>JAPDVR010000002.1:68667656-68710156 GCA_026230005.1 Gila orcuttii | reverse complement strand
TTACAGTGTGTTTTGTGTAACCGTGTGTTTTGTGTGTTTCAGTGTGTAACAGTGTGTTTCAGTGTGTAACTGTTTTGTGTGTTTCAGTGTGTAACTGTGTTTTGTGTGTTTCAGTGTGTAACAGTGTGTTTTGTGTAACCGTGTGTTTTGTGTTTCAGTGTAACAGTGTGTTTTGTGTAACCATGTGTTTTCAGTGTAACAGTGTGTTTTGTGTGTAACTGTGTGTTTTGTGCGTAACTGTGTGTTTCAGTGTGTAACAGTGTGTTTTGTGTGTAACTGTGTGTTTTGTGTATAACTGTGTGTTTTGTGTTTCTGTGTGTAACAGTGTGTTTTGTTTGTGTTTCTGTGTGTAACAGTGTGTTTTGTGTGTTTCAGTGTGTAACTGTGTGTTTTGTGTGTTTCAGTGTGTAACCGTGTGTTTTGTGTGTTTCAGTGTGTAACCGTGTGTTTTGTGTGTTTCAGTGTGTAACCGTGTGTTTTGTGTGTTTCAGTGTGTAACTGTGTGTTTTGTGTGTTTCAGTGTGTTTTGTGTGTTTCAGTGTGTAACCGTGTGTTTTGTGTGTTTCAGTGTGTAACCGTGTGTTTTGTGTGTTTCAGTGTGTAACCGTGTGTTTTGTGTGTTTCAGTGTAACCGTGTGTTTTGTTTCAGTGTGTAACCGTGTTTTGTGTGTTTCAGTGTGTAACCGTGTGTTTTGTGTGTTTCAGTGTGTAACCGTGTGTTTTGTGTGTTTCAGTGTGTAACCGTGTGTTTTGTGTGTTTCAGTGTGTAACTGTGTGTTTTGTGTTTCAGTGTGTAACCGTGTGTTTTGTGTGTTTCAGTGTGTAACCGTGTGTTTCAGTGTGTAACCGTGTTTTGTGTGTTTCAGTGTGTAACCGTGTGTTTTGTGTTTCAGTGTGTAACCGTGTGTTTTGTGTGTTTCAGTCTGTAACCGTGTGTTTTGTGTGTTTCAGTGTGTAACCGTGTGTTTTGTGTTTCAGTGTGTAACCGTGTGTTTTGTGTTTCAGTGTGTAACCGTGTGTTTTGTGTGTTTCAGTGTGTAACCGTGTGTTTTGTGTTTCAGTGTGTAACCGTGTTTTGTGTGTTTCAGTGTGTAACCGTGTGTTTTGTGTGTTTCAGTGTGTAACCGTGTGTTTTGTGTGTTTCAGTGTGTAACCGTGTGTTTTGTGTGTTTCAGTGTGTAACCGTGTGTTTTGTGTGTTTCAGTGTGTAACCGTGTGTTTTGTGTTTCAGTGTGTAACCGTGTGTTTTGTGTTTCAGTGTGTAACCGTGTGTTTTGTGTTTCAGTGTGTAACCGTGTGTTTCAGTGTGTAACCGTGTGTTTTGTGTGTTTCAGTGTGTAACCGTGTGTTTTGTGTGTTTCAGTGTGTAACCGTGTGTTTTGTGTGTTTCAGTGTGTAACCGTGTGTTTTGTGTGTTTCAGTGTGTAACCGTGTGTTTTGTGTGTTTCAGTGTGTAACCGTGTGTTTTGTGTTTCAGTGTGTAACCGTGTGTTTTGTGTGTTTCAGTGTGTAACCGTGTGTTTTGTGTTTCAGTGTGTAACCGTGTGTTTTGTGTGTTTCAGTGTGTAACCGTGTGTTTTGTGTTTCAGTGTGTAACCGTGTGTTTTGTGTTTCAGTGTGTAACCGTGTGTTTTGTGTGTTTCAGTGTGTAACCGTGTGTTTTGTGTTTCAGTGTGTAACCGTGTGTTTTGTGTTTCAGTGTGTAACCGTGTGTTTTGTGTGTTTCAGTGTGTAACCGTGTGTTTTGTGTTTCAGTGTGTAACCGTGTGTTTTGTGTGTTTCAGTGTGTTTCAGTGTGTAACTGTGTGTTTTGTGTGTTTCAGTGTGTAACTGTGTGTTTTGTGTGTTTCAGTCAGACGTCAGGATACAGTCATCCTCCAAAAGAAGTGAGTTTGAGATGGAGATTCACATGAACTAACAGTGAACAATACTTCTGCTGCATTTATTAATATTAATATTAATCTCCACAGATTGTATCTGTGAACTAACATTAACAACAAAGGTTTATAAATGCTGTAATAATATAATGCTCATTCTTAACTAATGTTAACAAGTGAGAACTTATTGTAGTGTTAATAAAAAATATATATATATATATTTTAATATTTAATATTCCAAATTAAATATTGTAGTGAGGTTCAGCGTGGGTGTAGGAAGAAGAAGACAGGGTCGGCGGAATTGGGACTCGCACTTTATTTAGCCAAACAAATAAAGTAAAACAAAAGGTGCGCTCGGGCGCCTTCACCGTAGTGAACCACTACAGCACAGAAACAAAACACTCGTTCAGCTCAACTTGACTCAGTCCGTTTGGCAGGGTGCGCTGTTGCAGTCGCGTGCGAGTCCCAGCCTCTCTCACCACTCACTCGTTCCCAGCAGCTTATATGCGGTCTCCACGCCAATCACTGCAATCAGACACAGGTGTTCATCATCTGCACTTGACCTACTTACTCACCGCACAGCCCGCTGACTCGTCTCTCGCTACAGACTTCGCAAAACCACGCCCCCCTCGCCACATACCCCCACCGCCCGACTCAGGCCGGGGAGCCGTCCGGCCTGTAGCCTCCGAACCCCCCCCCCCCCCCCCCCCCCCCTCCTGGAGAGGAAGTCAGCCACAGCCATCTGTGCACCCGGTCTGTGGACCACCTGGAATTTAAAAGGCTGTAAAGCTAGATACCAACGGGTGATTCGCGCGTTGGTATCCTTCATGCGGTGGAGCCACTGCAGGGGAGCGTGGTCCGAACAGAGGGTGAACTCCCGCCCCAGGAGGTAGTAGCGGAGGGTGAGAACAGCCAACCTGATGGCTAAGCACTCTTTTTCGATGGTGCTGTACATCGTCTCTCTCTTAGAGAGCTTCCGACTGATGTACAGCACCGGCCGCTCTTCACCCTCCACCTCCTGGGACAGGACTGCGCCCAGCCTCCTGTCCGATGCGTCCGTCTGTAGGATGAAAGGGAGAGAGAAGTCAGGAGCATGTAAAAGCGGCCCGCCACACAGAGCAGCCTTTATCTGGGTGAAAGCCTGCTGACACTGCTCCGTCCACTGGACCGTATCTGGTGCTTCCTTTTTAGTTAGATCAGTCAGCGGGCTAGCGAGGTCCGAATAATTAGGTACAAACCTCCTGTAATATCCCGCTAGCCCCAGGAACTGTCTAACCTCCTTTTTGGTCTTAGGCCTCGGACAGGTCGCAACCGCTGCCGTCTTATCAATTTGGGGACGCACCTGTCCGTGACCCAAGTCCGTGGCTGTGCGGTGAGTAAGTAGGTCAAGTGCAGATGATGAACACCTGTGTCTGATTGCAGTGATTGGCGTGGAGACCGCATATAAGCTGCTGGGAACGAGTGAGTGGTGAGAGAGGCCCGGGACTCGCACGCGACTGCAACAGCGCACCCTGCCAAACCCAGATACCTTACTTCCACACGCCCAACCGCACACTTCTTTGGGTTGGCCGTGATCCCGGCCCTTCCCAGCGTCTTCAGGACAGCCCGCAAATGCTGCATATGACGCTGCCAATCGTTACTATAGATGATAATATCATTCAAGTAGGCAGCGGCATATGCAGCATGCGGCCGGAGAATTTTGTCCATCAGACGCTGAAAAGTCGCCGGAGCCCTGAACAAGCCGAAAGGAAGGGTGACAAATTGGTGTAATCCAAACGGCGTTGTGAAAGCTGACTTTTCTTTGGACATGGGAGACAAGGGGATCTGCCAATAACCCTTTGTTAAGTCCAGTGTCGAATAAAAACGAGCAGTACCCAGCCGATCAAGCAATTCGTCAACCCTCGGCATTGGATAAGCATCAAACTTAGACACCGCGTTCACCTTTCTATAGTCCACACAGAAACGGATCGAGCCGTCGGTTTTAGGAACTAAAACTATCGGGCTCGCCCAGTCACTGCTGGACTCTTCTATTACCCCCATATCCAGCATCGCCTCTAATTCATTCTGAACCACTTTTTTTTTGTGTTCATTTAACCGATACGGGCGGCACCGCACCACCACGCCCGGATCCGTCTCAATGTGGTGCTGAATGAGGTCCGTTCGACCAGGCAGGGGAGAGAACACATCAGCAAATTCAGCTTGTAAATTTTTAATGTCAGTGAGCTGGGAGGGTGAGAGGTGATCTCCGCCAAGAGCCAGCGCGAGAGATTGTGGTTTTGTGTTCGCTTCTGGCCCGAGATCCTCCTCTCCGCTCACTACCGTCGCCAGCATCACTGACTCTGCCTCAACCCACTTTTTGAGGAGGTTGAGGTGATAAATTTGATGTGCCCCGCCCCTATCTGTTCGAACTACCTCATAGTTGAGATCGTTAACCCGCCGTGTGACCTCAAAGGGTCCTTGCCACTTTGCGAGTAATTTCGAGCTAGAGGTAGGGAGCAATACAAGTACCTTATCTCCCGGTGCAAATTGACGAAGTCTAGCCCCCCTGTTGTACAGCTGACTCTGTCTGCCCTGGGCCTGTAACAAATTCTCCATTGATAGCCGCCCCAAAGTGTGGAGTTTTGTTCTCAGGTCCAAGACATACTGAATTTCGTTCTTACTAGCGGACGGTCCGTCCTCCCAAGTTTCTCTAAGAACGTCTAACACCCCGCGGGGCTGACGCCCATAGAGAAGCTCGAAGGGGGAAAACCCCGTGGAGGCTTGGGGAACCTCGCGTACAGCGAACAAGAGGGGTTCTAGCCATTTATCCCAATTTTTGGCGTCTTCGTGAACGAACTTTCGAATCATGGATTTCAAAGTGCGATTAAACCGTTCCACTAGTCCGTCTGTCTGTGGGTGGTAGACGCTAGTGCGAATCGATTTAATGCCCAATAATTCATAGAGTTCGCGAATCGTTCGTGACATAAACGCCGTGCCCTGATCGGTGAGAATCTCCTTGGGGATTCCCAGCCGGGAGCTTAATGAGAAGAGCGCGCTCGCAACACTTTTGGCCGAAATGCTACGGAGCGGGACTGCTTCAGGATACCGCGTTGCGTAATCCACCAGGACTAACGCAAAGCGGTGCCCACGTGCTGACCGTTCCAATGGCCCGATGAGGTCCATACCAATTCGTTCGAAGGGGACCTGCATTAGCGGAAGGGGGCACAATGGTGCTTTTGGATTGGCCGGTGGATTCACCAACTGACCTTCACGACAAGACGCGCACCACTTGCGCACATTCTCGTGAATGCCCGGCCAGAAGAACCGGGCCATGAGACGGTTTAGTGTCGCCGTTTGACCTAAATGCCCGGCCATTGGACTACAGTGAGCCGCCTGAAAAAGCATTTCCCGGCGGCTTTTAGGAACTAACAACTGCGTTGTATCTTCTTTTGACTGGGAGTCTTGGGTCACCCGATACAACTTATCTTTTAAAATAGCAAAATAGGGATAAGAGAGCGGTTGGTCTGGGTGGAGTACCTGGCCGTCGATAGAGCGGACCTGATTAAATGCATGCTTCAGCGTCTCGTCCTGGAACTGCTCCAGGGGAAAATCATCGCGCTCTGTGAGGATAGTTCTCTCCAGAGTGCTCCGTTCCCCTGCAGCAGACACCAGAGGTCCCGGCTCAGCATCTCCCACCTGAACAACCGCTGTCTTTTCCGTGCTTTTCTTTCTCCAAGAGGCATCCGCCCAAAAAGACCCCAATAATTTACCAAAAGCAGGCCAATTCGTTCCCAGAATTAGCGGATGCCGGAGGTGCGGGTTAACTGCTACCTCTACACTATGCTTTTGTCCCCTAAATTGAATTACCACCGGCATTATAGGATAACTAACCACCACCCCGTGCACACACCGCACCTTAACCATGCGGCTGTTATCCAATGCCCCAGGTTGAATCAGGCTTTGATGAATAGAGGTTTGGTTGCAGCGTGAATCCACCAAAGCCTGGTAAGTACCCCCCTTGATACTCACTGGTATCTGGTACAGGCCAGCTTGATCGGGGGCAGCCTGTGGCGCGTCGGGAACCCGGATCAGTGTCCCCACCTCCATCACTGGACACCGGTCGATAAAGTGTCCCGGGTCCCCGCAGCGCCAACAGGCCGGCCCAGGCCTCCCCACCGCCCCAGTGGCGGGAAGCGGGTCAAGGGATTGGCGTGGAGAGCGCAGGGCTGCCGGAATCGGTGCGGAGTGACCGACGGACGCAGCCCCCCTGGGCGGGGCCCGGAATGCGGGGACAGGCTCCGCCGGAGCCCCCGTTTTCCACCTCGGCGCCGGCCGGGGCATCAGCCCCCCACGAGACCTGGGAAGGGGAACAGGTTTGGGGAGAGAAGGGGACGAGAGAGAGAGAGGGAGAGAGAGAGGCAGATGGAAGGGGTTCGCCGACCCCTGGGCACGCTACCATGTGGTCCTCCGCCAGGTGGATGGCCTGGTCCAGCGACGTCGGGCGGTGGCACTGGACCCACTGGGCGGTCTTCGTGGGTAGTTTGGAGATGAATTGTTCCAGTACCACCTTGCTGATAATGTCCTCGACGTCGCCTCCATCGGCCATCAGCCATCTGCGGCAGGAGTCCCGGAGCTGTTGCGCCATGACGAAGGGTCGGCCGGACTCTTCCAGGCTCAAGGATCGGAACCGCTGGCGATGTTGTTCCGGGGTCCGGCCGACCCGCTGAAGGATGGCACGCCTCAGGTCTTCATAGACCAGGAGATTCTGGACTGGCAGTTGGTGGGCGGCTATCTGCGACTCTCCCGATAGCAGTGGGATGAGTCGCATGGGCCAGTCCGTTCGGGGCCATCCCCGGGCCTCGGCCGACCTCTCAAAAAGGTCCAGAAATGCCTCCGGATCATCTTGGGGTCCCATCTTGTTGAGAGGCAGGGGCGGGGCCGAGGCCGGGGCTGGATCGGGGACGGCCCGAATCTCCCGGCCGAGCCAGCTCCGGAACAGCTCGCGGTCTTCTTGCTGGCCTTGGAGAAGCATCTGGAACCGTTGGTCTTGCTCCTCCTTTACGGCCAGCAGGGCGTGGTGTTGTTCCCGGTGAAGACCCGCGAGCGTTTGAATGAGGTCCGCAAATGGCGTTCCCGGCGGGGTCTGCATGGCGGCGGCCGTCTTCTTCTTCCCGGGTTTCGGCACCAGTGTAGTGAGGTTCAGCGTGGGTGTAGGAAGAAGAAGACAGGGTCGGCAGAATTGGGACTCGCACTTTATTTAGCCAAACAAATAAAGTAAAACAAAAGGTGCGCTCGGGCGCCTTCACCGTAGTGAACCACTACAGCACAGAAACAAAACACTCGTTCAGCTCAACTTGACTCAGTCCGTTTGGCAGGGTGCGCTGTTGCAGTCGCGTGCGAGTCCCGGGCCTCTCTCACCACTCACTCGTTCCCAGCAGCTTATATGCGGTCTCCACGCCAATCACTGCAATCAGACACAGGTGTTCATCATCTGCACTTGACCTACTTACTCACCGCACAGCCCGCTGACTCGTCTCTCGCTACAGACTTCGCAAAACCACGCCCCCCTCGCCACAAATATATTTTTAAATTATGGCAACAATTTATAATAATATTAATAATGTAATTAATATAATAATAACCATTAATAATAACCGTATATATTGTATATACATATGCAGGATTTTATTTTTTTCAATTGTCATAATTCCTTTTTTCCCTCCAAAATGGCAAAACTGCAGCACTAAAAATAAAGCTCTTGAAAATTTAACAAAGTATCAGTTTCATAAATTTTCTTTTATGAATTGATACATTCACACATTTGGAACTCTTATAAATGCAAATCGTTATAATCTCACAGGATGTCACTGATCCACTGTGGTGAATATTGAATAGAATTATTGGACAGAAAATGGATTTTTACTATTATTTCTGAATTCTGAATGATTTCTCTTCCTCCAGCCTCAGGATTTCAAACACACTCAGTCGTTCATGTTGTGAGGGTGTGTGTTGGTGACGCTGGAAACCACAAGAAGAAACTCTCTCTCTCTCTCGCACTCTCACTCTCTCTCTCTCTGTATCTCTCTCTCTCTCTCACTCTCTCTGTATCTCTCTCTCTCACTCTCTCTGTATCTCTCTCTCTCTCACTCTCTCTGTATCTCTCTCGCTCTCTGTATCTCTCTCTCTCTCTCTCTCTGTATCTCTCGCTCTCTCTGTATCTCTCTCTCTCTCTCTCTGTATCTCTCTCTCTCTCTCTGTCTCTCTCTCTCTCGCTCTCTCTCTCACTCTCTCTCTCTGTGTCTCTCTCTCTCTCTCTGTCTGTCTCTCTCTCGCTCTCTCTCTCTCTGTATCTCTCTCTCTCTGTATCTCTCTCTCTCTCTCTGTATCTCTCTCTCTGTATCTCTCTCTCTCTCTGTATCTCTCTCTCTCTGTATCTCTGTCTGTCTCTCTCTCGCTCTCTCTCTCTCTGTATCTCTCTCTCTCTCTCTGTATCTCTCTCACTCTCTCTGTGTCTCTCTCTCGCTCTCTCTCTCTCACACTCTCTCTCTCTCACACTCTCTCTCTCTCTCTCTCTCGCTCTCTCTCTCTCTGTATCTCTCTCTGTATCTCTCACTCTCTCACTCTCTCTGTGTCTCTCGCTCTCTCTCTCTGTATCTCTCTCACTCTCTCTGTGTCTCTCTCTCGCTCTCTCTCACACTCTCTCTCTCTCTGTATCTCTCTCACTCTCTGTGTCTCTCTCTCTCTCTCTCGCTCTCTCTCTCTGTATCTCTCTCTCTCTCACTCTCTCTGTGTCTCTCGCTCTCTCTCTCTCTCTGTATCTCTCTCACTCTCTCTGTGTCTCTCTCTCGCTCTCTCTCTCTCACACTCTCTCTCTCTCTGTATCTCTCTCTCTCTCTCTCGCTCTCTCTCTGTATCTCTCTCTCTCTCACTCTCTCTGTGTCTCTCTCACTCTCTCTCTGTATCTCACTCTCTCTGTGTCTCTCTCTCGCTCTCTCTCTCTCACACTCTCTCTCTCTGTATCTCTCTCTCTCTCACACTCTCTCTCTCTCTGTATCTCTCTCTCTCTCTCTGTGTTTCTCTCTCTCTCTCTCACACTCTCTCTCTCTCTTCAGATGTTGAGTTAGAGCGCCTCCTGCTGGCCGTTTGTGATCCTGAACCAGATAAAGAGAGAAGCGTAAAGCGTTTAACCTTCGGCCTTTAAACGAGTGCGACTCTGATGACCTTTGACACGCGTGCCTTTCATTTCAACACAATCTTTATCTAACGAGTGTGAGGATGTAAATCATGCCATGGGGTGAATTGTTGTATATTTGATCTGTATTCTTGTTTTTTTAATAAAAATAATCTGCATTTTTGTCTGAATTGGAAGATTTTTTTATTTTTGCACACACATTTATTAATTCATTGTGAGATGAGAAATGCTGAAAGTTTCCAAATCATTCAGAGAAGAATAAAAGAAAGCAACAGATAAGGTTTTATTTGTCAATATTAATGCTTCAGTTAACATGAAATAACAATGAACAGCATTAATTAATGGTTATTTTACCACTTACTAATGTTTAAAAATCAAAAGTTGTGTTTATGTTTGTTGAAATTAGGATTTAAGAGTTAAATCAAAAATATTCACTCTCATGTTGTTCCAAACCCGTATGAAATAAATTCTATTTAACTACACTAGTTAACACAAACTGACAATTAACAGTATTCTGCAGCATTTATTAATAGATAAACATATTTTATTAAGAAAATGTAAAGTTGTAGTGTTTACATTTGAGATTAGCGTTAAAGTTTGTTCAACCCGAAATTAAATTTTTCATTAATTCACGCTCATGTCGTTAAAAATATTTTTTAATACTCTCATATTTTCCATCCAAATTAATTCTTTCCCGGACATTCACTGAATTTTCCAGGAATCAAGGGAAAAAAACAAATAAAAATTAAGCTATTTACTGTAGAATTAAAAGCACATAGAAAAGTTTGTACACACACACATATATATATTATATAAACAGATGCAGTTTATCGGGTTGACGGCACTAAAATCAATAAATACACCAACTTTTTCTCTTTTAGTTCAGTTTTTTAATCTTTATGTTTGACTATTTTATCAGTTTTCTGTGTAAAACCTTTTGTGGAAAAAAGAAAATGCAAGCATAACTTAAAAACAGTCATAATTAATATCCTGATTGGCTTCAGAGGCATTCTGGGAGAAATTGTTATTGTTAAATAAGGTTATTTTAGAATCATTGATTGATAATTTATTTTATTTTAGAACTAAAACTTAAAACTAAAACATGAGATGATGCCTCAGCAACTAGCTGAAATAAAACACACATAAAAAAAAATAAATAGTTTCAAGTAATATTTGTTTGGATCAATAAAAAAAAATTTTAATTGTTTTTTTTTAGTAAAAAATAGTTAATGATAATCCTGTTGTTAACTAAAACTAGTAAAAATTGTTTTCAGGGAATGAAATAAAGTTAAATTATAAAATAATTTTTAGTTTTAGTATTTAGTTTTAGATAAACAATTTCTAAAACTGAAATTAAAATGTAGCTACAGGTGAAACTCGAAAAATTAGAATATCGTGCAAAAGTTATAATTTTGATGATTATGGTTTACAGCTTATGAAAACCCCAAATTCAAAATCTCAGAAAATTTGAATATTACATGAAATCAATAAAAAAAAAAGGATTTTAAATACAGAAATGTCGGCCCTCTGAAAAGTATAATCATGCATATGTATATAGTTATATTTACTAAATATATTAGTTTCACCTTTTAATTTGAATTACTGAAATACATGAACTGTTTCTATATACAGGTGAAACACTTTATAAAAGCACATGAAAGTTTGTACACACACACACACATATATATTATATAAACAGATGCAGTTTATCGGGTTGACGGCACTATTATCAGTAAATACACCTCAACCCTTTTCTCTTTTAGTTCAGGTTTTGAATGTTTATGTTTGACTCTTTTATCAGTTTTCTGTGTAAAAAATGAAAATGAAAGCAAAATTTTAAAAACAGTCATGATAACAATAATCCTGTTAACTAAAACTAGTAAAAATCATTTTCAGGGAATAAAATACAGTTGAAATATATTAGCAAATTATAAATTCATTTTTAGTTAATTAGTTTTAGATAAACTTGACTAAAACTGAAATAAAAATTAAGCTATATAAAAAATTATTTAAAGATTATAAAAGATGCGATTAATCGATCTGACGGCCCAAAAATCTGTACTTTTTTCTCTTTTAGTTTAGATTTTGAAGTTTGACTGTGTTCCTCAGTTTACTGTGTAAAATTGACCTTTTGTGGAAAAAAGAAAACACAAGCAAGACTTAAAACCAGTTCATGTTTAATATCCAGAGGCATTCTGGGAGAAAGCATGTGTTGTGAGTCTCGCTAGTGAACGCATGCTAGCGCTAAAACAGCGAGTCCGACTGAAACTGATGGATTGAAACAGAAGCAGCGGGAGTCTGAAACACACACACACACACACACACACACTCGACGATCACATCAATCCCTGAGGATGAAGAACTGGTTTCTTGTGAGCCAGTTGTTGACTTTATGGAAACACAAACTAAAGCCTCGATTACTGAGAGTTGAGTCGCGGGAGAGTCTTATCATTATGAGTGTGTTTACAGTGTTCATCCACTCTTCAGGACGTGTCGTCACCTTTACTGAAGCGTAGGATAGAAAGCCTCTCTCGCCCGGCCTGACGGGTCAAACACACGTGTCCACTCAGCCCAGATTGACCCAGCAGAGACACAATCTCCTCTAGAACACACAGAACACCAGATCAACACACGTACACTCATAGATATCATATAGAGACACTGACTCTTAAAGGTGCAGTGTGGTTTTAGCGGCATCTGGTGGTGAGGTTGTGAACTGCATGATATTGCATTTCTGTCAACAGATCCTCCTAAATCCATCACAACACACACACCTGGATCATTATCTGGCACGGTCACCAGGTAAAACAGCCCATGGTCTGACAGCAACTGAGGGATCATGGGAAAGAATCGATCCATCACTTCTCTGCCGCGTCTCCCACCGGCCCACGACGCCTCGATCCCACGACCACCCACCTGTGCAGAACACACACACACACACACACACACACAGACACACACGCAACAAAGTTTGTTTCTAGAAGAAAATAGCGTCACAGTCCAGCTTAAGTAAGTTCAGTGATGGCTTATTTTTGTTGTAAAAAAGTTATTAATTTAGTTAATTTATATATATAGCCGCTCTGGAGAAAACCGTGATGTCATCATGCAGCTCATTTCAGTTCTCATATAATGGTGTCAATGCAGGAGATCAATAATATTGTTGAATATTAAATGTCCTCAACTAAGCAAGACAAAAGCTATAGGGTGAAAAAGGCAACAGAAAACACACACGTTATGAAATAATGCTGTTAAATTGATGTTCTGGTAATGTTGAATCAGAATAAGTTCCTCTTGCAGCTTCTCTTCTCTGATGATGTGGGCGGGGCTATAACCTGTCACTCACATGAGATCAGCCAATAGCAAACCACAACCATCCAATCAATTCCCCACAGACACAATCAAGCCCCGCCCACATTTGTTCTTGTTCCAGAAGCGTTTCACTCGGATATACGACACAATAGAGGAGAAAAGACTAGCGCAACTTCACTTTCATGCTGATTTTAAACAAGATGTGAAAGGACTACAGTCATACAGACGTATAAGAGGTCTATGTACCATTAAAATATCCTCAATGAAAACAAAGCACAAGCGCTAAAAACAGGTGTTTTTGATATTGGGGGATCTGTGATGTCACATGGGCAAGTTCATTTGCATATGCCCGCCTCCAGAGTGAGTGTCATTTTCCACACTCACATCTGTGAATAGTTTTACATCATTGCATCATAGGCCCCGCCCACTGGCGCTCAGTCTGTTAAGTCCCCCTGTGGTAAAAATCCAGCTTTTAATGTAGTTTATATGTCTATGTGGTGTTTTTAATCTGCTTTAATACAAACCATGTGTAAATTCATAAGTCGACAGCATTGCTGAGTATTTTCTCCTTAAAACTGCAGTGAACCAAAGACAGTCTCAAAAACACGCTTTGAAATCGCTGGTGTTTCTGACATCACAAACTACCTTGTAACCAATCAGATCAACGTGTGGATGAGGCAACATGAGGCAACGGTGTCGAATTACATTCAAGATATTTTAAAGGCATGAAGACATTTTTTCAAGGTAAAAACGTTTAAATATGTCATTTTGGTGATCAAAGAAGAGTTTTAAGGGATAAAATGATTGACTACAGGGGGACTTTAATGTTTTTAGATTTTAACTTTAGGAAAGTTTTCTTCCATTCAGAGATTTTTCTTCCATCAAAAACCAGTTGCAAGTGTATAAAGAAATCCGACAGCTAGAGGCATAAATCATCTCTGAATAATCCTACAATTACACCAGCACAGCACAAACAGGAGGAAAGCCCCCAAACATCATTCATTCTCACTGAACTGATTTATGAGTACCAGTATCTGATCACATTACTTCACACTGGTTTACCTCTTCTGACGGTGTGACGACATACGGCGGATTGAAAACAAGCACGTCCACTTTTCCCAGCAGTCTCGGCAAGAGACACTCGACCTGTGAGACACGACAGAACTCCTGAACAAACATGATAAACACAAGTGTGATAAACACTCTTTTATTACTGATATTCTGCACCAGGAAGTGATGATTTTGTTCTCTTGAACACATGAGATGGAAACGCTGCTTTATTCACAAATGTTTTATGCAATATTCCAATTTTGCACACAAGTTAAATTCTCAACTTTGAATGGAAACACAGCAAATGAAGCAGATTTTCCATCAGTTCTGATTACTGGATTTTTTATTTTTTTACTTTTTATTGCGTTTTTCCTTGCTGCATGGAAATAATTACTATATACAAAATTTTTTACATTTAAATCAGCATCAAGTCTATATTTAAGAGATTTTTTTTTGTGCCATTATTATGCCATATTCCAATATTGAAGATGAGTTAAACTCTTGAATCTCACCAGGTCGGTGACGACGGGCTGCAGCCGGAGGTTGTTGAGGTGAGACGTCTGGAGTGTGTAGAGAGCAGCCGCCGGGTTCACATCAGTGCAACTGCACAACACAACACAACAACACACATAACACAGCACAGCTTTATTCCTACTGCGCTTTATACAGTACAGAACGTTTCAAAGCAGGAAAATAACAGAATCAGCTCAAGTCAGTTCAGTGACTTTTAGTTTTGCAACCAACTGACATGTTTTTCTGTACTTGCAGACTCACACTCACTCACTCACTCACTCACTCACTCACTCACTCACTCACACACTCACTCACACACTCACACACTCACTTCTCACACACTCACTCACACACTCACTCACACATTCACTCACTTCTCACACTCACTCACTCACACACTCACTCACTCACTCACTCACTCACTCACTCACTCACTCACACACTCACTCACACACTCACACACTCACTTCTCACACACTCACTCACACACTCACTCACACATTCACTCACTTCTCACACTCACTTCTCACACACTCACACACTCCCTCACTCACACACTCACTCACTCACACAATCACACACTCACACACTCACTCACTCAATCACTCACTCACACACTTCTCACACTCACTTCTCACACTCACTCACTCACTCACTCACTTCTCACACACTCACACACTCCCTCACTCACTCACACACTCACTCACTCACTCACTCACACACTCACTCACACACTCACTCACTCACACACTCACTCACTCACACACTCACTCACACACTCACTCACTCAATCACTCACTCACACACTCACACACTTCTCACACTCACTCACTCACTCACTCACTCACTTCTCACACTCACTCACTCACTCACTCACTCACACACTCACACACTCACTCACTCACACACACACTCACACACTCACACACTCACTCACACACACACTCACACACTTCTCACACTCACTCACTCACACACTCACACACTTCTCACACTCACTCACTCACTCACTCACACACACACTCACACACTCACTCACTCACACACTCACACACTCACTCACTCACTCACACACACACTCACACACTCACACACTCACTCACACACACACTCACACACTTCTCACACTCACTCACTCACACACTCACACACTTCTCACACTCACTCACTCACTCACTCACACACTCACACACTCACACACTCACTCACTCCTCACACTCACTCACTCCTCACACTCACTCACTCACACACTCACTCACTCACACACTCACTCACTCACTCACTCACTCACTTCTCACACACTCACACACTCCCTCACTCACACACTCACTCACTCACACAATCACACACTCACACACTCACTCACTCAATCACTCACTCACACACTTCTCACACTCACTTCTCACACTCACTCACTCACTCACTCACTCACTTCTCACACACTCACACACTCCCTCACTCACTCACACACTCACTCACTCACTCACTCACTCACACACACACTCACTCACTCACTCACACACTCACACACTTCTCACACTCACTCACTCACTCACTCACTCACTTCTCACACTCACTCACTCACTCACTCACACACTCACACACTCACACACTCACACACACACTCACACACTTCTCACACTCACTCACTCACACACTCACACACTTCTCACACTCACTCACTCACTCACTCACACACACACTCACACACTCACTCACTCACACACTCACACACTCACTCACTCACTCACACACACACTGACACACTCACACACTCACTCACACACACACTCACACACTTCTCACACTCACTCACTCACACACTCACACACTTCTCACACTCACTCACTCACTCACTCACACACTCACACACTCACTCACTCCTCACACTCACTCACTCCTCACACTCACTCACTCACACACTCACACACTCACACACTCACTCCTCACACTCACTCACTCACTCACTCACTCACTCACTCACTCACTCACTCACACACACACTCACACACTTCTCACACTCACTCACACACTTCTCACACACTCACACACTCACACACTCACTCACTCACTCACTCACTCACTCACTCACTCCTCACACTCACTCACACACTCACTCACACACTCACACACTCACTCACTCCTCACACTCACTCACTCCTCACACTCACTCACTCCTCACACTCACTCACTCACACACTTCTCACACTCACTCACACACTCACTCACTCAAACACTCACTCCTCACACACTTCTCACACACTTCTCACACTCACTCACACACTTCTCACACTCACTCACTCACACACTTCTCACACTCACTCACTCACTCACTCACTCACTCACTCACTCACTCACTCACTCCTCACACTCACTCACTCACACTCACTCACTCACTCATTCACTCACACACACACACTCACTCACACACACTCACTCACACACTCACACTCACACACTCACTCACTCACTCACTCACTCACTCCTCACACTCACTCTCACACACTCACTCACTCCTCTCACTCACTCACTCCTCACACTCACTCTCATACACTCACTCACTCACTCACTCCTCACACTCACTCACTCCTCACACTCACTCATTCACTCACACACACTCACTCACTCACACACTCCTCACTCACTCACTCACACACACACTCACTCGTTCACTCGCTCACTCCTCACACTCACACACTCACTCACTCCTCACACTCACACACTCACTCACTCCTCACACACACTCACTCACTCACTCACTCTCACATACTCACTCACTCCTCACACTCCCTCACTCACTCACACACACTCACTCACACACTCACTCACACACTCACTCACACACTCACTCACACACTCACTCACACACTCCTCACTCACTCCTCACTCACTCCTCACTCACTCCTCACTCACTCACACACTCACTCACTCACACTCACTCACACACTCACTCACTCACTCCTCACACTCACTCATTCACTCACTCACTCACTCATTCACTCACTCACACACACTCACACACTCACTCACACACTCCTCACTCACTCACACACTCACTCACTCACTCACTCATTCACTCACACACACTCACTCACACACTCACTCACACACTCCTCACTCACTCACACACTCACTCACTCACTCACTCACTCCTCACACACTCACACTCACACACTCACTCACTCCTCACACTCACTCTCACACACTCACTCACTCCTCTCACTCACTCACTCCTCACACTCACTCATATACACTCACTCTCTCACTCACTCACACTCACTCATTCACTCACACACACTCACTCACACACTCACACATTCACTCACTCCTCACACTCACTCACTCCTCACACTCACTCACTCACACACTCCTAACTCACTCACTCACACACACTCACTCACTCTTACATACTCACTCACTCCTCACACTCCCTCACTCACACACACTCTCACTCACACTCTCACACACACTCACTCACACACACTCTCACACACACTCACACACTCACTCTCACACACTTGCACACTCACTCGCTCGCTCACTCACTTGCACACTCACTCACTTGCACACTCACACACTTGCACACTCACACACTCTCACTCACTTGCGCACACACACTCACTCACTCACTCACTCACACTTGCACACTCACTCATTCGCTCACTTGCACACTCACTCACACACTTGCACACTCACTCACACACTCACTCACTCACACACTCACTCAGACGGAAAGTGACTTATTTCTGCAACTCGTGACGTGTGTTCTTCTTCACTCACAGATAGAGCGCGTCACACCCGATCACAGATGCCAGGAAGGCCGAAATGACGCCGGATCCGCTACCCACCTCCACACACACACACGCTCTGAAAACACACACGTCAGTGGATCAGATGGCTTTTTTCTCTCTCAAAAATTACACGCACACATTTATTTATTACACACATACAAACCACAATCGATAATTCCATGTTGTTTTGGTTGGGTTTAATAATAATAATAATAATACAAGAGTCCTAAACCCCATATAGACTTGACAGACTCAAGCCCTAATAAGTGAGCACACACTTTCGACATGCAATTTTTTTAACCCTAAGGAAAAGAGCACGTTCGGACACGTCACACACGTTTGCAGTGCCTGTTCGGTTTACCTGATTACACGTTTATAATGTGCGTTTTGTCCTAAACGTGCCTTCTCGACGCGTTTTCAGTGACCCCAAACGCATATTATTATTAATAGCAGATCACATGCAAGGACGTGTGTTTTGATGCAAAACACACGCTTTTGACCGGTCAGTGTGCAATCAGATGCCCAACCAGGCGTTTATGAACACATTGTATCTGCATTAAATTACTACATTGTTTAAATGAATACATTTTAAGCTAACTGTGATTTTGTATATGTGCATTTCTGAAATACATAACTTAGACAGTTTCCTCTGATAACAATCACTCTAAACTGTAATGTGGACTCATGCATTTTCTGTAAAGCTGCTTTGAAATTATGTGTATTGTGAAAATTGCTATATAAATAAATGTGAATTGAAGTCTGGCTTGAGTAAATCACCTGCTTCCCTTCAGCCGATCCGCGTCGTTCTCCAGAGCGTCTATCAGGAGGAAGGAATCCTCCGCCGGCTCGTACACGTCTGGGAACGAGGAGCCGGGAGCGAACAGCGGCGTCGGGAACATCAGCGTCTGACCGGGAATCAAGAAGAGTTATTAACACTCATCCTTCCCTCGGGTCATTTTGACCCGAAGAAATAAAAAAAATTGAGTGTTCATCAGAGGGGTCCCAGATTCTAGGACTTTTGTCACACTTGAACTACAAATACACACAAAAAAATAATAATTTATGGATTCAAGGAGTTTTGTGGATAAAAAAAAAAAAAAAAAAAATCCTTCCCTCACAAGTCTTAGGAATGAATGGAATGCAATCGATGCTTCAGTACACATAGAAAAACCTAAAAATGGTCAAAATTCTAACTAAAAATTTGAAAACTTTACCAAAAAATTATTTTACAATGTCTACATGTGTATCTGAACGCACACTGAAGGGAAACTGACTTTAGGACCCAGAGGAACAGCTCATTTACTCCATATAGAGATATAAGGCCATCTAGAGTCATGAAATATCATCTTATATTATTATTATATTCTCACAAGAGTTCAAAGACTCCCAATGTAAGATATTTAGAGCTGAATTAAAAGGGTTATGCATTAAATTGTGAGTTATTTTGAAAATGAAGTTGAAAGAATGTGAGGAATTTGCTTAAATTACTATTTATTTATTATTTATTGATCAAATCTAGTAATTTAAAGGTAAAAAAATATAAAATAACAAAAAAACAAACAAAAAAAATGCATTGAAAATAGAAAAAATATAAAAAAGAAAAAAAATGAAGTGAAAAGCTTCTGGAACAAGAACAAATGTGGGCGGGGCTTGATTGTGTCTGAGGGGAATTGATTGGATGGTTGTGGTTTGCTATTGGCTGATCTCATGTGAGTGACAGGTTGCCCGGCCACATGAGAAGAGAAGAGATGCTGCAAGAGGAACTTATTCTCATTCAAGATTACCAGGAACATCAATTTAATACAATAATGATAAACTGCAATACTCCATAAAAAAATATAAATAGTAAATTTCAGGCTGACTTTAATGTGGTTCACGTCCACAAACGAGTCCAGTTCTGCTGATTGGGTGGCCACACGTTTCTAAACAGATTTTATACGCTTCACGCTGCCAAACCAAACCGTCCTCAATCTGGTTTTAAGTGTTGTTTCACACGCAAACGGCTTGATTGTGGGTTTTATGGTTGTATTTTCTGAGCTCTGGCAGGTCGCAGCGCTCGATGGTGTGAACGTTAAAAGCCCACAGCGTCTGAAAGCAAGAAGATTAAGAGAAGAGAAGTTTACAATGTCTTAATGAAGTCTATAAATCCTGCAGCTTCCGTCTGAACGACACGTGAGCTTCAGTTCAACTCCATCTCGACTCAAATAAACCTGATGCCAAACATCTGGACTCTGCAGTAACGCTGATGATTCCTGTGCTTTTACACACGTTACACGGTCACATACTATGGTAAAACTGTGGTACTTGATATCTATCTATCTGTCTATCTATCTATCTGTCATTATTACTATAGCGAGTAAACACACACACACACACACACACACTCTCTCTCTCTCTCTCTCTCTCTCTCTCTCTCTCTCTCACACACACACACACACACACACTCTCTCTCTCTCTCTCTCTCTCTCTCGCTCTCTCTCTCTCTCTCTCACACACACACACACACACACAGTGGTTTGTAAATACTGTAACCATTCAGTTTCGAAATACTATTTCATTACCGTCTCTTGGTAAAAAGGGGTCTCTACACACACTCGTAATCGTTATGGTTAATATTTTAACCTCATTCTTCTTTTTGATATAAAAATACATTATAAACACTATTTATGATAATGAAAGTGTTTCTTACCCTGTCTGCAGCAAGCGCATGATTTTCAAACACAACAGCGCGTGGACTCGGTGTATCGCACTTCCGGGTGCTGCTGTCACCGGTGCATTATGGGAGTTGTAGTTTTTTTTTAAAACATGGAGTTGTATTCACTGACTTTGTGATATTCTGTATGTGAATCATAACTGCTGTTATGAAAATGTTTGTGAATATAAGATCAAATCCTCTGACAAACCATCTATCTCAAATGTTCTTTTCTAATCCCTGATGAATAGCTTATATCAGGAAATATGTGGCCTACTTTCTTTTATTTTGTCCATGCAAACGTGAGCCGCTCCATATGGCCCTGGTTAGAGCTTCCACGTGCTGTTTTACCGATTAACAACACTGCAAACTCTCAATTATACATACAAGAGAGACTCATAAAAGACAAGCAATAAAACATGTAATTTCTGAACACAGCGAGTGATAAACAACTTGTATTAATTTAGACTGGATCTGCAGAAAGTGCCAGAGCTTTACAGGGGCCACATGTGCGGGGGCGAAGCCTGGAGCTGTCAATCACACGGCATCCGTCCAATGGGGTGAAAGTTTGGCTCTAATAAGAAGGTCAACAACCTTTGACCCCAAAAGGGAAAATTGATTTTTGATTTTTTGAGTTTAAGGAAACTGTTCTGTCCTCTAAGATTATTTTAGTGGGAAGAAATTACTTTTATTAAACTTTTCAATTGCCTGTACATATATACATATATTCACAGTATATGTCCAAAGATATGAGGAGAAATGAGTGTTTTAAACTCTCAATAGAGGGCAGCATTGATCTATGTGTCGTTTTCATTCAGTTTTTCCTCCAAGTTGAGGTTTTGAAAGCACTGAAACATGCCAATATCAGCTGACTTTTATCTTTATTCTGGATCATACTGTTCAATTAAATAATCTGACATGCATAAATACATACAGGTAAATCCAGCGATAAGAGAAATAGTGCTATAAATCAACAGCGTATCAGATGCTCCTCTTTCACCCACGGCTTCAGCTCCAGGTGTTCAACAAACACAGATCCAGAGTTCATACCTGCACACACTCATTTCAGTGTGTTTTACCTGCACACACTCATTTCAGTGTGTTTTACCTGCACACACTCATTTCAGTGTGTTTTACCTGCACACACTCATTTCAGTGTGTTTTACCTGCACACATCAGTGTGTTTTACCTGCACACACTCATTTCAGTGTGTTTTACCTGCACACATCAGTGTGTTTTACCTGCACACACTCATTTCAGTGTGTTTTACCTGCACACACTCATTTCAGTGTGTTTTACCTGCACACACTCATTTCAGTGTGTTTTACCTGCACACACTCATTTCAGTGTGTTTTACCTGCACACACTCATTTCAGTGTGTTTTACCTGCACACACTCATTTCAGTGTGTTTTACCTGCACACACTCATTTCAGTGTGTTTTAAAGCTGCGGCTTGATCCGAAAAACTCTGACGGACTGCTGGGAAAAACTACACCAAGATCCAGAAAATCATGTACAGCAACATTCTCAGAAAAAAAAGGTACAAAAGCTGTCACTGGGGTGATACCCTTTCAAAAGTTACACCTTTGTACCTTATTATCGCTTTAAAAGTGCATTATGGAAAATATTAGTACCATCTGAGAGCTTTTGTACATTTTTTATCCCTTAAAAAGTGCATTATGGGACATGTTAGTACCTTCTGAAAGCTTTTGTACCTTTTTATCCCTTAAAAAGTGCATTATGGGACATGTTAGTACCTTCTGAAAGCTTTTGTATCTTTTTATCCCTTTAAAAGTGCATTATGGGAAATATTAGTACATCTGAAAACTTTTGTACCTTTTTAATCCCTTAAAAAGTGCATTATGGGACATGTTAGTACCTTCTGAAAGCTTTTGTACCTTTTTATCCCTTAAAAAAGTGCATTATGGGACATGTTAGTACCTTCTGAAAGCTTTTGTACCTTTTAATCCCTTAAAAAGTGCATTATGGGACACGTTAGTACCTTCTGAAAGCTTTTGTACCTTTTTATCCTTTAAAAAGTGCATTATGGGACATATTAGTACCTTCTGAAAGCTTTTGTACCTTTTTATCCCTTAAAAAGTGCATTATGGGACATGTTAGTACCTTCTGAATGATTTTGTACCTTTTTATCCCTTAAAAAGTGCATTATGGGACATGTTAGTACCTTCTGAAAGCTTTTGTACCTTTTTATCCCTTAAAAAAGTGCATTATGGGACATGTTAGTACCTTCTGAAAGCTTTTGTACCTTTTAATCCCTTAAAAAGTGCATTATGGGACATGTTAGTACCTTCTGGAAGCTTTTGTACCTTTTTATCCCTTAAAAAGTGCATTATGGGACACGTTAGTACCTTCTGAAAGCTTTTGTACCTTTTTATCCCTTAAAAAGTGCATTATGGGACACGTTAGTACCTTCTGAAAGCTTTTGTACCTTTTTATCCTTTAAAAAGTGCATTATGGGACATATTAGTACCTTCTGAAAGCTTTTGTACCTTTTTATCCCTTAAAAAGTGCATTATGGGACATGTTAGTACCTTCTGAATGATTTTGTACCTTTTTATCCCTTAAAAAGTGCATTATGGGACACGTTAGTACCTTCTGAAAGCTTTTGTAGCTTCTTTATCCCTTAAAAAGTGCATTATGGGACACAACGGTTTTGTACCTTTTTTATCCCTTAAAAAGTGCATTATGGGAAATATTAGTACATCTGAAAATTTTTGTATCTTTTTTTCCCTTAAAAAGTGCATTATGGGACATGTTAGTACCTTCTAAAAGCTTTTGTAGCTTCTTTATCCCTTAAAAAGTGCATTATGGGACACAACGGTTTTGTACCTTTTTTATCCCTTAAAAAGTGCATTATGGGAAATATTAGTACATCTGAAAATTTTTGTATCTTTTTTTCCCTTAAAAAGTGCATTATGGGACATGTTAGTACCTTATGAAAGCTTTTGTACCTTTTTATCCCTTAAAAAGTGCATTATGGGAAATATTAGTACATCTGAAAACTTTTGTATCTTTTTTTCCCTTAAAAAGTGCATTATGGGACATGTTAGTACCTTCTGAAAGCTTTTGTAGCTTCTTTATCCCTTAAAAAGTGCATTATGGGACACAACGGTTTTGTACCTTTTTTATCCCTTAAAAAGTGCATTATGGGAAATATTAGTACATCTGAAAACTTTTGTATCTTTTTTTCCCTTAAAAAGTGCATTATGGGACATGTTAGTACCTTATGAAAGCTTTTGTACCTTTTTATCCCTTAAAAAGTGCATTATGGGAAATATTAGTACATCTGAAAACTTTTGTATCTTTTTATCCCTTAAAAAGTGCATTATGGGACATGTTAGTACCTTCTGAAAGCTTTTGTACCTTTTCATCCCTTTAAAAGTGCATTATAGGAAATATTAGTACATCTGAAAACTTTTGTACCTTTTTTATCCCTTAAAAAGTGCATTATGGGACATGTTAGTACCTTCTAAACGATTTTGTACCTTTTTTCTGAGCGAGAAAACGCTTCTCATAACTTCTGTTGATGATGTCACAGGCTGTGCGTCCAATCAAACGCCAGTATTGTAGTCAAATTAGACAGATGGACAGGTTGTGTGATGCCCATATTCTCAAAAATCATAAACAAAACGACACAAAGGTAAAAGAGAATATCACCCGACTAAACAGAGTTCATTACCAGTTTTAAAATGTTTTAAAAATGTTTTGTTTTCTTGATTATGCGATTATCATTTGCAAACATTAATGGAACGTTACTTTTGAATGTTCTCTGAACATTCACTAACAAGCAGTGACATTTAAAATGTATCAGAAAATGTTCTATAAACGATGTATAAATGACGGCTTTGAACAAACGTCTTAAAGACCAGAAAACGTTGAACAAACGTTCTATTAACGTTACTAGAAGAACATATGTCTACGAATGTATAAACTGATCAGAGATCAGGTAAAACCCACAGACACTTGTTCACTGGTTCTCAGTGACTCGTCATGATTCATAGGTTGACAGATTTCATCGCCCCAGCGGTGAACCATTGAAATTTCGAAGTGTTTCGAAACAGTTATGACGTAATGAAGCCTCGTTTACTGAAATCACGTGACTCTGGCAGTTTGATACACGCTCCGAACCATTGATTCGGAAATAGATTCGTAAAGGCTTCGAAGCTTCATGAAGCAGTGTTTTGAAATTGCCATCACTAGGTGTATGTTTGGGTGAATGTGTGTGGAAGCCATCTCTCCCTTTTCTGGTACCTCGAGTCCTTTTAAAAAACCCATGTGTTTTTAGACAGAGCTAACAAGGGGAACACAGGGAACAGAGGTCAGCTCTGTGACACACACACTTTAACTTTCAGAAACACCAAACCAACATTAGAGATGCTGCGACGCCATTGGTCCGCTGGTTCCTCCAGTTATCCAATCACAGCTGACGCTGAGGCAGTCACATGAGGTGATTGAGGGATTTATTCAGTAAATGTGTTTCCATCGTAGTTTATGCGCAATAATCTGCTTCAATTGAGCGCATAAGCACATCATTTTTAGAATTTATGTACATCTTGGCGTTTCCATATGCGAGATCACTAAATGCGCATAAAAATAGGTGGATAGAAGTTAATGATGCAAACTTAATCAAATATGAAAAAAGGGACAATAGAGTCTTCAGTTCAGTGTTGATCCAGTGCAGAAACTGTAAAGTTCATCAATTATTGTATGAAATGACTAGATTTACAGAAGACTTTATTCAGCTCGACTCAGTTATTGAATGGGATTAAATCGATTGAACGTGTCAATGTCGCAAAAGCAATAGTTCATGCAAAACGAAAGATTCTGCCATCATGTTGTGTTGTCAGATTTGTACTTGCACGACTACTTTATATCATTTTCCCGCTTTCTTTGTACTAAAAATTGTGAGCAAACGATGGCAGAAAATTAATTTCTGGTTTTGATAATGAGGCAACATCTTTGCATTCGCGTGCAGC
Organism: Gila orcuttii; assembly: GCA_026230005.1. Lineage (NCBI taxonomy): Eukaryota > Metazoa > Chordata > Actinopteri > Cypriniformes > Leuciscidae > Gila > Gila orcuttii. The sequence goes on along the minus strand of JAPDVR010000002.1, from coordinate 68,684,756 downwards.
CTTTCAGAGAGGTTTACAGTGAATCTGTCCAGTTCTCCATCCGTCTCTGTGGTCGTGCTTTTACGAGTCTGCAGTTTTAACTCGGATCAAATGAATGAAGTGTCTGACTTCTTCGCATCTGTAAACTGCGAGAGCTCAGTGAAGGCAGCTGTGTGTGTTTCTCAGACTGTTTGTTCGGGATGTTCTGGAGACTCCAGGGTTTATGAGAGATCGGCTGCTCCGATGAAGATCATAAACATGCGGTTTAAAGCACTTACACAGCTCAGACGCGTCGCTGGGGGATTTATACTTGTGAATGTTTAATCTTTCTGATCAGAGTTTATGTCAAGATCATGGAAGTGGATTTATAATATAATATAATATAATGGCACATTTATTTTTATAGCACTTTACACAAGACAGATTGCTTCTTCACAGTAATTATTCAGCTCACTTTAGTTCAATGTTGATTCAGTTCAGTTCAATAACTGATGTATAAAACTGATATGGTAACACTGTTCCTTCATTAATGAATAACTGCACAGGAACAAATGAGTTACACACTATTAACATTCTATTATTAACTAACAAGAAACTCTGATTAACGAATAGCGATCAATCGATCAATACTATTTCACTGAAGACTACTAAGAACTACTATACAGGTTCATAATTAATATCAATAATGCATAATATAAGGTAATGGTAACCCATTAGTAATGACTCAAGTGTTACTACATCCTTCTAATGGAACTACTAATAATTTGGATTATATTATACAGTATTTTAAAGTGAAAGTAAAGTTAAAGTAAAGCAGAAATGGCAGATTTTTATTTTGTACTTATACATTTTAATTGTTCTTAACTTGAAATGTTTGAGTACACTAATTTTAAACCACTTTTATTAGTATAAACTTAGCTAGCTATAACAAGCTAGTTTACTAACATACTAAATTGTTAACATGTTAACAATAGTATGTTATACAGTAGCACTTATATCAATATATAGGTTTTATTTGCTCTCAAATCAAGCTCATGCACCACTTGTCACCATGATGTAACTATCCTAAAACCAACATTAACAGAAATTCTTCCAAGTTAGCATAACAAAACATGAATCACTACTAAATCACCCACTTAACATTAATCTTGCACACAAAAAAACATTATATTACACTTAATTTTAGCATTTACTCTCCCTTTCGAGTGCCATCGGCAAAGCATGCTGGGAAATAGACATCCCAGCCGCAGGCCCGGATTAAGAGGACTTTGGGCCCTGGGGCTATAGCAACACCAAGGGCTTTCATCTGATTGCCACGCCACAGTCTTCTACCGCAATAAATATTTTTTTATTGTTATTAAAGCAGCAGTCCGCAGCTTTTCCTCTTTGTCGCCATCTCTGTTCGAAAACTGCAATTGCATTTGCAGTTATTTGCGGAATGATCAACTTTACGTGGGTTGTACATCGGCATGAAACAGCGCGGATGAATCCAGTGTTTTGAGGTGAGTGTGCGGCTGTTAATCACCGTGCCGGTGTGGATACGGGCATTCACACATTATACTTTTTTTGGAAGTATGACCAATATTAGAATTTTCAATGGAAAATAACGTCTGAACAAGTAACATCCACTTTTGTTCTGATCAACTAAGGGGAAAAAAAGCATTGCAGTAAATCTTATTTTGTAAACAAATAACAATCATAGTGCTATGAAATAAACGGTGTATGAACAGAATCCCTGTTATGCATAAACGTGTTATGATGTAAACATCTTACGACAGGAACATTTTGATATAGAATATCATGATAAAAAATTACTCCACATAATTTCTTGATTCATTTTGGGAACATTTTATTGATAAAACATTTTTACCCCCTCCCCTTCCATAAGTGCATTTACTCCAGATATGAACTCAAAAACATAAAGGTTGCCAAAATCAGCAAAAACAATACTCATACTTCCTCAATAAGTACTTAACCATGAATAATTTAAAGGGATAGTTCAACAACATCACCCTCATGTTGTTCAAAACCTGTATGAATTTATTTCTTCTTCTGAACACAAAAGAAGATATTTTAAAGAATGTTGGTAACCAGACAGTTGACGGCACCCATTGACTTCCATAGTAGGAAAAATATATATTAAGTCAATGACTACCGTAAACTGTCTGGTTACTAACACTATATAAAATATCTTCTTTTGTGTTCAGCATAAGAAAAAATTCTTTCAGTTTGAACAACATGAGGGTGAGTAAATGATGACAGAATTTTTATTTTTGGGTGAACTTTCCTTTTACATAGGGTCTTACAGTTAAATAGTCTTTTTTCTAGCTTTAGCAGAGCAGAAATCATTAAAATCCATTCAAATCCAGTCACTGTCTTAAGCGAGTCATTCAACCGATTTGTTCAAACGGCTGTTTGATTCAACGACGAAGCAAACGAGGAGTCATTTAATCATTAAATGAACCCATTCGTTCAAAACGCGGATTATCCAGTAACGAATCACCACTATCAGTTTCAGAGTTTGTTTCTGCTGTGTTTGGTTTCATTTTGGAATTTTCATCGGCGAAGTGACGATAAACCAAAACGTAACTCTCAATGTTAACTTATTGGTCAACACATGTATTGTTGCATAACATATCACATTAGCAATCGTGCTGATATTTGGGGGAAACTGCGCTTTTACTTGTGATATATTTATTTAATATTATGTAATATTACAATAAGACAAAAACTCATCGGCGCAAAAATGCCCATGTAGACCTTGGATATTGGACTTTGATGTTCGTCAAAAAAACAGTAATTCGGCCGGGGATTTTTACACGGGTGAGTGGTGGGAGAATAAACACTGACATTCTGTATTCAGACTGCAATAAAATCACTGAATATTGAAAATACCTTACGACTCCACGAGAAACAATTACCATCCAAATAGTGCTTAACTCATTAACTTACTTCAGATACTTGTTTACCTTCATCGACGTATAAAACACGCGGATCGGTGACGACGCAGGAGGGTGAAGCTAACTGTGGGCTGCTGTCCTGCACTCGGGGTCTTCCACGGGCACGGATGAAAGTCAACCAAAGTATTTAGTTAGTTTAGGATTTTTTGTTCTTTTGAGTTTGTTTTTCCTTTTTTGTGCACCACTATCACTTTTTTTCATAATTTTTGCGATTTATACTCATGTTCTATCTACATGAAAGCATAACGAAAAGAGGCGTTTCCCAACGTCATGGGGCAAATTGTAGTGTTAATTTGATTGGGCGGTGATTATATCAGTCAGACACATTTTCCAATTACTTCTTGTTATTTTATCATACACAAATCAGCCACCTATGATTTGACAATCTCATTTCCTCCAGCCAATCACGGGCCCCCTAATCCCGCGGGCCCACCTAGCCCTTATGTTAATCCGGCCCTGCCCAGCCGTTTCAGTTAAACTTATATTAAGAACTTAAGTTAAGTTAAGTTAAACTTAAGAAAAAGAAAGTGCTAAATACTCATAAAAGTTAATTTGACTGAACTAATTAGTTTAATTTAAGTTTGTCCTACTCAAACCAATTCATTATTTTGAGCGTTAGGTTCCTAATATTGACTGAAGTCATTGAAAGCTTTTGAGATTTTTGTTAGATTTTGAATAGTAATTCCTTTCGATGGATTTGGTAACTTTAGTCATTAGTAATGTGTTACAATGATCTTCACCTTAGATACTGATCATAATTATTAGTTCCTTTAGAAAGATGTAGTAACACTTAAGACATTACTAGTGGGTTACCGTTACCTTTTATTATAAATGATGCATTATTCATGTTAATTATGATCCTGTATATAGTAGTTCTCTGGGAGGAGTGAAAAAAAAATAGTAGTTATTGATTAGCTAATAGTGAACTACCATATTCAACTGAGCGCTATTACTTACTAATTTGTTAATCAGAGTTTCTTTAATAGTAGTTACTAGAATGTTTATAGTGCGTTACTCATTTGTTCCTGTGTAGTTATTCATTAATAAAGGGACAGTATTATAAAGTGTTACCACTAACATGACTTCTCCAGACCTATTCAGTTTTATATTATATATTCAATATTACAATCCCAGCTAACAGGGAATGTTCTTTCAAAGTTATGAACAAACGTTCCAGTAACGTTAATAAAACGTTCCTTCAAAGTTATCTGGTCTTTAAAAATGTTCTCAAAACTTTAGCACAAAAATATTATTTTATACATTGTTTATCGAACGTTTTTTCTGAAACATTTTAGTTTGATTCGTTCGTCTAACATTTATTAAATGTTGATACTTGTTTCAGAACTTTCAGAGAACATTTAAAAGTAACGTTCCTGTAATGTTTGAAGAATGATACAATGGAACATTTAAAAATTCTTTTAAAACATTCAAAAAAACGGACATTTTAAAACTTCAGGGCACATTCAGAAATAAAGTTTTCATAACTTAGCAAAACATTCTTAGAACATATTTTTGTTGGCTAAAAAAGACATCAGTTTATAAATATAATTAGTATTAGTTCATATTTAATATAACTGCATTTCACAGGAAATCTCACAATTTTAATATCTGTGTCATTTTTGACAACCAAATAAACAAAATAAATAATTCCCTGTCTTAAAGCAGCTGATGATAATAATAATAATAATAAAAGCACAAAATAGTTTTTATTTAATCAATTTTCTTAATGTGTGCAAGTCAATTCCAAACAGCCTTTAAAATGGTTCATAAATGTCAGAAAAATGAGTAACAAGCAAAAATATTCCAATAAAATGGCAAATATTTTAAACATCTCTCGCATGAATTCCAAAGAATGCCGTTAATGCATTTTTGAAGCATCGGTGCACACACGAGGAATCTGACTCTAGTCGCTTATTGAGTTATTATGGGGGTCCGTGAGGGAAAGATTAATGAAGAGAGATTTAGATAGATAAATGTGGTACGGCAGGAATGTTCACAGGTGATGTGTGTGTGTTACGGGGAATGAGACTCACTCAGATTTATACCGCTGGATTCATCGAGACACAGGAGTAACTCTTATTGTGATTTATCACAGCGAGGCTCGGGAACAGTCCATCATCTTCAGTCCTGCGATCAGACCCAGAAGAGATGGAGAGAGAAAGCGCAAGCTTGCATCAAGTCATTTGTTGTGTTAGTGTTCTCATTCCTCTCAGGTATGCGTAGATGTGATGCCACATTCGACGACTCGTCCGCCATCTTGGAACAGTCAACATTTCAGAAGCTGTCGTCACTCACAGTAAAAATCAATTGGTGTTTCCAAGATGCCACAACACTGGCATTCTCTGGTCTGAGAACTAAACTCCAGAAGAAATGGGATAACCTTTCACAGGTAAGAGTGTGTTGGTTTTGTTTTATGTAAAATGTGCCATCTTTGCTCCGAAGGAAAAAGTCTATAAAATCGGATCCAATATGAACTTGTCACGGGTTGCTGAAGTAGAATCCCGCAGAAAATACATGACAAAAAATCAAAAGTTACTTTTAATAAGCACAGACGAGAACACAACTTTACATTACTTTAACAAGAGGAAAACTGAGGGCTTGAATACACAAACACAACAGGGAACAGGTGAACTAATCAGAAACCATGGCAACTAATGATGAACTGGAACACAGGCAAAACAGTAACAAATAAAACCATTGCTGCGTCTCAATTCGCCTACTTATACTACGCCCTAAAAGTATTTACTCTTTTTGTGAAGAAAAAGTACATACTTGTGAGTGTGTAGCAGAAGAGTAGGCTACACACGATTTGGGATATACGATCACGTCATAAAACAGCGTTTCTGTCACTTAGTTACACGATTCCTGTCACGTAAACTGGCCTGTCAATCATCTTGTCAAAGATCAAATCCTCCACATTTAATGTAATTTATTTCCTACTGTATCGGAGAGAAACGCAGATCTGCAGTCTTTCATGCAGAGTCTCTCCTCATATTAATAATGATGCATTTAAAAGTTAATGGCCAAACAGATCTTTATAAAAGTTCACGTTGTTGTTGCAGATGAAATATAACACGGATAACATTACATAAATATTTTTTATCAGCTTAAATGTTGATTATTAGTTCCTGAAACCCCTTTATCTAAACCCGTTGGTCACTCACATCCGCCATGTTTTGTAGTTTTCACTTTTAACTTGTGTTTGTAGTTCTGAACTGGATCCTCCTCCAAAGCGCAGTGGATTGTGGGTAATATTAGCTGTTATAGTGAGCACGGATCCACACTTTGAAAATCCATCCGGGGACTTCTGGCACACTCTTTTCAACATACTATGGTTTGGGACACACTTATTCTAATCTCACACACTGTTTAGGATGGATAGTGGACATTGAGACGCAGGGTATGACTAAAAAACTAAACAAGACCACGACACGAAACATGACAGTGACAGTAGGCCTACTAAACAGTTCACCCAGAAATTAAAATTCTGTCATTAATTACTAGGGGTTTATCGGGTTACAAAATTCCCGCTTCGGTACGTTTTCAATACAGCAAAAATAAAGAAATGCAAGAGAAATTTCCTATTTATTAAAAGAAAAATTATTTTTAAATAAGTGTGAGTTTTCCTATCAGACTCAATCGCTTTATATGATGAACAGATTAAACAGAGAAAAATGGGATTTTTCTGAACATTTTATTAATCCCCACTGCAGGAAAACCTACAAGTTGTTTAGTTCAAAGTGCTTTATTGTCATTCCAACTATACAGCAATAGTGTACAAAGAAAGAAATTGCGTTTCTCCAAGCTCAAATGTGCAAAGTATAAATAAGAAAAACAAAATAGGAGTTGTGCCAAATAACAAATCACCATATGATGTTTTATATTCAAGGTTAAGTGTGTGTTTAAATCTCCTAATATGAGCAATAGTGAAGCTTGGCTTAGTAAACAGCACTGATGAAGAGTTATTAAATGAAGGTGAGAGAGATGGGTGGAGGTGAAGCAAGAGGTCAGAGGTCAGTGGATTTATCTGTCTGTAGGGAGCTTGAGCGACACACAGCTGAAGCGTGTTAAAGTTACGCTGAGACTTTACAACTGTTCTCCGTCTTACACACACATTGAGCCCATAAAGACACAGTTTGGCCTGCGTTCGCCAGAAGACTAGTAAATGGCAGAGCGGGTTGTTTCCGTGTGTTGGCCACTTCCTTTTTCTAACAGTGGCCCTGGAGAGGGTTGTGAACTCCAATGAACCTGAGAGCTATGCCGGGGGGGATTTTATATCCCTGGCAAGTTTAACTAAGCCGGAAAGGTCAAAGGAGAGGAGGCAGACAAAGCAGACATTATGACTATCTGACAGAAATGGTGGCCATCTTGAAAATGGTTGCCATCCTGAATTTTTGAGTGGCACATAGCTTTTTCCAAAAGAGTGTTCCTTGAAGAGTATTTCTGTCTAATTTTATGCTTGGATCACCATTTGAACAATTGAAATAATTCATATTCGACAGGAACGGTGGCCATCTTTAAAAATGGCGACCATCTTGAATTTTTGAGGGACAAGCATCTTTTTCCATTAACATGTCCTTTAGAGAGTATTTGTATCAAATGTTATGCTTGGATCACTGTTTGAATAATTGATATAATAAGCATTGCTGGGGTGGTGATGGCGCAGTGGATAAGACGCATGCCTTTGGTGTGAGAGACCCGGGTTCGAATCCACTGTGAGACACCAATGTGTCCCTGAGCAAGACACTTAACCCCTAGTTGCTCCAGAGGCGTGCAACCTCTTCAATATAGTAATTGTAAGTCGCTTTGGATAAAAGCGTCAACTAAATGAATAAATGTAAAGCATTGAATAGCAATGGTGGCCATCTTGAAAATTGGCCGCCATATTGAATTTTTGAGTGGCCAACACCTTTTTCTAAAATAGTGGCCCTTAGAGAGTATCTGTGCCAAATTTCATGCTTCTATACCAAAGTGAACAATTGTTTTACTAATTTGCTGCACTATAAACAGTGTGTGAGATTAGAAGAAGTGTGTCCCAACAAACCACAGTATGTTGAAAAGAGTATGCCAGAAGTTCCATTGATGGTCTACTATTTTCGAAGTGTGAATCCGTGCTCACTATAACGGCTAATATTACCCACAATCCACTGCAATTTGCAGGAGGAACTACAAACACAAGTAAAAAGTGTTAAGAAACTACAAAACATGGCGGATATGCGCGACCGACGGTGAGAGGTTTAGATAAAGGGGTTTGAGTGACTAATGAAAGTTTAACCTGATATTTATGTAATTTTATCCGTGTTATATTTCATCTGCAGCATGAAAGAGATTTCTCTCCGATACAGTAGGAAAATAAATGTAATTAGATTGAGGATTTTAACTGTGACAAATGATTAACAGGCCAGTTTACTGTGATAAGATGCGACAGACAGTAACCATTAAAGATGCAATTATATGACGTTTGTCCCAAAGCTTGTGTACTCTTTCTTAACAACAAGATTCCATACTTTTAGGGCGTAGTATAAGTAGGCGAATTGAGACGCAGCAACAGACTTTTCTCGTCTGTAGACTCGACTAATGAGTGTGGACAAATGAATGTGTGTACATCAATATCACAATATCACAAATAGCCTAAGAACGTTTAGCTAACGACGTTCTCATTAAACGTCATTTCTGAATGTTCTCTGAATGTCCATTTTTTAAAAAAAAGTCATGTCTTTGGTTAAGGGAACATTCCATTTTGCAAACATTATGAGAATGTTACTTTTGAATGTTCTTTGAACATTCCGAAACAAGTAGTAACATTTAAAAAACTTTAGATGAACATCCAACTGAAAAGTTTCAGAAAAAAACAAACATTCCATGAATGATGTATAAATAATATTTTTATCCTCCTTATTCCTGACGATCTCACTGAGTTTTGAATTATGAGCGGCACTTCCGGTTTGGGGAACTTCCATTCAAAAAGACAGAAAAACGAATAATTTCAAATCATAAGGTTGCCCTATAAATAAAGCTGATCCATCAGTTTGACAAAATGATCTGTCAATTTCCTTTCATGATTTATTTTCAGACATGAGTATAACGAAACACTTGGTATTTTAACGTGATGTTATAACAAGAAAATTTATGGCAAGAGCTCTTTTCAGTCTCTGCATTCTTTTCCTCGCGATTATTTTCTTTTTTCCCTTTGCAATCTGCTGTAATAATATGAAAAAGAATATACTTCACATTTGTGGTCGGTTCTCCCGATCAAATTTTTGATATATTTCCATTAATAATTAACTGGAATGCACAAAAAATCTCGTTTTTTTCTCCTCAAATCCTCACGTCTCTTTCCAGGTTTGTTTTCACAGGAAAATACAATTTATTATCTGTCAAAATGACGGAAATCACTTTCAAACACTATCACGCGATGCTAAAGTTAATGAACATTTTTGATTGAGGCAACCTATGTTAATACGTATTACTGTGATATTTAACCTGTCCGTTATTGCTGTGGATATAATCGCTCTTTTGTGGTTATTCATGGTCTGTTGAAAGTACCTTGTTGATGCTTTTACACTTTTAAATGTGTTTTTAATGTTCGACTGTTGAAGGGTGAGCAGAATAATATTATCTCATTGTGCACAGTTTTAAAAAACGTATTATTGCGTTCATAGAGTGAGTCTTTCTCTGATTGTTTACAGCTTAACAGAAGTTACACCCATAATTTGTGCAAAGTATCCTGGGATGTAATAATAAGGTGGATAGACCAAGAGGGTAATCCATCAGCCGGAAACTGAAGCCTCGCGGGAGCCGCTATTGTAGCAGAGCATCACCTGCTGTTAGCATTGACTCCCATTCATGTTGGCGTCACTTTGACAGCGAATAACTGTACAGCTGAGGCGTCCAAAGACTTCATTTGTCCATTATTTATTTCTAAAGAAACACGACAATGTATAAAAGGCTCCATTACTTTGTATCTTATGTTATGGCCCGTAGAAGCCGTTTTAGTAAAAATAGGCTAACGATTGCGTCATAACCACGCGACTCTCTGTCGCACAGTAGAGAAATTACCGTACAAACAGGAGGAGAAGCTCGCAGGCAATCTTTTACTGTCTATGAGGCAATCGGGGGGACATAGAAGCATAAAGTCAAGGGAGAAACCCATAGATAGAGAGTCCATAAAAGCAACAAGACAACGTTTTTGAGGAATTAGGTGATTCAGATTTGTCTTGGCTACTAGAGCTACTAGAAGATTTACAACTGTCAGACAGGGTCACGTCACATCTACATCGTCAAGCTCAGTTTGAGCGTGCAGTCGCTTCCATCAGGAAGTGAGTGCTTTAATCGGGCTTCACATTTCTCCGTTGAAATCAAGGGGGTCGCTGTGTCCATTTCTTTTACTGTCTATCTATGGGATACACCAGAAAACGCTGAGCGAACGTTCTATTAATGTTACTGGAAGAACGTTTGTATATAACTTTGAACGCCCCCTGTAATCTTCGATTCTCACATGTGTAATAAATCTACAGAAAGAGCCAGGTCTGGAAGCGTTTCAGTGATGGTGTGGAGGTCACACACACACACACACACACACACACACACACACACACACACACACACACACACACACACACACACACACGCAGCTCTGACATCGAGAGGTCAAGTCAAGTCAAGTCAAATATATTTATATAGCACTTTTCACAATACAGATTGTATCAAAGCTGCTTCACAGTATCAATCAAAACAACTTAACAATGTTTGTTTATTACTGGAAAAAAGACATCCAAGTTTGGTAGAGCTGATCAATGGTATGATTGGTTAATTAATTTGAATATCCCCAACTGAGCAAGCCAAAGGCAACAGTGGCAAGGAACCGAAAAACTCAATCCAGTGACCTAATGGTGTCCTAACACCCCATCAGATGACCCAATGGAGAAAAAAAAATATTGGGAGAACCCAGGCTCAGTCGGGGGCCAGTTCTCCTCTGGCGTTTATGAACTAGAGCCCGAATTTACAGTAACTGTAAGATAAATTTATATGAATGCCTGGCTAAATAGATGCGTCTTCAGTCTAGTTTTAAACTGAGAGAGCGAGTCTGAGCTACGAACAATATCAGGAAGGCTATTCCACAGCTTCGGAGCTAAATGTCAAAATGCTCTGCCTCCTTTGGTGGATCTGGATATCCTAGGAATGACCAGAAGCCTCGAATTTAGTGATCTTAAAGAGCGCGATGGATTGTAAGGCGATAGAAGATCCGTTAAATAGACTGGAGCTAAACCATTTAGAGCTTTATAAGTCAAAAGCAATACCTTGTATTTAATACGGAACTTTATAGGTAACCAATGAAGTGATGATAAAATCAGTGTTATATGATCATATTTTCTTGATCTAGTAAGAACTCTAGCGGCTGCATTTTGGACTAACTGTAGCTTGTTTATTGAAGATGCAGGACAACCAGCTAATAAAGCATTACAGTAATCTAGTCTCGAGGTCATGAATGCATGAACTAACTTTTCTGCATCAGAGACTGATAGCATATTACGTAGCTTAGCAATGTTTCTAAGGTGGAAAAAGGCAGTTTTTGTAACATATGAAATATGCTTTTCAAAAGACAGGTTGCAGTCTAATGTAACGCCCAGGTCTTTTACTGTAGCGGATAAAGTAACAGGGCATCCTACTATGTTAAAGTCGTGCTGTGAAAGGTTTTGTGGACGGTTTTTAGAACCGATAAGTATTACCTCTGTCTTGTCTGGATTTAATAAAAGAAAATTACGCGTCATCCAATCTTTTATATCTTTAACACAATCTGTCAATTTGGATAATTTAGCGTATTCATCTGGCCGTGATGAAATATATATTTGAGTGTCATCAGCATAACAATGGAAACTAATTCCATGTTTCCTTAGAATATTACCAAGTGGCAGCATATATATTGAGAATAATAAAGGGCCTAACACAGATCCCTGCGGCACTCCATAGTTTGCCGAAGTTATAATCGATTTTTCTCCATTTAAGTAGACGAAATGGTAGCGGTCAGATAAGTATGACCTGAACCAGCTTAATGCTTGTCCTTGAACACCAGTGTAATTTTGTAGTCGATCTAAGAGTATTGTGTGATCTATAGTGTCGAACGCAGCACTAAGATCAAGTAAAACTAGTACTGAGATACAGCCTTGGTCCGAAGCTAAAAGTAAATCATTTGTGATTCTAACAAGCGCAGTTTCAGTGCTATGATGTGGCCTGAATCCAGACTGAAACTTTTCATAGATGTCGTTTCTTGCAAGAAAGAGCCGAGTTGAGCGGACACAACTTTTTCTAATATTTTTGACATAAATTTTCGAAGATTCGAAATGGGTCTGTAATTTGCTAGGTTATTTGGATCTAATTGTGGTTTCTTAATAAGAGGTTTTATAACTGCCAGCTTGAACGTTCTTGGAACATGACCTAAAGATAAAGATGAGTTAATAATATTGAGAAGAGGCTCTTCCACTATACTGCCCTACAAAGGCAAAAGACCTTAACTCACCAGAGTGTGAAACTGAGAAAAATGAGTTTAAAGTTTTTTTGTTGTCCAGCCAATTGTATGATAGGTAGGACACTGAAAATTTGCCAAGTAGTTGTCATAATGAATATATTTATCTACATAAAAAAAAATAGCTCAAACTTGACCTTTGACCTTTATTCGGAAGTTACTGTATTCTGCCTTTGCATTTTTTGCAAAACAATCATGGGTCATACAAAGGCAAAATACCTTAACTTCTAATTTTTTGACCATTTTGACTTTTATCACTCTATACAAACATTTCTATGATAACAATGATAGCCTTAAAATAACATTTAGTGAGTTCTGTTTAGTAAGGCTTAATATTACATCAATAGAATATAAAAAAAATAAAAAAATGAAGGCTATTTCCTATCTGTACTGGATAATTTTAAAACTTTATCGTTGTACTTAATTTAAGTAAAATGACATTTTAAGAGGTAGGAAAGTAACCTGTTTAACCGGGACAATTTCATAGTGGTTGGTGTAAACCGGACGTGGTCACCCTACTACAGCGACACTTAAAATTGAATGTCAACCTCCGGACAACTTTGCACTTTAGGCTAGCCAGCCGGCACATGATGGATTTAAACAATGGATTTGTCTTCTCAATGGATGTTGTTTTCCATGGATTTTGACCATGATTAAAATAAAAAGGTAAGCTGCGATCTATGTTATATTTGCTGGGTTGGTTTGTGTGCGTGGTAATGTTTCTTCCTTGCCAGGGGAGGTGTGTCGTGAGGCGTATCGTGAGGCGTCCCCAACCCACTCGTGTTGTTTTCTGTCAGTGAGTGGACTGTCAGATTGGCAGGCAGCTAGCCACCCTGTATGGCACGAGAAAACTTATAACGTTAGGCATACTACTAGTACTAGTTAATAGTATCCAGGCTTTGATTTATGGTGTCTTACAGCTGGCACACCATCATATAGGCTATTTGTGGATCAGGAACAGTTGTGTTTTGTGCGTCAAGAAACGTTACGTTAGCCTAGTTTACATAGACATCATAGTTTAGCCCAAGTTTGCATCGCTAGCTAGCTAACTAGGCTACCAGTATCCTAGCTGATTTTTTTTCCTTCATGTAACGTTATCCATATCATCCATATTGATCTTGGTGTTTGCGTTTCAAAGCCATCTCTACCATAGTTTTCCCGCGAGAATAGGAAATTCTTAATGCTAGATAGAAAACAACCACTGCAACAATTTTATTTTCACTTTATTTAATGCGTGTGGCAAAAGTGCTTCAATTACATATAGGCATAACACCGTAACTTCAGCGCGGCAAACGCGTTGCTGGTGGGTAAAACAAAGGCAGAGTGCCTTAACTCCACTGTAACTTATAATAACAGCGTTCTAAAGTGCAGCGGTACAAAGCCAAAAGACTGTAACTGATGTTAAGGTCTTCTGCCTTTGCTTTCCCTCTGCTTTTGGAAGTTATGGCAAAAACAACATCTTATTTTTAGCAGAAAAGAACAAAATTGACGCAAGATATTTGTCCACATGATAAAACTGATGTCCATTGTTCCAAATATGGCAATAACTCATTTTGACCAAAATTGAAGTTAAGGTCTTTTGCCTTTGGACCGCAGTATAGGTAACACTTCTTTCAGTAGTTCAGTTGGTATAGGATCTAATAAACATGTTGTTGTTTTAGATGAAGTGATAAGTTTATTTAACTCTTTTTGTTCTATGGTTGTAAAGCATTGTAATTGTTCTTGCGGGGTGATAATTGCGGCTGAATTATAAGGCGCGAGCAAAGATTGAACGTTTACGATTTTGATTCTGATGCTTTCAATTTTCTCGGTGAAGAAGTTAATGAAATCATTACTACTAAACTGTAACCAGGTATTTTGTTCAGAAGACGTCTGTTTATTTGTTAGTCTAGCCACGGTATTAAATAAAAACCTTGGATTATTTCGGTTGTTTTCTATTAATTTGCTGAGGTGCTCAGCCCTGGCCGTTTTAAGTGCCTTTTTATAAAGTGACATGCTGTCTTTCCACGCGATTCTAAAGACCTCTAAATTAGTTTTTTTCCATTTACGCTCTAAATTACGGGTTTCTCTCTTTAAAACATACGTAGTATTATTGTACCATGGTGCTATACTTTTTTCTCTGACCTTTTTTAATCTAATGGGTGCAACAATATCCAATGTTCTAGAGAGAATGGTGCTCATAGTGCTAGTTAGTTCGTCTAATTCATCTGAGGTCAGTCGATGGAAACGAGAGGAAATCTAGTGGGATTGAGAAGATCTTCTCCTGAGGCTCTGAAACTTTAGAGCTCCAGCCGTTGATCCTCTCACAAACCCAGAGAAAGCTTTACAGCTGACCAGACATCAGATGAGTGTGTGTGTGTGTGTGTGTGTGTGTGTGTGTGTGTGTGTGTGTGTGTGTGTGTGGGAACGGACCATACATGGTGCTCTCGCGGCGCCCTACAAATTCATGCAGGTTCAAGAGTGCTTTCAGTTTTAGATGAAACTGACTCTGTTCAGATGGTGAATAGTGTCCACTTATGCAAGTTTATTTATATATCAAAGTGCTTTATAAATAATGTTAAAAGTAAACATTAAAATAGAAGTAATCTAAATACATAATATTTTTCACATAATGGATAATATTGATATTGGCACACACACACACACATATGCACGCGCACACACACACGCATGCATTGCACGCACACACACACACACACACACACACACACACACACACACACACACACACACACACTCTCGCTCTCTCTCTCTCACACACACACACACACACACACACACACACACACACACACACACACACTCTCGCTCTCTCTCTCTCTCACACATACACACACACACACACACGCACGCTCGCTCTCAAACACACACACACACACACACACACACACACACTCTCGCTCTCTCTCTCACACACACACACTTGCTCTCTCTCAAACACACACACACACTCTCGCTCTCTCTCTCTCTCTCTCTCACTCACACACACACACACGCTCTCTCTCTTTCACACACACACACACTCTCTCTCTCTCTCTCACACACACACACGCTCTCTCTCTCTCACACACACACACTCTCTCTCTCTCTCTCACACACACACACGCTCTCTCTCTCTCACACACACACACACACACACACACACACGCTCTCGCTCTCTCTCTCACACACACACACTCTCTCTCTCACACACACACACACACACACACACGCTCTCGCTCTCTCTCTCTCACACACACACACTCTCTCTCTCTCTCTCTCTCTCTCTCTCTCACACACACACACACACACACACACTGTAATTAATAAACTGTGATTAATTGCCATCGTTACCTGCTTGCTGAATGATAAAACAGGTGAGGACGAAAAACTCAGAGACTCAGTCCCTAGCAACCTCATAGCAACCACTCTGAGGACCTTAGTTCTACCAGAAAGACTCGGGAGATAAATTGAAAGGCTGTATACATTTATTGACAGCTCAGCAAGCATAAATTTATGAGTTCTTTGGCGTAGGCCCGTCCTTAGCGAACAAAGCGAGGTTAGCCGAATCTGCATGTCCCGCCTGAGATGAAGGCGGGGGTGCAGCCGACCCCCTGGAGGTAAGGAAGGGACCATCCTGGTGGTGGTGATGGGGAGGATGGAGGGGAAGGTACCATCTTGGTGGTGGTTGGGGAGGATGGAGGTGAATGGCAGCGTCAGCATCTGCGAACTCAGACAAGTGTAAGTACCAATCTTTTATACTGTGGCTGTTAACACCTGATTGGATAGGGATGAGGTAATACATGACGCGCTGATTGAGTCTTCCTGACAGAACTTAAGCTAAAGCTTCCATCAACCACATAGAAATGCCCTGGCAACCGCCTCCATCACGGCGATGAGTTTTGAAACAGCAAACATCACTTAACGTGTTAAACTCTAGTTTTACCTTTAATGTGTGTGTCCTTGAACTGAGCGCAGATGTTCATGTTAGGAACAAACACACAGTATCAGCTGTTGGACGGACTGTGCTTTTCCTCAGACTGCGTTTCACAGCGTGTTCTCTTTCACAGATCTAACGAATCTTTCCTTTATAATACCGTGCAGATGATGTCTGGAGAACAGCATCTCATATTTAATTATTCAACGCTTTAATTCATGTGGAGCTCAAACACTGAAGTCTCGAGGTCTGATCAGTATCAGCTCCTGATGACAGACTTAACAAATGCCACTAATCCGTTATAAAGATGCATGAAAGCAGTGTTCATTCAGACTGTTTTCATGGAGGTTTGTTATTTAAGGCTGTAAACCAGGAACACTCATATGATATCCAACACTCAAAGGCAAAGTGGAAACTGGAACAAATAGAGAGAAATTATTCCTGTTACATCGACTCTGAGACCTGACGCTGTTGGCTATTTTTGTTGAATACATCAACATGAAATGAAACTCAATTTATGTTCCTGGTTATATTGTGAATAATTCACTGATGCACTTAAAACTGAACAATTTGTTCAAAAATATGTTCTAAGAATGTTTTGTTCCCATTAAACGTTTTGGTAACACTTTACAATAAGGTTTATTAGTTAACATTAGTTAATATGAACTAAGAATGTACAATACTTCTACAGCATTTATTAATCTTAGTTCATATTAATTTCA
>JAPDVR010000002.1:68652656-68662656 GCA_026230005.1 Gila orcuttii | reverse complement strand
ACACACACACACACACACACACACACACACACAGGACTATAGAGTTCATCGCAGAAGTCCTGCATTATAATGCATTATAGCATTAGAGGCTCTTCAAGAGCTTCTCAAACTGTGCTTGTATCGAAGCTTGTTTGCACCACAGAATAATTGCAGAACAGTAATTGCGACTTTATCTCGCAATTCTGACTTTTTATCTCCAAATTGCGTGATATAAAGTCACAATTATCTTTTAAAATGTTTTATTTTGTGGCGGAAACAAGCGTCCATACCCTTGCAATCAAACAGGAAGTGACCTTGGGCTTTGGAAAGGCGCTATACAAATTTTATAGTGAAAAAAGGTTCTTTCGATTTTTAAAATCCAAGAAAAAATGGTTTGTTTAAGAACTGATCTCTAAAAGCTTCTTCGGGGAACTAGAAATGGTTATTTTGGCCTCATTGTGAAAACCTTTTGATTTTAAAAACTTTTGCTTTTCTAAATGCTTTGAAGTCAAGTCATCTTTATTTATACAGCGCTTTTTACAACACAGAGTGTTTCAAAGCAGCTTTACAGAGATAACAGAAAAATAATGCAACAAAGTTTGTGTCTAGAAGAAAATAGAGTGACAGTCCAGCTTAAGTAAGTTCAGTGATGGTTCATTTATGTTGTAAAAAGGTTATTCATTTATATATATATATATCTGCTCTAAACCGTGATGTCATCATCCAGTTCAGTTCTCATATAATAATGTCAAAGCAGGAGATCAATAATATTGTTGAATATTAAATATCCTCAACTAAGCCAGAGGAAAGGAACCAAATCTCCATCAATGACAGAATGGAGAAAACTCTTGTGAGAAACCAGACTCAGTCTCAGTTCTCCTCTGGCCAACGAACCAACAGTGTATGATTATGATTATGATTATGATTATGATTCGGGCAGCATTACAGGTCAGAAGTCCAATTGGATCAGAACATTCAAAATATTATCCAGTTCAATCTGGTTGAAGATCACCACGATTGCTCCTGAGATATGAAAGAGCATAATCTCCTCTGCGTAATATTGAAATATTAAAGCTGGTTGTTTTGAAGCAACAATGACTCGAATCCCAAACTTTCCAGTGAAGGTCCTGCAGCTTCTCAATCACGAGAGTATTGAGTTTAAGGTCTACGCGAGTGCAAGCATGAGCTTTCCAGAACAAGACACTCGACGGCCATTAGTCCTCTGGTTTGATTGGAAAGAGCTTCAAAGTTGAATAATTATTCTCTAAAAACTAATATTTCACGCTCATCTCCTCGTGATGCATCGATGGGACATTTGATACATGATGAAACTCATCACTTCATTTCTCTTGTTGTTTTCTCTGTTCTGCTCAATCGCTCTTGCTGACAGACTTCAGTGACCGGCAGAAAACTCAACGAGAGTTGATCGGGAAGGGTGGAGAGAGAAAATAAACGCCTGAATGATATATTGTGTTTTTGTGCTGAAGCTTGAGATAAAAAGATACTTAGAATTGGTCAGAAAATCAAGCAATTCATAGTTTTTGTTAGATTATTATTAAGAATCAAATGACGATGTTTTTAGAGGTTAGAAAGATTGTGATGTTCTTCCAATCAATTTATTCAAATTCAAAACAAACGATTGGCGACAAACTTTAAGGTTTTTATGCCATCTTGGAAAAGAGCTAAAATTTTAAATTAAAATAACCAAGAAGTGCAAAAAATATTGACCGAAAGCTAGCTAGATTTCCATCAGGATCAGCGATACAGGAAAAACTCCCAGTTTATGACCCAGCTAGGTTATGACAATCTCATGAAAGTGCGTATCTATACCACGAATGTTACTTCTCGTGCCATTTATACGCCAAAAATGTGTTTTTTTTTTGCGTGCATGATACGCACTGAAAACCCCTTGGTTAGGATTAGGGGTGTGTGGAGTGTGTGCGTATTACACACCATAAAGTGCGTATCATATGCACGCAAAAACTAATTTTGGTGTAAAAATGGCACGAGAAATAACATTCGTTGTATAGATATGCACTTTCATGAGATCGGGCTGGAAATTATTATTGCTTAATGTTCTATGAACATCCAGTTTTTAAAATGTTAAAAATGTTTGTCTTTTTCTTAAATATATGAATGTTAAGAGAACATTCCATTGTATTATTCTTAAAGGGATAGTTCACCCAAAAATGTAAATTCTGTCAGTAATTACTCTCCCTCATGTTGTTCAACCCCGTAAGACCTTCGTTCATCTTCAGAACACGAATTAAGATATTTTTGATTAAATCTGAGAGCTGGATCACTCCTCCATAGGCTTCTAAGGGATTGAAACTTGTTCCCCGAAAAGTTATTAAAGACATCGTTAAAATAGTCCAAGTGACTACAGTGGCTCAATCTTAAAGGATAATTCCGGTATTTAACACTTTGAGTCTGTTTTCTAGTTTGTTTTGGATGAACTAGAGTGATGGACAGAAATTTTGACAATGTCTCGGCTTTTTGACTCTTTTAGAATCGCTTCAGAGTGTCTGTCTACCGGTATGCACAAACATGTCATTAAAACAACTCTTAACGTTCGTTTTCAAAACTGTGCAACTCACCGAGTGGTTAGTGGTGTTCGTTGATGATTAAAAACAAATATATCGGCGCAATGTATGATTTCAATCTGTGTTATTTGCTATAGTGGAACTATTTTTTCAGATACCTCACAACCGTGTATAGACTTCCGCTCGATATTTGAGTCTGAAGGGCCGTACACACCGGGACGAATATCGGCGCGCGTTATTCGCCAGCGTTTTTCAACGCGTTTTTTGTGTTCACACCCAAGCGATTTTCGCTGACGATGAGCCGAGTGAACATGCAAATTCATTCCCTGACATTAGATGGCGCTTAATGTAAAACAGAAATACCCCGGAGAGACAATTAAGTGAAATGAAACTCACCATCAAGGCCCATTTGCATCAACAGTTCTCTTTTATCAATATTTTTGTAGTCGCTGTCGCGTTTTTCATACAGCTCCTTATGTTCCGACACCAACGAGACCAGCAGCTCTACATTTATCTTGGCTTGCATCTTCCTCGTCTTCTTCCCGGCAGTGTGTAGACGCTACTTGGCGTATATCTTCTTCACCATTACGTATGTGTGCCCGGCAAGACCGTTTTGTATTTGAGCGCCCCCAAGTTGTGTTTACTGTAACTTCAGAAGCTCCAGACACGTGAGCAAAAGCGCCAATCTCATTGGTCGGGTATTGTTTTTGACGCGGCGCGTCAAACAAAAAAAAACGAACCCGAGGCGTTTTTTAAAAAATGACGCTTTTACGCGTGGCGTTTTTCGCGTCGGTGTGCACACTCACATTGGCGCCCTTTGTTTAATCACGAGGCGTTAAACGTCGGCGAATATCGCACGCGATATTTGTCCCGGTGTGAACAGCGTTTGCACACTCCCGACCACTTGATGGCGGTAGCGCAGTAATATCAACGAGCAATGAGTCCTCCAACAGAAATCAATGCGATTTTACAAAATGCCAAATAAAACACGACAGAAACTGTATTTCGCTACGCTACTTGCTTTGGAACTCAACGAACACCACTAACCACTCGGTGAGTTGCACAGTTTTGAAAACGAACGTTAAGAGTTGTTTTAATGACATGTTTGTGCATGCCGGTAGACAGACACTCTGAAGCGATTCTAAAAGAGTCAAAAAGTCGAGACATTGTCAAAATTTCTGTCCATCACTCTAGTTCATCCAAAACAAACTAGAAAACAGACTCAAAGTGTTAAATACCGGAATTATCCTTTAAGATTGAGCCACTGTAGTCACTTGGACTATTTTAACGATGTCTTTAATAACTTTTCGGGGAACACATTTCAATCCCTTAGAAGCCTATGGAGGAGTGATCCAGCTCTCAGATTTAATCACAAATATCTTAATTTGTGTTCCGAAGATAAACGAAGGTCTTAAATGGTTGAACAACATGAGGGAGAGTAAATACTGACAGAATTTACATTTTTGGGTGAACTATCCCTTTATAACATTACCGGAACGTTACTGTTGAATGTTTTCTGAACGTTCTGAAACCAGTAGTAATATTTAAAAAACGTTTCAGTAAAAAACATTTTGAGAACATCATTAAAGACCAGATCACAAAATGAACGTTCTATTAACGTTACTGGAAGAATGTTTTATAACTTCGACAGAACGTTCCCTGTTTGAATGTAGTGAAAAACAAAGCAAAAAACAAAAAAATAGATTCTGATCATTCTCAAATATAATGTATAGAACTCGAGTTGTTCTGAAGTAATAGTTTTGATGTGAGATCCAGTCGCTGTTCATGTTCAGCTTCGAACACGTGAGCGTCTGAAACGAGACAGAAATAATGAGGAGGTTTATGACATTAAGGTTGTGTTTTCCTGTTGAAACCGGCGCTGGTTCAGAGCCAACTGGGTCAGTTCTGTCAGATCTACACACACACACACACACACACACACACACACACACACACACGACTGTACATGTTCAACATGTGTTTGTGTTTATGTGTGTGTTCAGGTTAGAGAGTTCAACGCTCGGCTTCAGGAACTATAAATCCCAGTCATGTTTTCTACAGCAAAACCGTCTGAACCTCGTAAGACCAGCGATCCATCATGAGCTCTGAGGTTATACACTGATCATATTTACTACAACACTGTGATTTATGTACAGTTATACAAACTTGATTGCATTATTTTCCTGTTATCTCTGTAAAGCTGCGTTGAAACACTCTGTATTATAAAAAGCTATAATACTAGAAAATCGCTAGAAAATGGTTGTAAAATATGACTGTAATAATATATTTCACTGGTTTTGTCCGTCCTTCTGTTAGACTCTCACACATGAATTATGTTGAATATCTGTCAGCTGTTAAATTTAACTACACAATTAGATAATACCAGTTTAGCTCAACCAATCACCAAGCAATGCTTCATGTTGTTCAGTCTGTGGTGTAAAAAGCTGCATTAGTTATTAAAGAAAAAACACTTCAGCAAAACATGATCAGTTTGAATCATTTTTGGTCCCAATGTTACTGGTATTCACTGTATGAAGAATTATTGTGTATAATATGTCACATTTACTTGATTTTGCTCTCCTCACTTACATAAATGAACTATAGTGTCCTGCACACACTAGTGGAACAATATCACAAATTATATCTGGTGTCTGAATATATATTGACTGTATATAAACTCTGTGTCATGTGTGCATGCATGACATTTCTCTCTTTATATATTCAGTGTATCCGCACACGTTCCAGATGTGCAGAACATCTGGACACACAGAACCGATCCCGGTAAACACAGAGACCTCAGATCCCACGCAGAGCTTCTGTTTTTACTCGATTCACAAACGCTGGGAAACACACTTATTCTATCTGTGTTTTGCTTTGGTTTTAAGACTTCTGGCCTCTTTTACGGCTCGAGTTCCCGCTGAGAACCCAAAACACGCGAATTACATCTTTGATGAAACATTTAAAGTTTATATACATATGTATAACGGCGAGTATGAAGGTGTGATTTAAGTGTTTTTTATTAATTTCTCGTGGTTTAATGAGTCAAAGATGTGAGTAAAGACTGTGTAGTAGCCGCATAAACACTGGAGTATTTTTCCTTTAAATGAAATGAATGCTGGCACAGTCATCTTTTCAATTTAATCTTCTCCAGAGGAATATTTCATAAGCACGCCTGTGGGGTCAAATATTTTCCGAGTGCAATATTTTGTTTGTTCCAAGATACCCGCAGGAAAATAAGCTGGTATATAGACTGGCAAACTGAGAGGATCATAACAAAGCAATAAAACTGTGAGAGAACTTAAGTAAACACTGACGTGTGTTGATGTTTTTCTCTTAAAAAAAAGAATAGTACTTGTTAAATCTGTTTATGATCATATATACTGTATACTTACACAAAGACGCTCTACAAAAAGCTGTTGATTTTATATGCTGAAAATCACGACGTGCATTTTAATAAAGTTAATAAACACAAACTTCACACTAATGCACCACTAACTATGTTCAAAAGAACACTAACTTGGTGAAATCAGCTGTTTAGAGACAGAAACATTATACACAATATTTGTTAGTTGCTTTGGATAAAAGTAAACCATAAACTAACAGTGTTTATGTTTCATATTCTGTAACTTATTAAATTATGTTAACTCGTTGAACATTTTGATTATCCAGGCTTAACACAGGCCAAAACCCCCAAAATAACAAAAATGTATTCTTGCTAATGTTCATATTAAGTTATGAAAATGTTATTTCTGAATGAACGTTCAAAACGTCCCGTTTTGATCTTTCTTCTAACATTATGGAAACGTTATACTTTTGAATGGATTTGGGATTTTACATTAATACGAAGCACGTCCCTTAAGATATCAACCATTCACTCGCTCTGTGAAGTTCATCCAAACCAGTAATGAGATGAAGGAGGTTTTGTGCCTCACATACAGACGTTGTTTTGACACGAAACGCTCCATACGGTTCCTCCAGTTCCTGGCAGCGCGAGTGTCCAGCCGATCGCTAATCCTGATGTTGTTCACTTTTCCACAGATTTATTTCTGGAGCGTTACTCCAGCGCTCGGATCGAGTGATTCGTGGAACTGTCTCCATCAGGCCTGTGATGATGCTGATGTTAAGACTGACCATAAACACATCGTCACAGTGCTGGAAACCAGTGCGCTCGGTCACTTACACGGGTTCACTGGGAATGAAGAACCGGCTCTTTATAAAAACATGTCTCCTACAACAGGTTCACATGCATCAAAAGTCAAAAAACACATTAATTTCCTCATAATCTCCACTCTTTTCTCTCAGTGTCTGAAACGCTGTCAGTCTCTCTAAGCCCCGCCTCTCTGAGAGCTGCTCTGCTGTGACTGGTCAGAAAGCAAACGCTCATTATCATATCTGAATCTCAGCTCTTGATCACAGTGATACGAACAGTAACGATGGCGTGGGTTTTACCGTATCAATCTCAGAAAACAGCGTCTTCTCGACACGAACAACACAAACTCTTCCAGTCTCAGATACACTAGTGTTTGAGGGCGGAGCTAAGTGCTCAGCCAATCAGGACCAGAGGCTGGGATTATGCAAATTAGAAACCTAGGTTCAGCAGGAAGTGAGACTGAATTACTGACGACTCGTTTCAGTTCAGAATCACTTCTTTCTTTTAGGAGACAATAACTTTATTAATCTGCACTTTGATCTGTAAAACAGCTTTTACATTCACAAACAGCTCTGCGTGAATGGAAATATCTGAAAAAGTAGCTATAATAGGGGCAAAAAATTCAAAATTGTGAGTTGAAAAGTCCCAATATAATTTATGCACTATATTGCAAAATATATTTGTGAGAAACAGACTTAAATGAATGACATGTTCTCGTATGAAAAACACTTTTTTCCACTAAAATTGTCTTTCCACTAAAGAAAGAGAGGATTTGGAATGACACGAGGGAGAGTAAATGATGACAAAATATCATTTGATCTGATCTCTGGATGACCATGTTTATCTGGTCTTGACTTTTGGCCAGTTTTATAACTTATATTAGGTGTACGTTCATCTTTCAGCCCGTCTTATCCCGTCCGCAAGCGTCTGTTATTACGATAAGCATTCTTGGTCTCGCTTCAAATTAAGAGTCTCCAGGCCCAATCGACAGCAGCTGAGAGAGATTTGTGGTTACATGCGAGACGAGCCATAAACCGGGTTTCTTGATGTTCCTGGTTCTCAGATGAGATTTACTGTTTTTAAATTCAATCACGGGCCCGGCGGCACAACACGAGCGTTCCCGAAACCCGAGCCGGGACAACGCGAATGCGTGACGTCAGGAAACACCACGTGTCGGGACATTAACGGCCTGTTCGGGAAACCAAACCATAACAACTGGATTGCAAGACTTTGGCGAAGCCGAGCGTCTGACATAAACAGGAAAGCCTGGAATCACAAATCTATATTTGTGGACACACTTGATTCAAAAAGGGCCATGTTGAGTTAGAAAGGAGCCTGAGAGTAAACAGAAGAGCACATTCGTTTACTCACCGGCACGTGTGATGGTCTTTTCTCTAAATAAAGATGTTCAGCTGAAGCTCTGAGTGATTCCCTGGTAAAAACTAATTATCAGTATACTTCAAGTGTGTTACGATTGCTAGTTAACTTGAAGTGTGGTATTTTGAAACAACAAATTTTTGTAAAAAATAACTTTAAGTGTAGCTATTTTGTGTACTAAATTGGAACAACTTTAAGTATACTTAGTATAATTTAAGTATATGTATGTGTAGAGACTAATTATATGCTTAGTGATATTAAAGTGTACTTTATTTGTGTTACAAGTACATTACAAATTCATTATGAGTGTCTTTGAAACATACAAGCAATACAGTCAGAAAAGCTATATGCAAATATTCTGAAATCATAGATTTGAAATGTAGATTTACAGTAAGTTTTGCATGAGGATATAGAGAAAAACTAGACTTAGCCTATAGTTTAAAAAACAAAAACATAATAATAATAATAATTATTATTAAATTAGGTCTATACAAATTAAACCAATAAAGAAATATATTTCTATAGTAGTAATACTATTGTTCTGTAAAATATACAATTTTATATTTAATAATAATAATTATTGTTAATAAAATATTTCTAGTTTATTAAATTATAAAATAATAAAATAAACCAATATAGAAATATATTTCTATAGTTGTAATAGGTACTATTGTTCTGAAAAATATTAAATTGAGTATTTAATAATAATAATAATAATAAAATATTCATATTTTATTAAATTATAAAAATAAAAAAATAGACAAATTTGGTTATTTAATAATGATAAAAATAACAATTCTTCTTCTTATTATCTTTTATTAAATTCATCAAAAATAAATAAACCAATAAAGAAATAGGCCTATATAGAAATAACTGATCATTTGATTTCTATTTTTTATTATTAATTATTAATTTATTATTATTAATATATATTGCTATATTACAGAACAACAGTAAAATTACAATTTTAATATTAATATTATTTTGCTTTCAAATGTTAAACCATTAGACTTTTATTTTGGCAGAAAACCACCGGGAGACAACAGATTTACAATCGATTCTTATTACCAATATGGGAAGATGGTTGGTATATGTTTCATTTTCAAATGCATGTTATAATTGTTGACCAGGTCAGTTTTAATATTTAACTCATTCACTCCCTCGGCAGCGGCTCTCAAATCTCATTTACGGCCTCAATTTTAAAAACCAATGGGATTTGATGTTAGTGACACAAAACCTGGTATAGCTCATCGTTTTTGATGGTTTAATGTTGCTTTTTGGAGTTTAACAGTAAAAATCAACACCCGTTTTCACTGTAAAATGGCAGCTCAGGTATTTTATCTTTTTGTGTTTCACCAAAGAAAGAAAATCATGCAGGCTTGGAACGACATGATGGTGAATAAATGACATCAGAATGTACAGTTGTGTGAGTCTTGAGAGCGAATGTCTTCTTGCTTTGGTTGTTTGTACTCATTCTGACATGATATAAATAGATCTGAGCGCAGGCCGTTCACGTCGACTTCACATCGCAGTAATTCAGAGCACATGCACGCTGTAACTCAACTCCTTTCACATTCACAAAACATAATTAAGCATAATAAAACTCTGACCTAGTTTTGGGAGCACATGGGCTTTTCCAGACAGAGCTTGTTTGAGGATTAAACTGGGCCAGAAACTCACCGGACGCTCTCGTGAACCCGAGCGAGAGGTTCGACACCTCACACACACACACACACACACACACACACACACACACACACACACACACACACACACACACACACACTGCTTCACACCCCAACACTTTACACACACACACACACACAAACACACACATACACACACACACACACACACACACTGCTTCACACCCCAACACTTTACACACACACACACACACACACACACACACACACACACACACACACACACACACACACACACACACACA
>JAPDVR010000002.1:68610156-68647656 GCA_026230005.1 Gila orcuttii | reverse complement strand
ACACGCACACACACACTGCTTCACACCCCAACACCTCACACACACACGCACACACACACTGCTTCACACCCCAACACCTCACACACATCACACACACTGCTTCACACCCCAACACCTCACACACATCACACACACTGCTTCACACCCCAACACCTCACACACATCAGCTGAGTTGCGGCCCTGAAAAGGTGGAAGTTGCCTTTAGCAGACAGTGGAAACTGAACAACTGTAGAAAAGTCTGAAGAGATAGACAAAACAACAACAAAAATGATCTAGACTGCAATATTAAGAGATCTTAATATACATGCATGCTCAAAAGATAAGCAAATGTCCCCCCCCCCTCAGCAATATTAAACCATTCTAGTATGGAAAATGTTCTTTGAAAAATGTGAAACATAAACAAACAAACAAAAAAAAATATAACCAAACAAACAAACAGCCAATGGGGTATGCAAAAATTACTTGGTTAGAAATTGGAAAAAAAGGATTAAAAATAAAAGCAAGCAAGCAAGCAAGCAAGCAAGCAAGCAAGCAAGCAAGCAAACAAACAAACAAACAAACAAACAGCCAATGGGCTATGCAAAAATGACTAGGTTAGAAATTGGAAAAACAAAAAGGTTTAAAAATAAAACCAACCAACCGACCGACGGACGTTTTCATAGTCATAGTTTACATAGTCAATCATAGCGTAATGACTGTCAAAATGACTGTCCGATAAGTTTCTCTGTTTGGCCGATGTGTCGGGAGAGGGACTTTTATTTTGACAGTGCTGAGAACAGCGTATTGTAGCGTTTGCCTTGCGTTTCTATTATTAGCAATAGGATGGCTTTATATTGGCCTCATTGCTCTCTAAGATATCGGCATCAGCCATCAAAAAAACAATATCGGTCGACCACTAAATGTCACCACAATATTATGTACAATTGATTTCCTGAAAAGCAGTCTTGATGGATATGTGGGATTTCTGCATGTTGCAGCTCTAGAAAGGTGGAAGTTCCCGTTGGCAAACGACAGTAGCTGTGAATAAGTCGAGTCTTACACTTTGTTTTTCCAACAACAGGGCCAGGACAGCTTGACGCGGGACGCTGAAACTCCCGCTTCCGAGAAGCTTCGATGCGGTTTGGATTCCCAGTGTACCTGTGGGATCCGGGACACTGTCATTAAAACACCATTACAACACTTCTGATAAATGACTGAAGAATGTTTACTGATGTGATGATCGTAATGAAATCTGGTTACAATTATACTATTAAAAACACTGGCCTCTGACATGGCTAAAAATGGCACTTTAAAACTAACAAACATAAATAAATATAGCAAAAATATAACAAAACGAATGATGGTGCTTGATCAGAAATCTTGAAACTACCATCAGTCAAGTCAAGTCACCTTTATTTATACAGTGCTTTTTACAATACAGATTGTTTCAAAGCAGCTTTACAGAGATAACAGGAAAATAATGTTGTAATAAATATTGTTAAATATAAAATTAAATGTCCCCTACTAAGCGAGCCAAAAGCCAATGGCTTTTCCATCAATATCTAACCATGATATCATAAATAACTACCATAAAATAGACAGAAATGCGTAAAAGTTACGTATGTAAATACATAAATACTTACACATAAATAAATAATAAGCAAGCTAATGGGGTACAAAATTACTTAGTTAGAAATTAGTAAGAAAAAATCTAGTTATTAAAATATGAAGAGATCTTAATATCATCAGACAGCAGTTCAACACACACACACACACACACACACACACACACACACGCTCGTATAATTGGTCGTCCAGAAATTAATGTCTTCTGATTGGTCGTTCAGTAAGACGCTGTTGCCCAAACACACACTCTGGTCTCTCGGAGCGATTCGCCTGTAATATGTCTGATTTTTGACACATGCTCAGCTGAACATTCCACGAGATATTTCATGTCAGAATTCCTATAATTGCTCCACATTTATATTTTCTGCACTGGTCACATGAGAAGAAGGAGTCTGCAGCTTAACCCCTCACACTGAGCATTAAAGGTCATGTGTGTTATTTATTATGCATGAAAATATTTTCTCCTAAGGTTAATATGCAGTCAACTAGAAGTAAAGCATTTGTAGGTTGATTACCCTGAACAAGTTCAAAACATCTGTGTTTTTTGTGCATTTGTCACTAACCCAACACAGCAGTATTGCCTCAACCAATGGCGATTTTATTTATTTATTATCTGACCAATAGAAAAGAAGCCGTCATTATTTATGCAAATCTATTTGATGCAAATTACACACTTTACCTTTAAACTCTCTTTCTGCACAATTCCTTAAATCGTGTCTTCGGGACGCCCTAAAATTCACAGGGTTAAATGCTGGAGCATGCAAATTATTGAGTATTTGCACTATATGGGCACTTTAATTATAATAAATGCTTTAAAAAGCAAGACTTAATATTTGAAGTTATTTTGCTTCTCAAGTAAATGTACCTTGGATTCTGGAAAAAGCTAACTGGGGGTATACAACACACACACACACACACACACACACACACACACACACACACACACACACACACACACACACAGACACACACACACACACACACACACACACACACACTCACACACACACACACACACACACACACACACACACACACACACACACACACACAGACACACACACACACACACACACACACACACACACACACACACACACACACACACTCACACACACACACACACACACACACACACACACACACACACACACACACACACACACACACACACACACACACACACACACACTCACACACACACACACACACACACACACACACACACACACACACACACACACACACACAGACAGACACACACACACACACACACACACACACACACACACACACACACACACACACACACACAGTTAGCTATGTCAATGAGGACATTCCATAGATGTAATGGTTTTTATACTGTACAAACTGTATATTCTATGCCTTTACACTAACCCGAGCCCTAAACCAACTCATCACACACACACACACACACACACATACACACACACACACACACACTAACCCGACCTCTAAACCTACCCATCACAGAAAACTTTCTGCATTTTTACATTTTAAAAAACCCTTTAATGATTTTATTTTTATACCACATTTACAAATAAGGACGGTTTTTGGAGTTTTTTGGAGATTCTGTCAGGTTTTGGGTACACTACTAGGTACAAATTTGTCCCCCAAATATAGTTAAGTATACACACACACACACACACACACACACCCCGAGCATATCCTTCCATCCGGCCTGATGATTTCCCCGGACTTCCCCGAGGCTTGTGCAACATCTCAGGCGGATCCGTGTCAGATATTCTCAAATATTCTCAGATATTCTCATATTTTCTCATATATTCTCAGATATTCTCAAATATTCTCAGATATTCTCAGATATTCTCAAATATTCTCAGAAATTCTCATATTTTCTCAAATATTCTCAGATATTCTCAAATATTCTCAGATATTCTCAGATATTCTCAAATATTCTCAAGTATTCTCATATATTCTCAGATAGTCTCAAATATTCTCAGATATTCTCAGATATATTCTCAGACATTCTCAGATATTCTCAAATATTCTCAGATATACTCAGATATTCTCACATATTCTCAAATATTCTCACATATTCTCACATATTCTCACATATTTCCCGCTCAGATGAAAGCCAGACGCCGGTCAGTGGGACATTAAACCACAGGAAGGAAAAGCCTGTGGCTCCGGCTCCAGAATAACACGCTTCAAATCCCAGTTCCTCAACTCTCCCTGCCCTCGGATCAGGAGCAAGTGACGTGTAGCGACAGATCGGGAAACTGTCCAATCCAATGCAAAAAGCAGGAAAACGTAAGAGAGTGAACCGGGATCCAATGCTGTAATAAAAGCTGTAGAAGAAGGGAAAGGACACATTTTAACCCTATAAAGCCTAATATTGTGAATTCCTAAAGCCACTAAATTACTCTTAACACTGAAGCAACTCAGGTTTACTTGATTATCCACACATACATTTTTAGAAAAATCTGCCTCAAATATGATCATCAGGCTTTTGAGGAAGATTTATTTGTTCATCTCTTAATCATCATTGTATTACATTTTTTTAAACTACTGTGCGTTGATCATAAAACTAAGCATTAAATATCATCTTACTAATACATTTTATTGGCAGATATCGAGTGACGATATCTGTTATAAAGATCTCAGTGTTTCACATTACAAGCACCAGAATTTAATCTTAGTTTTTGTCCATATAAATATCAGCATCTGCACCAAATTGCATATTTCTGAAGAAAACGGAGCTCAATATTCTCACTACTATAAGAGCCAAAGTCTGATGTATCGAATATGATAAAAAACATAAAACACATGCAAACTTTTTGTCTAAAGGTTCAGTGATTTTTTTGGCTGTTGTTTCTTATGTCAGGCTTTACAGGGTTAATAATAGAGGCTTTGCAAGTCTCACAGCTGCTCCTCTCATCGGATGAGCAACTGAACGATCATCCATCCATCCTGAGCATCATTCATTTGGGACAGCGAGGAAACGCTCTGTGGATCCCATCCAAATTATAGTTGGCTGCATTTTAAACCATCATACAGGTTGTTCCATATTGTTAGTAAAGACGTAGATCACATGGTTTTCGGAAGAGACACACTCACACAGTTAATCTCTCACCGCTTAAATATGCAACAATTAAACAATCACTTCTGCCATGTTTTTAACCTATTCCCTGTTGTTTATTTCAACATCATATTGTTGGGTCACGGAAAAAGTGGCTTATGACGGTGGAGGCTTTTTTTGGGTCGGTTCGGCCTTTACTTGTTTGAGTTTTCTTCTTCTGATTACTCAAAACAAGTGGCACGTCACAATCGGTAATGAGACGAGCAAGAAGTGTCACTGGTGTCACAGCCTAGTCCTCATTTAGGCGTCACACTCCTCTCGATATAAAGTGGCAGAACACCTCAAATAGATAAAAAAAAAAAATCAATAAAAAAGATGTAGACAAACTTTAATGTTGGCTTGAAAAAGCCTAGCCAGAACAACAACGCATAGCAACACCTGCATAACATCATCCTAGCAACAACGCATAGCAACACCCTAGAAACCGCATAGCAACACCTTAGCAACCACCCAGAATGCCATAGCAAAAGCATAGCAACACCATAACAACCACATAGCAACATCCTAACAACAACAACACAGCAACACCCTAGAAACCACCCAGAATTCCCTAGCAAATGTATAACAACATCCTAGCAACACCATAGCAACACTCTAGCAACCACCTAGAATACCCTAGCAAATGCATAACAACATCCTAGCAACACCGGCATAACATCATCTTAGCAACAACGCATAGCAACACCCTAGAAACCGCATAGCAACACCCTAGCAACCTACCAGCATGCCATAGCAACTTTTACACTTTTTAAAGGTGTAATGCTTTATAACAGTGGTTACATGTATTCATGAGATGCATTATAAGGTGCATTGCAAGGCATAATTAATGCATTCATAACAGGTAAGACTCTGAAACAGCATGAGGGACAGTAAATGATGACAGAATACTGAAGTACTTGTTTAAGCAGCAGATTATCCAGGTCTACTGGTGGTTTTCCACACACCGTCAGGTCTGAGAATATCAGCTCAGTGCTGTACAGATCAAGCCTGATATTCAATCCAACAGACACACCATGTAGGCGGACCCCCCCCCCCCTAATTTACCACCATATTCCTTTTTTCAACATTTATACGATAAAAGACTTTCATTTATTGCAGATGTTCGCCCAGGGAGAGAGAAGCAGGTCTGAAACGGAGACTGCAGAGAAGCGCTGAGGCAGCAGAACGCTGTATTTGAACTGCGATTAATGACATGGAGGACAGCCAGAGCTCAGCGCTAACGCTGGAGCCAATGCTAACGCTAGCTCTCAGGATAGCAAACAGACGTCATCATCCCTGTAGAAGAGTGATATTAGGGAAGGTTAAACTGACACACAGACCCGTAGTAGATCCTGGATTTACACATGGCCTTTATGTGTTGTAAGCGTTAGCATCTAATCCAAGTTAGCGTGCGGGGCTGACGACGCACAATGCTGTAATTCTAGGAAGATGCAGGTTAGCCTTCTGTTTGAGTTAGCCACAAGATTACAATTGATTTAAAATACCTTTATTCCTCAAGCAACACCTGACATATGTGACTATATGTGTCCTTATGTGATTGTAATGTGTGTGTGTAAATGTATTGTAATGTACAATGTAAAGCGACCTTGAGCTACGGAAAGTCGCTATATAAATAAAACGTCTTCTTCTTCTTATTCAACACCTGTGGAAGGCCATGTCTGCCACATAAGACAAAAAATGATGCTTTGGTAAATCATAGTTAGGAAAAACTAAGTCAAAATTATGAGATAAAAAGTCAATTATGAGATAAGTTACAATTGACAAAAGCTTGAAATTGTGATATACATAATTATGAGATAAAAAGTATGGCATGAAAAGTCACAAATATTAGATACTAAGACAATAATAATAGGATACAATTTTTCATAATTATGGGATACAAGTCGATTATGAAATACAAAGACAGAATTATGAGATAAAAAGTCATAATTATGGGATAAAATGTCAAAATTATAAAATACAAAGTCGAAATTATTATATGAAAAGTAAAAAATATTAAATAAAAGTCAATTTGTGAGATAAGTCATAATTGACAAAAGCTGAAATTATGATATACTAAGGGAAAATTATGAGGGGAAAAATTATGAGATAAAAAGTCAAAAATGATGGGATAAAAAGTCATGGCATAAACAGTTGAAACTATGATAACTCATTTATGACAAAACTTTGGTTGGTAAATTATGACTTTTTATCTCAATTTCAACATGCCATTTTTAACTTCTTTTCTCATAATTATGTTTTATCAAAGCATTTCTTATCCTTCTGTGGCAGAAATCTGCTTCCATACAGGGCCAACAGAGCAGCTTTTCACAAATCTTTTCCCTCTCTGGTAGGGCCGTATGAAATTATGGTTTTGGGCCATAAATAATGAGTCAAATCAAACTAAGATGATGCCAGAATCCCCAAAAAATCTTGTTAGTGATGTTTGCAGACAAAAACACACAGTTTGTGTGGGGAAACACAGACTCCAGGAGAACTAGGTCACATAAAACAGCTGCAGGATTCATACAATTCCATATTGCAATGAAAATCACTTGCTATGATCATATAAGACATTTTCTGTCAACATAAGAACAATAAACAGTCTGTTCAAAAATGCATTGAGATGGCCCGTATATTATTCCCTCGCAACGTTTTTGATGAGTTCAAGGTCTGACAGTCACAATTGTAGAATCATAATTATCTTTAATGCTTCTCAAACTCTTTCTCCTGGAAACTGATGTTTAGAGCCCAGCTGTGGTGTGAGATGAATATTAAATGTGCCAATGACATAAAAGTGTGCTCATATCCTATGCAGTCACTATTTCGACCCTGGAAGCTTCCTTAATAATGCACCAAAGCTTGAGGAAAGGAAGGAAATCTGACGTGCCTTGGAGTATCTGAGAGGAAACTTCACAATGTCGAAGTTTATTAGACGGCACCGTTTATTGATATCGTTTCACTCTAGTTTTCACAGCATGTTCCCAAACTTTAGTCATGCATACTCCCATTCATCTTTGCCACATTATAGGAAACCCCCCTATTGTTTGGCAACACCAGCTTGGCTTAAAACATGCATGACACGGTTTAATACGCATCTCTAGGTGGAGGCCTTGCGTCGGGTTCCTGGAAGGGTGTGACATCATTGATAAACCCCATAATGGAAGCAGGAAAGCAAACCTTGGGAATCAGGAACGCTTTGCTCTGAGGAAGTACATCATGGGTTCAGGAAGGCAACGCCACCCTCGTGATTCAGCATTACTGGGACTCTAGAACGTGTGTAACACTCATAAAATATTGCATGCAAGGTCTAAATTGGTTCTCAATGATGGGAATGCTCTCAAACTGGTCACACCTTGAGTCTTGCATCATCTAAATGCAATTCTTCTTTGACTTTGGGTTTTGTATAAAGCACTTCAGAAGTCGCAGCAGGTCACATGACTTCGGGATTGTCCCCCATCCTGAGTTTCCAAACTTTTGGGATGAGATATATGACACACTTCGCAGATAAGGCTTCTGTGTGACTTTTAGAGAAAAAAAAAAAACTTTTCTTACTTAGTATTTTTTTATTGTTTCCAGTCCAAATATCTTAAAATAAATCAAAATTAAGTAAGTTTTTGCTTAAAACAAGCAAAATTATATGTCAATGGGGTAAAGCAACAAATCACTTAATTTTTAATAATTTCCCCAAAAAACAAGACATAATATTAAATGGCATTTTATTAATCTAGTAAATGCATCTTGATTTAATAATTTTTAGATGTTTGGACTGGAAACAAAACAAAAATACTACGTAAGAAAAGCATTTTTGCAGTGTAATAAGGGAAAGTTGGAGAAGCAAATACTGTATACATGGATTAAAAAGTTATAATTTTGACATCAAATAACTTTTGTGTGATCATTTATTATCTTATAATTATTATATAATAATTATGACCTGGAATACCATAAATTCCACATTTATGTAATTTTCACTGTACATTCTGGCTTTTTAAAAAAATCTCATAATTATGACTTGGTATGCCATAATTTCCACTTTTATGTCACAATTATCGAAAAATTATGACTTATGCTATGTTTATGTCATATATTTTACTCTATATCTCATCATTTTTCAGCCAATTTTGGCTTTTTATCTCATAATTATGACTTAGTGTGCTATTAATTCCACCTTTATGTCATAATTATGACTTTTTATCTCACTTTAACTTTTTGTTATAATGATGACTTATGTCCATTTTGGCTTTTTATCTCATAGTTATGAAGTATCTCCTTTTTTTTTTTTTACTTTTTGTGTTTTAATTATAACTTATGTAATAATTATGATTTACCAAAGAGATTTGTTCTCTTATGAGGCAAAAATGGGCCACTGGCTGACCAGAGCAGATTTTGACACATCTTTTCCCTCTCCGGTAGGCCAGTATGAAATGGTTTTGGGCCATAAATAATGAATCAACTGCAACTCAAGATGATGCCAGAATGTGGGTGACCCGACTGCACGTCTCTTTTCTTTGGATCCGAGCACAAATACTGTAGAAAGTGCTACAAATGACCTTGGTTTTACATGGATGCTGGTTGGTTCACGAGTATACATTGGAGGTTTGGGGTTGATCTATAACTCACACAAGAGCTCAATGCTCTCGTCAGCATCTTTTAGGGAGTCTCTGGCCATAACAAGCTGGAACTCAATGAGGCAAATCCAATTACACTTGGAGCCTTGCTGTGATGGCCACGGACTAGAAGACTTCATTAAAATCACATCTACCAAATACTCCCAGACGCTCCTCCAAAAACGTGATTCTCCACTTTGGTGGCTTATATTTGACAGATCAAGGAGCTTCACCAGCGGACCACATCTTTGGCTTACATGCTCCAACACACATTCCTCTCCAGTGTGACGGAAAGATTGAGGTCAACGTCTCAGAAAGCTCATTTCATCCCACATTGCCATCAGATCATATGTGGGATCAGACAAACAGATGAATCAGACTTCTCTGAAATATGGGGGAATCCTGAGGGGATTCACCGGAGCAGAAACTCATGAACTTAAGGAAAAAACTCAAGTGGCCTTCCATGAATTGGGGAAGAGCTCATTCAGTATCCAAGAAAGAAGTAGAATGTAAAAAGTAGTAAGAGTGTGGTGTGATTCTCATGCAGTCCAAAAACAAAGCACATTCTTAGTCCATATTAATTCTTTAAGCAATATGATACTACTAATTAAGCACCAATATCAATGTTTTTTGATTGATATAGTAAATAGTGAATGCACTCACCTGTGGACCAGACCAGAAGATCGTAGAGACTTGGAGGTCAAGTCAAGTCAAATATATTTATATAGCGCTTTTCACAATACAGATTGTATCAAAGCTGCTTCACAGTATCAATCAAAACAACTTCACAATGTTTGTTTATTACTGGAAAAAAGACATCCAAGTTTGGTAGAGCTGATCAATGGTATGATTGGTTAATTAATTTGAGTATCCCCAACTGAGCAAGCCAAAGGCAACAGTGGCAAGGAACCGAAAAACTCCATCCAGTGACCTAATGGTGTCCTAACACCCCATCAGATGACCCAATGGAGAAAAAAAAACCTTGGGAGAACCCAGGCTCAGTCGGGGGCCAGTTCTCCTCTGGCGTTTATGAACTAGAGGCCGAATTTACAGTAACTGTAAGATAAAAAATTTATATGAATGCCTGGCTAAATAGATGCGTCTTCAGTCTAGTTTTAAACTGGGAGAGTGAGTCTGAGCTACGAACAATATCAGGAAGGCTATTCCAGAGCTTCGGAGCTAAATGTGAAAATGCTCTGCCTCCTTTGGTGGATCTGGATATCCTAGGAATGACCAGAAGCCTTGAATTTAGTGATCTTAAAGAGCGCGATGGATTGTAAGGCGATAGAAGATCCGTTAAATAGACTGGAGCTAAACCATTTAGAGCTTTATAAGTCAAAAGCAATACCTTGTATTTAATTCGGAACTTTATAGGTAACCAATGAAGTGATGATAAAATCGGTGTTATATGATCATATTTTCTTGATCTAGTAAGAACTCTAGCGGCTGCATTTTGGACTAACTGTAACTTGTTTATTGAAGATGCAGGACAACCAGCTAATAAAGCATTACAGTAATCTAGTCTCGAGGTCATGAATGCATGAACTAACTTTTCTGCATCAGAGACTGATAGCATATTACGTAGCTTAGCAATGTTTCTAAGGTGGAAAAAGGCAGTTTTTGTAACATATGAAATATGCTTTTCAAAAGACAGGTTGCAGTCTAATGTAACACCCAGGTCTTTTACTGTAGCGGATAAAGTAACAGGGCATCCTACTATGTTAAAGTCGTGCTGTGAAAGGTTTTGTGGACGGTTTTTAGAACCGATAAGTATTACCTCTGTCTTGTCTGGATTTAATAAAAGAAAATTACGCGTCATCCAATCTTTTATATCTTTAACACAATCTGTCAATTTGGATAATTTAGCGTATTCATCTGGCCGTGATGAAATATATATTTGAGTGTCATCAGCATAACAATGGAAACTAATTCCATGTTTACCAAGTGGCAGCATATATATTGAGAATAATAAAGGGCCTAACACAGATCCCTGCGGCACTCCATAGTTTGCCGAAGTTATAATCGATTTTTCTCCATTTAAGTAGACGAAATGGTAGCGGTCAGATAAGTATGACCTGAGCCAGCTTAATGCTTGTCCTTGAACACCAGTGTAATTTTGTAGTCGATCTAAGAGTATTGTGTGATCTATAGTGTCGAACACAGCACTAAGATCAAGTAAAACTACTACTGAGATACAGCCTTGGTCGGAAGCTAAAAGTAAATCATTTGTGATTCTAACAAGCGCAGTTTCAGTGCTATGATGTGGCCTGAATCCAGACTGAAACTTTTCATAGATGTCGTTTTCTTGCAAGAAAGAGCCGAGTTGAGCGGACACAACTTTTTCTAATATTTTTGACATAAATGGAAGATTCGAAATGGGTCTGTAATTTGCTAGGTTATTTGGATCTAATTGTGGTTTCTTAATAAGAGGTTTTATAACTGCCAGCTTGAACGTTCTTGGAACATGACCTAAAGATAAAGATGAGTTAATAATATTGAGAAGAGGCTCTTCCACTATAGGTAACACTTCTTTCAGTAGTTCAGTTGGTATAGGATCTAATAAACATGTTGTTGTTTTAGATGAAGTGATAAGTTTATTTAACTCTTTTTGTTCTATGGCTGTAAAGCATTGTAATTGTTCTTGCGGGGTGATAATTGCGGCTGAATTATAAGGCGCGGGCAAAGATCGAACGTTTACGATTTTGATTCTGATGCTTTCAATTTTCTCGGTGAAGAAGTTCATGAAATCATTACTACTAAATTGTAACGAGGTATTTTGTTCAGAAGACGTCTGTTTATTTGTTAGTCTAGCCACGGTATTAAATAAAAACCTTGGATTATTTTGGTTGTTTTCTATTAATTTGCTGAGGTGCTCAGCCCTGGCCGTTTTAAGTGCCTTTTTATAAAGTGACATGCTGTCTTTCCACGCGATTCTAAAGACCTCTAAATTAGTTTTTTTCCATTTACGCTCTAAATTACGGGTTTCTCTCTTTAAAACATAAGTAGTATTATTGTACCATGGTGCTATACTTTTTTCTCTGACCTTTTTTAATCTAATGGGTGCAACAATATCCAATGTTCTAGAGAGAATGGTGCTCATAGTGCTAGTTAGTTCGTCTAGTTCATCTGTTTGTTTGGGTTCAGGCAGCAGCTGAGACAGATCAGATAAGCTATTTGAGAAATGATCTATGGTGGATGGACGAATTGTTCTACCTGGTCGATAACGTGGCGCAGCATGACATATTACAGCAGTGCGTAATATGCAAGTTACCAAGTAGTCAGTGACATCATCACTTTGTGGAATGATATCTATATCGGTTGGATCGGTTCCATATGATATAATTAAATCGAGTGTATGATTAAGACGATGAGTTGGTCCGGTGACGTTTTGCTTGACCCCGAAGGAGTTTAATAAATCTGTAAACGCAGCCCCTAACGCATCATTTAAATTATCTACGTCTATGTTAAAATCTCCAACAATTAATGCTTTATCGACGTTGACCAAAAGATCTGATAGAAAGTCGGCAAACTCTTTTAGGAAATTGGCGTAAGGTCCTGGAGGTCTATATACGGTAGCCAATGCTAGAGATAATAGGGATTTTTTCTTACATCTAAGAGCGTAACATTTATCACAAGCACTTCAAACGAATTGAAGTTGCAGTAGGGAGTTTTGAGAAAATGTTGACTTAGCCTGAAAAT
Organism: Gila orcuttii; assembly: GCA_026230005.1. NCBI lineage: Eukaryota > Metazoa > Chordata > Actinopteri > Cypriniformes > Leuciscidae > Gila > Gila orcuttii. Next base: position 68,634,642 of record JAPDVR010000002.1, on the reverse strand, counting down.
TTGAACAAGCACAACTTCCAGGTCCAACCCCCTTGCTCTCTGCTGCGCTACAGCCCTCCCTCCACAGCTCCTCCCTCCACAGCTCCTCCCCCACAGCGGAGCCTGCCGTGAACGCGCAGGCTAGTAAACAGGACCACTGATGACGGCGGATTATAAACAGTTATGGAACATTCACTAATAGGGACGAAACATCAACAATATGCTTTACATTGACTATGGCCTGCCCATACTTTGACTACAAACTTGGTCCTCAAATCATTATGTATTTTGCAATACATGTAACTTTATAACGTTGCACTCTTTCTATAAGTTATAAATAGCTAGTAAAATAACGTTAAAGGATTAGTTCACTTTTAAAAAAAACTTTTTTTTTGGACGTGTCGGACGGTGGAATCGCCGATGATCACAGCATCGTGTTCCGTTTTGCGATGAGGGGAGAAGCGGTTCTGAGTGGAGATCTCGAAAACCGGGAGGGGCGAAAAGATTCTTGTCCTGGCACGCGGCTTCCGCGGAACCACCCAGGCTTCGTGGTGCTGTGTTGGAGCCGGAGTGAATGAAATCATGGCTGATCGTGACCTGGACGCTCGGGACCAATGCTGAGAAACGCACGGAGTAGACGAGGTCAGCGTCAGCGGATTACTAACGATAATCACTGATCCGTGTGCATCAGCGCGTGATGTTTCAAGAGCTAAACGCCGGTCTCTCAGCTCAGCTTGTCTCTCTAGAAGGTCACGGATCTGCTTTTCTACAGCTTCTAATTCAGACTGCACCGCGAGCAATTCAGATTTGTTCTCATCTGCACCAAAAGGTAGACAACATATACCTGACATATTCGCCATTTTAACAGATGGACAGTAAGTTAGCAATGACGCAACCAGTGATGCTATTAATATTTATACTAATTTATGACTCAAGTCTTGGGTAAAAACCGTCTTTTTAGTGGTATGGGTGTAATGTAGACGCACGATAGACGGGAAAACAAACAAACTCACAGCAGGCAACAAGGCTGACAAAAGCAGTCGATCGCAGGGCGAACAGCAGTGAAGCGGTGTCTCGCTCTACGACCAACAACCAATGTTCAAACCGTATTTGCGCAAACAAACAAACGCAAACAAACAAACTCACAGCGGGCAACGAGGCTGACAAAAGCAGTCGATCGCAGGGCGAACAGCAGTGAAGCGGTGTCTCGCTCTACGACCAACAACCAATGTTCCAACCGTATTTGCGGTTCCAGCCGTATAATGGCTTGAGACGCGTCTGGCCAACAGTCCGAGTTGTAATTATGAGTTAAATGATGGTTCAGAACAGAATAAAGAGAGAAATACCGAAAAACAGAAGGAAATACGAAGCTAATACGAGGCTTAGACAGCCACGACGCAAACAAACTCACAGCTCACAGCAGGCAGCGAGGCGGACAAAAGCCATTATGCCACAGTAGTTGCATAGTTGCATAGTAACCACCTAGCAACATCCTAGCAATCACAGAAAATATCACTGCAACCACCTAGCAGCAGCTGAGCAACCACCCAAACACCCTAGCAAATACATACTGTAGCAACCGCCTTAAGAGGGGACTCTTTTCACACTAGAAAACACACTATCGCCATAGCAACCACACAGCATCCAATCAGAACACCCTAGTAACTACATAGCAACCCCTCGAACACCATAGAAACCATCTAGATTGCCCTAGCAATCAACCAGAATATCACAGCAATGACCCACAACATCCCAGCAATGGCATAGCAACAACATCTACATAGCAACCACCCTACCACCCCACCATAACCACCACACAGCATCCACTCAAAACACCATAGTAACTACATAGCAACCACACGAACGCCTTGGCAACCACCTAGCAACCATCTAGAATATCAGATACATAAGAGGGGACTCTTTACATGCTAGAGATTAAGAAAACACCATAACGCCATAGCAACTGGACAGCAAACCACTCAGAACACCCTAGTAACTACATAGCAACCCATGAACACCCTAACAACCACCTAGCAACCACCCAGAGAATTAAGAGGGGACTCTTTTCATGCTAGACATGCAGAAATCACCATAACGCCATAGCAACCACACATCTTACCCTCAGAACACCCTTGTATCTACATAGCAACCCCCCGAACACCCTAACAACCACCTATCAACCACCCAGAATATCTGAGGGGACTTTTTTCATGCTAGACAGAAAGAAAACACAATAACTCCATAGCAACCGCACATCATCTACTCAGAACACCCTAGTAACTACTTAGCAACCTCCGGAACACCCTAGCAACCACCTAGCAACCACCCAGAATATCAGAGACTTAAGAGGGGTCTCTTTTCATGCCAGTATGAAATCACCATAACACCATAGCAACCGCACAGCAACTACTCAGAACATCCTAGTTACTACATAGCAACAATTTTCTTCTGAAAATATTAGAAAAATCTAGCCATTTTTATTTTATAGCTGATAACCAATATCATGGCACATTATATCTGGTTTGTTGTTTCCATACACATGAATCTCCAATCTAGAATTATAATAACAGATTATAATTAAAATGATGAAACATTAAAATAACAAAAATATTTAGCACTTGTTAAATCAGACACAAAGACATTTAACATTTAACAATAAGACAAAAAAATAAGAGCTGCTTAAAAAATTGGCCTAACTGGACAAGTGCCGATTCTTTAAAAATGTTAACATTGGCTGATTCCTTAAAATCCACCATATGACTTCTGAAACATTCGATTTTCATTACTGTACAGTAAATCCACTGTATTACAGCCACTTCCAAAAACACTTTTTGGCAGCCGTTCCCTCATGTGACGAGGAGTTTAATGCCTCTCCCATCCTTTAAATAAAAATTAATTATGAGCGGTGGTGCCATCCCGTCCCAGTGGAGATTTCCAGGCCGCTGCATCACGGCGAGCTCTTGTTTTCATTGGTCGGTGTGGCAGAATCTGGAGCCAGGAGGATAAAAGTGGGTCTTCTGGCCGCGGGCCACGGAAAAAAGTCCTGGCGCCACAACAGCCCTCACCTGTCTGGAGCTCCGACAGCCCAGAAACACTGAGACTGGGCTGCAGACAGCCAGTGTTGGGGGTCATTACAAGTAACTTGAGTTAAGTCAGGGGCGATTCTAGTATTTTCATTTTAGTGGGGCTCAATGAGTGTATGATTAGAAAAAAAAGTTACTTATTAACATGTACAGTGGATAGTGTAAGTGAACACACCCATGCTAAAGTTGACTAAAAAGAGGAATAAAAAATCATCTTTTGGAAATTGATCTTAATGCCTTAATTTAAAAAATGAGGAAAAATGCAACCTTTAAGGACACCAATTTTCTTTGTGAATGAATAATGTATCGTAAATAAATAAATGTTCTTCCTTAAAATACAGGTTGCATAAGTCAGGACACCCCTATGTTAAATTCCCATAGAGACAGCAGATTTTTATTTTTAGAGGCCAGTTATTTCATGGATCCAGGATACTATGCATCCTGATAAAGTTCCCTTGGCCTTTGGAATTAAAATATTCCACATCATCACATTCCCTTCACCATACCTAGAGATTAGCATGGTGTTATTTCAGTTAGGCTAATAGCTGGCATGATTTGCATTGAGAGATGATCTTATGGAAAGTGCCCCATGCCAATCTCATAGGATTGAAATAACTGGCCTTTAAAAATAAAAATCTGCTGTCTGTATTTTAAAACCTGTATTTTAAGGAAGAACAGTTATTTATTTACGATACATTATTCATTTACAAAGAAAATTGGTGTCCTTAAAGGTTGGATTTTTCCTCATTTTTCAAATTAAGGCATTAAGATCAATTTAGAAAAGATGATTTTTTATTCCTCTTTTTAGTCAACTTTAGCATGGGTGTGTTCACTTATGCTAGGCACTGTATATTACTAGGATATCAGCTGTTTATTAGTGCTTATAAAGGCAGGGTTTTACAATCACCGAGGTACCAAATGTGAAAATGAATATGAAAATTTTGAGCTATACGTAATCAGATTACTTTTTTAAGTAACTAGTAAAGTAATAAATTACTTTTAAAATTTACAACAAAATATCGGGGTTACTTTTCAAATAAGTAACACTAGTTTTTCACATTTATTGACTGACAGCTCTCTTGTCCCTATGTTGAGACACATGTGTGAGGCGTGTGTGTGTGTGTGTGTGTGTGTGTGTGTGTGTGTAAACATGATGGTTATTGTAGTTCTAGACTAAAAGTGAGCAAGGATTTACTCATCTCACTTGCACAAAAAAAGATTCAATATTCCTCGGAATATGAATAAATGAATAAATGAATAAAATCAGTGAAATGCAGAATCAGAATACTATGCAAACCTCCAATAACTAAATAGGTTATGTTAATAAAACAAACCGCTTTATGCATTTAATCTCACTTTATTTACCAATGTACTTGCTTCTGACCTTCGATGATTCAGTTAAACCACAAGCAAAAATGACTCTAGATTTTTTAGTTTTTATTGGAAAAGTGTTCAACTTTTTTTCTCCTGCATCCTATTCTTCCGTTATCCAGGTTTGTTTGAGCGGCGCCTTTGAATCTGCATTTCCTTCAGCCTGAGGCTTATTATTTCACTTTTGGTGTGAAAGGGTCTTTACATTTGCCCAAAAATGTAACTTTTTTATTATAAAAAAACAAGCCCAGGTGAAAAAAATGTAACGTAACGCATTACTTTTCTAAAGAAAGTAACTAAGTTACTTTTTAAGGGATATTGTAATGCATTACTTTTCAAAGTAACAGTGCAATACAACATCCTATGCATTGCCCCAGATGGCTGAAGTGCAGGACTTCTGCTGGGCTCGTTATGGTGTCTGATGAAGGGAGTGGGTGGGGTTTCCTAAAGGAAGGAAGTAAACCCTGTGGAGGATCTTACGGGCCCCTGGGGAAGAGCTCTTACACACCCCGATCCCGCCCACTCCACGGCTCCTTTACCTCAGTGTCACCCGACGCCTCCAGGACGTTTCCTCTCGCTGGGGTTTCCGGCTTCACTGCCTCAGTGTGGATGTGGAGCGGACGGCACGGATGGAAACAGATGAAAAAATAATAATGTTTTTTTTTCAGATAGAAAGTGTATATGTGTGTATGTGGCAGGTGAATCGAGAAAATCTGGTAAATTATAGTAAAATGTACTAATTTATAGCAAAACGTAATTTGTAATCAAAGCTGAATTTTCAGCATCGTTACTCCAGTCTTCAGTGTCACATGATCCTTCAGAAATCAGTATAATATGATGATTTGATGCTCAAGAAACATTTATGATTATTTTTTCAATGTTGAAAAGTCATATTTTTGTGGAAACCGTCATATGTTTTATTTTTAAGGATTCTTTGATGAATAGAAAGTTCAATAGAACAGCATTTATTTATTAATCACTTTTGTAACATTATAAATGACTTTAATGTCACTTTCGATCAATATAATGCATCCTGGCTGAATGAAAGAATCAAATCTTTAGCAATGGAGATATTTAACAATGGATAACACAATGTTAATGCATTTGGTCTCGACAGAATAGATCTGGAACTTGCAGATCTATTCTGCAAGTCTATTCTGCAAGTTCCAGATCTATTCTGCCGATCTATTCTGCCACAAAGTGATGATGTCACTTACCACTACTTGGTAACTTGCATATTACGCACTGCTGTAATATGTCATGCTGCGCCACGTTATCGACCAGGTAGAACAATTCGTCCATCCACCATAGATCATTTCTCAAATAGCTTATCTGATCTGTCTCAGCTGCTGCCTGAACCCAAACAAACAGATGAATTAGACGAACTAACTAGCACTATGAGCACCATTCTCTCTAGAACATTGGATATTGTTGCACCCATTAGATTAAAAAAGGTCAGAGAAAAAAGTATAGCACCATGGTACAATAATACTACGTATGTTTTAAAGAGAGAAACCCGTAATTTAGAGCGTAAATGGAAAAAAACTAATTTAGAGGTCTTTAGAATCGCGTGGAAAGACAGTATGTCACTTTATATAAAGGCACTTAAAACGGCCAGGGCTGAGCACCTCAGCAAATGAATAGAAAACAACCGAAATAATCCAAGGTTTTTATTTAATACCGTGGCTAGACTAACAAATAAACAGACGTCGTCTGAACAAAATACCTGGTTACAGTTTAGTAGTAATGATTTCATTAACTTCTTCACCGAGAAAATTGAAAGCATCAGAATCAAAATCGTAAACGTTCGATCTTTGCTCGCGCCTTATAATTCGGCCGCAACTATCACCCAGCAAGAACAATTACAATGCTTTACAACCATAGAACAAAAAGAATTAAATAAACTTATCACTTCATCTAAAACAACAACATGTTTATTAGATCCTATACCAACTGAACTACTGAAAGAAGTGTTACCTATAGTGGAAGAGGCTCTTCTCAATATTATTAACTCATCTTTATCTTTAGGTCATGTTCCAAGAACGTTCAAGCTGGCAGTTATAAAACCTCTTATTAAGAAACCACAATTAGATCCAAATAACCCAGCAAATTACAGACCCATTTCGAATCTTCCATTTATGTCAAAAATATTAGAAAAAGTTGTGTCCGCTCAACCCGGCTCTTTCTTGCAAGAAAACGACATCTATGAAAAGTTCCAGTCTGGATTCAGGCCACATCATAGCACTGAAACTGCGCTTGTTAGAATCACAAATGATTTACTTTTAGCTTCGGACCAAGGCTGTATGTCATCGTCTTCCCTAGGCCAAGGGTCAATAACCACACTCCGGAGGAGCCGACACCAAAGACACCAACCAGGCGAGACAACAGATCATATAAAATCTCTTCTTTTTATTTATAATCGAACACAGCGGTCAGCAATTCCCTCCTTCAGAGCAATGGTTCGCAAGATCTCTCAGCTCGCAGAGCAGCAGCAGATCGAACGCAGCAGTCAGCAGACTCTCCTTTGGAGTAATGATTCACAGGATCTCTCAGCTCGTAGAGCGGCAGCAGATCAGACACAGCAGTCAGCAGACTCTCCTTCCTAGTAATGGTTCACAGGATCTCTCAGCGCGTAGAGCGGCAGCGGATCAGACAGCAGTCAGCAAACTCTCCTTCCGAGTAATGGTTCACGGGATCTCTCAGCTCGTAGAGCGGCAGCAGATCGGACAGCAGTCAGCAGACTCTCCTTCGAAGTAATGGTTCACCGGATCTCTCAGCTCGTAGAGCGGCAGCAGATCAGACACAGCAGTCAGCAGACTCTCCTTCCGAGCAATGGTTCACAGGATCTCTCAGCTCGTAGAGCAGCAGCAGATCAGACACAGCAGTCAGCAGACTCTCCTTCCGAGTAATGAAGTCCAACCACTACTCAACCGGCTCTTTCTCCTCTCAGGACAGACGGTGAGGGCGCAGCGGCGGACAGCAGAATCTCTCTGTTCACAGAACCGCAATGGTGAATACAGAATCCAGCAGTTAATAACTGAGTCTTCTCTTACCACAGAACAGCAATAGCAGAATGCAGCGGCGGACAGCAGAATCCCTCTGTTCACAGAACAGCAATGGTGAGTACAGAATCCAGCAGTTAATAACTGAGTCTTCTCTTACCACAGGACAGCAATAGCAGAATGCAGCGGCGGACAGCAGAATCTCTCTGTTCACAGAACAGCAATGGTGAGTACAGAATCCAGCAGTTAATAACTGAGTCTTCTCTTCCCACAAGGCAGCAATTGCAGAATGCAGCGGCGGACGGCAGAGTTTCTCTGTTCACAGAACAGCAATGGTGAGTACAGAATCCAGCAGTTAATAACTGAGTCTTCTCTTCCCACAGGACAGCAATAGCAGAATGCAGCTCTTCCCAACAACACACAGAGCTAAACTTCTCCTTCCTCTAATATCACATAAGGTGGTTGGAACCTGGACACAACTTTACAATCAACGGATCAGATTAGATTGATTCCCCACTGGTTCGGCTTCCCCAAACAAAGATCATAGAATGATGGTAATGATTTGGTCTCCCACACTCATGCATGCAACAATAGTATAACTCTTTACACGTGCTCACTTCACACTTTCAAACACTGCAATGCCACATCACCTCTCGTGAATAACAGGCCTTCACTCCATCTTTGCAGGGTCAGACAATCCACCGATGGCTTTCTACACGGAGGTATCAGGTTTCAAGAGCAATCCTATAAAGCCCAGCTCCTTCCTTGTTCTCTTAGTTCCATATGTCAGGCACTCATCCGTCTTCAATGTGTAAACATCCCCACACTTGTATGCACTGCGGTTGCTGTTTGCTGCTTTCTGCTGTCTGCTGACAAAGGCGCCAAGGGAACCCAACGTGGAAACCCCAAGCACCAAGAAAACTCCCCCACCCCCCAAGAACCAACAACCTATGTCTTCAAACTTCTCCTTATATATGCCTCTTCCCGCATATGTTCACTGATACCGGCCTGATTAGTGTCCACAGCTGGCGCTCGTCAACACTGACGGCCATGACATGCCACAGGAACTGGCCCGGTGTTACACCGGAAGTCGCTCACCAGTGCAACAAGTCCCGGTTTTAAGGTTCCTCTTTGTCTCACCCGGTGACATGTATCTCAGTACTAGTTTTACTTGATCTTAGTGCTGCGTTCGACACTATAGATCACACAATACTCTTAGATCGACTACAAAATTACACTGGTGTTCAAGGACAAGCATTAAGCTGGTTCAGGTCATACTTATCTGACCGCTACCATTTCGTCTACTTAAATGGAGAAAAATCGATTATAACTTCGGCAAACTACGGAGTGCCGCAGGGATCTGTGTTAGGCCCTTTATTATTCTCAATATATATGCTGCCACTTGGTAATATTCTAAGGAAACATGGAATTAGTTTCCATTGTTATGCTGATGACACTCAAATATATATTTCATCACGGCCAGATGAATACGCTAAATTATCCAAATTGACAGATTGTGTTAAAGATATAAAAGATTGGATGATGCGTAATTTTCTTTTATTAAATCCAGACAAGACAGAGGTAATACTTATCGGTTCTAAAAACCGTCCACAAAACCTTTCACAGCACGACTTTAACATAGTAGGATGCCCTGTTACTTTATCCGCTACAGTAAAAGACCTGGGTGTTACATTAGACTGCAACCTGTCTTTTGAAAAGCATATTTCATATGTTACAAAAACTGCCTTTTTCCATCTTAAAAACATTGCTAAGCTACGTAATATGCTATCAGTCTCTGATGCAGAAAAGTTAGTTCATGCATTCATGACCTCGAGACTAGATTACTGTAATGCTTTATTAGCTGGTTGTCCTGCATCTTCAATAAACAAGCCTCAGTTAGTCCAAAATGCAGCCGCTAGAGTTCTTACTAGATCAAGAAAATATGATCATATAACACAGATTTTATCATCACTTCATTGGTTACCTATAAAGTTCCGTATTAAATACAAGGTATTGCTTTTGACTTATAAAGCTCTAAATGGTTTAGCTCCAGTCTATTTAACGGATCTTCTATCGCCTTGCAATCCATCGCGCTCTTTAAGATCACTAAATTCGAGGCTTCTGGTCATTCCTAGGATATCCAGATCCACCAAAGGTGGCAGAGCATTTTCACATTTAGCTCCGAAGCTCTGGAATAGCCTTCCTGATATTGTTCGTAGCTCAGACTCGCTCTCCCAGTTTAAAACTAGACTGAAGACGCATCTATTTAGCCAGGCATTCATTTAAATTTTTTATCTTACAGTTACTGTAAATTCGGCCTCTAGTTCATAAACACCAGAGGAGAACTGGCCCCCGACTGAGCCTGGGTTCTCCCAATATTTTTTTTTCTCCATTGGGTCATCTGATGGGGTGTTAGGACACCATTAGGTCACTGGATGGAGTTTTTCGGTTCCTTGCCACTGTTGCCTTTGGCTTGCTCAGTTGGGGATATTCAAATTAATTAACCAATCATACCATTGATCAGCTCTACCAAACTTGGATGTCTTTTTTCCAGTAACAAACATTGTTAAGTTGTTTTGATTGATACTGTGAAGCAGCTTTGATACAATCTGTATTGTGAAAAGCGCTATATAAATATATTTGACTTGACTTGACTTGACTTGCCGAGACCAAATGCATTAACATTGTGTTATCCATTACCATGCTAAATATCTTCAGAGATTTTATTCTTTCATTCAGCAAGAATGCATTATATTAATTGAAAGTGACATTAAAGTAATACATATGCAGATATTCTGCTGCACAAATAGCATATATATATATATATATATATATAAATTTCCCATAGCAGATTTATACAGGTGGAGCTGGGGAAGGTGGAGGGTTTCTGAACCTACAATGAATGCTTATCAGGCATTTAAGTGTTGAGCAACTCATTGGCTATAGATATGTGACATAAACCAATCAGCTTTGTGGCAAGTATTTATCGCTGTGAATATCATCAGTTTGCGTTAAGGACTCATCAGTTTCATGACAGAACTTGGCATTAATTTCCTTCATAAAAGTGAAAGAACTTACTGACCCCAAACTTTTGAACGGTAGTGTATGTGTTCATGCCAGAACAGCATTTAGAAAACGGCCCACACGCTTCATAAGGTGCAATACACATGAAATCTGAAGCAGTTCTGGTTTTTGTCAGATTGTAAAGCCATCAGACAGTGGGCGTCTCTCTTCCACAAACATTATGATTCTAACAGACTCTCAGATTCACTCCAACTGTCTTTCCCTTCACAGGAATCCCAGTCAAACCGAGACAGAGAGGACGGAAAAGACAGATATACAGGGTTGAACAGGTATAAACTCAACTGATGGTATTTAAAGGAAAAGTCTGTGCAAAAAAGTTGTCGTTTACTCACTCACTCAATTCAATGCAGTTCTTATTACTATTCTTTAAAAAAATAACGAGGGAGAGTAAAAAAAGTTGAATTTTTCATTTTTGAGCCAACCTGTGCTATCGAGCATCTTCAAAACAATTCAGTTCAGCAGAATATGCATAAAGAAGTTCAACAGCCCATTTTTATATTAATTCATAATAAGTTAAAAGGTAATTTCTGTTTCTAATCTCACTCTCATTCTGACGGTTCAGTGGTGAATATAGAGCATTTGGCTGTAGACTGTGTTGGCTGTCTGTTTCTCCTGAATGGGAATCTGGGATACACTAAACCAGCTGCATGGAAAAAGAAATGAAAATAAATCATGTCTGCAATGAGTAAAGTCTTCGCTTTTATGTACTGGAATCATATTAATCTAATGATTAAGACACTGATACTGACTCACAAACGGTGGTGACCTAAAATGAGTTTGTTTCAAATCAAGTCAAATTTATTTGTATAGCGTTTTTTTCACAATACACATTGTTTCAAAACTGAAAATCATGAGGTTAATGTTTATAATGTTAATAATACTGTTCACATGTTTCCAGCTAAGAAACGGACGTCTAGAAAAAGCCTTACTACTTGTTTCTTGGACACTGAATGAGCACTCCCATACAGAAATGTAATATATGTCAATATACTGTATGTAAATTACATATATAATGTCAGTGCCCATGTACAGTATGTCTGCTGCCTATATGAGAATATATGCAAAATTCATATATATAAAACACATAGACATATATGAAACATATATTTCAAAATATAGCAAAAATGGCTGTTTTCATGTAAGTGACATATATTTTCCCGTATATGCACATAAATGTTAAATATATGTAAGACACATATATGTATATATGCATATATGTACTTATTTCAATGCATCAGTATCACATGCATGTATGTTTACATACATGTATTAAATATGTGGGAAACAAATATGTATGTCACATATTTATACTTAATGTTGTCCATATATGCGAGAAACCAATACTATACTGTAATATATGCAGATATATGGTATCATATATGGATGAACTCAAATATTTTCTTCACATGTTTGGACACATAAATGTGTTGCAGGCATATATTGTGTTCTCAGATAAGTCAAATATATGTATAGATATATGTCATGCTATTTAAAATATAAGTACATATTTGGCCATATATTACATTTTTGTATGGGCTTCCCCAATTCATGGAAGGCCACATGAGTTTATCCCTTAGAATTAATGGATCAGACAAAAACAAGGACTGAGTGTACTTGAATTGGAGTCACAATCAGACTATAAAGCATAGCCTGTGTAGCCTGAAGAGTTTGTGTATTTGGATAGAGCAATACTAAGAGTTCATATTGATAGGCCATGGTTTGAGTCATTGATTTGTTGCACATGTACTAAGAACATCACATACACCATCGGCTTTTCCCTCATCACTTTATTCCAGCCACAACTGGGAAAAATAATTCCCGGCACTTTGAAAGGCCTCATCCACTGCTCAAAGACTCGGACATAAAAGCACATCAACCGCAGATTAAACAGCCAAATCAAAGTCTGAGGAACCGTTGTCATCATTTCTAGACTTGAGAGAGAACCGAACGCTCTAATCTTCAGACAGACTCCCTATTCTCCAACAGCGCTTTTTGGCTGACTTTTAGAGGCTCACTGAGGATTATGGGTAATTAGGGCCAAAACGGTTAGGACAGGGAGCTTCGTTTATGGAGAGGTGAGTAGAGCTTCATTCAACAGGTGTGTTTGGACCTGCCAGTTCAAAGACCGGCGATCTCCGACACGCTCAAGAATTCCTGAGCAAAACAACCTGAGAATGGACAGACTCCACCGATCTTCAAAATAAACATGTTTTTCTTTCATTGACTGTGTTTTTTAGATAGTAGTTCTTGCTAAGTGAATCATTACTAGTACATGTGCTCCTAGTAATGTGATAAAACCTCCAAAAGTACCCAGACATATCTAGAGAAGATCACAAAGACTTCATGAAAAAATTATGAAAAAAATCATCATAATGCCATAGTAACCACATAGCAACCACTCAGAACACCGTGGAAACCACCATAGCAACCACAAAGTAATGCCTTAGCAACCACCCAGAACATCGTAGAAACCACCGTAGCAACCACAAAGTAACGCCTTAGCAATCACCCAGAATGTCACAGCAATGACGCACAAACTCATAGCAAAGACTTGGCAACCACCCAGAACACCTAAACATCTACATAGCAACCACCCTAGCAACCTCTCAGAACACTCTAGCGACCACTAAGCAGCGCCCTAGCAATCACCCAGAATATCTCAGCAATGAGACACAACCCCCAGCAATGGCATAGCGACCATCCAGAACACCCTAACAACTGCATAGCAATCACCCTGAAAATCATAGTAACTGCATAGTAATCACCCTAGCAACCTCATAGCAAAAGAATAGCAATGCACTAAAGCAAAACAACAATGCCTGAGCAATAACCATTTAGTAACAGCATAGCAACCACCCTATCAGCCCCTCAGAACACCCTAGTGCCAACCTATACAACCACCTATAAATGCACTAACGATGAACCAGAATATCACAGCATTGACCTACTACAACCTCCTAGCAACTGCACAGCAATCACCCTAGCAACTGCATAGCAACCACCCAGAAAAGCAATAACCCTAGCAACCCCTCCCTCATAACACTCTAGCAACTGCATAGCAACCACCCAGAATAGCAATAACCCTAGCAACCCCTCCCTCATAACACTCTAGCAACTACATAGCAACCACCCAGGATAGCAATAACCCTAGCAACTTCTCCCTCATAACACCATAGCAACTGCATAGCAACCACTCAGAATAGCAATCCCCCTAGCAACCTCTCCTAACATCCTAGCAACTGCATATAAAACACCCATAAAACCCAAGCAATTGCATAGCAATCAACCAGAAAACCCAGTCGACTGCACAGCGATCACCCTAGCAACCCTTCATAACTCCCTAGCAACTGCATAGCAACCACCCAGTAAACCCAGGTAATTGCACAGCGATCACCCTAGCAACATCTTAGCAATAAACCAAAATATCACAGAAGTGACCCACAACCTCATAGCAACCACCTAGCAACGTCCTAGCAACCACCCAGAAATCCCTAGCCACTGAACAGCAACCAGCCACCCAGAAAACCCTCATAACAACCTAGCAACTGCATAGCAAAGTACTAAAACAAAACAACAACACAATGCATAGGGGAAACTGTATAGCAGCACCTTGTCACCACTATCAGCCCTGTGTGATTGTGAGGCTGTTGTGTGGCAGTGTGGTGCCTGTAGGGGGCGGTGTAACTCTCTCTGATTGACCCTTCACTCCCACTGTACAGTTACACTGTGTCGGATGCTTTCCGTCAGTTCCAGGGTTTGTTTATTCAACTGTGATGCAACAGCGCTTGTGAAGTGAAGGAGACACAATGCATGCCAGGCACAACTCAACAAATATGCGAACGGCCTTTAAAGCAGCAGAACAGAAATTATTGTGTCCATATTAATATAACATTCACATTTAGAGGAACAACGATGAACTTTGACATAGGGCGTTTTTTTTCGCAGTTCAATGCAAAACACTGTAGTCAGTTTCCTTATGAAACACTGCAATACTAGAAACTCACTATTGATTCCAGTTAAGTTTGATGTTAGCATGGTGATAAACTAATCACATTAACTATTTATTAAAAATGTAAAAATTTTGCTTTATGTATATTATAACCTATTTCCTTTGTGCATCTATGAAGTAAATGAGAGTATGGATGCGCATTAATAAATAAATCTGTCTTTCGTTAGGGCAGTATACCTCTAAAATCATGGCCTTCATGCTTTATAATAACGTTATACTTACAGGTAACATATTGAATTACAGTATTTGTTCTTCTTAATCTTGATCTGGACCTACAAACTATACATAAAGATGAACACCAGCTCTATGTAAATAAACATCCTGTTGAGAAACATTGATCATTCTATCATTATTTCCTCCCTCAGACAACGAAATAAATAAATATGGCACGGCACTGACACGATCTGAAAATTGCAAAAAGGACCATAAAGTTATGTTTGCATCCACTCACATCAGTTCAAACACAAAATATGCTTCTTAATATTGAAGATTAGCAGTGGGCAGTATGGAAATTTTACTCATAAAAACTGTAACTAACATTTTTAACATTCCAAAATATATATATATTTTTTAAATAAATAATTTTGCTAAGTATTTAAATATTTACTAAACTATGCAAATGTGTCTTGTAATTATATACATTGCTTTTGGAATGTAAAAACGTACAATTTCATGAGTTAATCAGAAATGATTGATCAGGGTTTTGATCTGGGCTAGTTGGTTTCTTCAACACAGTCTTCAGAACTCGACCTTTGACCCCGGAGCATCAGATCAGGACGGATCCCGTATCTCGGACACACACAGAAAGATTCAGTGATGCAGCTGTAAAACTTCACATGACCTCTCTCAGAGCTCAATATGAATTGCTCATGACCTCGGAATACAATTCCTCTGGATGTTTCTTGCTTTGATCAATTTATTGTGCCACATTCAATTAGAAGAATGGGCGGCATTAGTGTGTGATAAATAATGTGAGGCATGAGAACGTTGCCAACCTTCCTAATTTGATATGTTTGATGAGTCCGATACTGAGCTGTGAGCTGGCATCCGGCCCGATCCACTAATGAACAAGTCCAATGAAGACGCGCTTCAATGGAAACCGCAGCTTCGTTAATGCTTTATTTCTCGAAACGTTCACTCGAACCCACCAGTGCAAATAAAGACATCAAAAATGACCATTACGTCATTGTTTAATCCCAATAAAAGCATGCCTGTATAACAAAATGACTAAATAAATAAAGAAGAACATTTGAATTGTGCACTATTCCACCATTTTCAATTTTCAAGTTTTCTGAAGTAATTTTTGTGTGCATGTAAAAAGAAAGGACAGATAAATAAATAAATAAATAAATAAATAAATAAATGAATGAATAAATAAAATGATTGCGTGAGAAAAAAATCTGCACAAGAACATGACAAAAAAAGAAAAAAATATAATATAATATAACAATAATATAATATAATATAATATAATATAATATTGTGTACGGAAAACATGCAAGAAGAAAGATAAACAAATAAACAAACAAACAAATAAATATTTTTGTGAGAAACAAACAATATGATGAAAAATAATAAATATAATATAATATAATATAATATAATATGATATAATATAATATAATATAATATAATATAATATAATATAATATAATATAATATAATATAATATAATATAATATAATGTTGTGTGCGGAAAACATGCAAAAAGAAAGATAAACAAATAAACAAACAAACAAATAAATATTTTTGTGAGAAACAAACAATATGATGAAAAATAATATAATATAATATAATATAATATAATATAATATAATATAATATAAGTCATATAATAGTCACATTTGTGTGAGGAACAGATGCAGATTTATGTCCCCTTCACCATAACTAAAACATCATGGGAAGTAGATTTTATTTTTGTTGAACTATTCCTTTAAAAGGTCTCTTATTTTAAGGGTTTTACTAAAACTATTTCTGCATCACAAAACTATGTGGCACAAACTCAAGAACAGGGTAATCAGATCCAGGTTTAGTCCAATCCAGGTTTTGTGTGGATCTTCCTAATGAATTGAAAGTAAACACACATTCTTGAGTTTACGGATATGAAGGGTTAGGGTCAGGGTTAATATCAGAGGTCACAGGTGAAGGTTAAAGGTTAATTCAGGTTCAAGACTTACGTAAGGAGCTGCGTTTGGTTCTGGAGTTGCTTCAGTCATCCGATCGAGGAATGCGACGAAAATAGAGGCCATCCCTCTGTCAATATCTCTCCCTGACGTACGCTTTCCCAGAAATGACGCAAGAGCGGGATTGGAAGAGAGCGAACAAGTGAACATGGACAACGTCAATGTCAAGATACCAATGTCTGCCTGATGCATACGCTATCACTGTTCAAACTTTACAGCACACGGCATGATAAAGGAAGCAAGAGGGTTTCTCTGAAGACAAAGCAAGAGGGTTTCCCTGACTAAGCATTTGTCTTATCAGGTTTTGCTTGAATTTGGTGAAAATCTGGCCCGCAAAGTTCGGCCAACTATGAAAAAACTGGTATCTATGTTCTCGACAAGAATCTATTAAGACTAGTTTCATTACAAAAAAGGCAAAATGAATCAAAAGCTATTAGCAGTTTTTGAAATCTCATTATAAGTTTTGACCACAAGGTGGCGCTGTCTCATAACATTTTGAGTACCTGCAGGGCATTCAAGTTTCATAGCGTTACACCAAAGAATTTGTAAATTATAGCATTTTTTACGATGAAAATTAAAAATGGCGGATGCCCAAAATGGCCAATATGGGAAAATTGTGAATTGTATTTCCTGACCACTAGGTGGTACTGAGCTGAAACTGTGCAGGTACACTCAGGTCACGGTTATTATGACGTACACTAAGTTTGATGTGTATATGCTAAAGCATTGCGTTTATATAGCATATATATATATATATATACATAATGTTTATTTCGACGTGCTTTTTGTCGAATTCGCTTGCGCGTTATTTGACAATCACTTACTGACTAGTCCACCATTTTGTTTTCTTTAAAAACTTACTTTTTTTTAACTCCTCCAAGACCGTTGCTCTGATTTTCACAAAAATTGAATTAGATCATCCTTAGACCATGCTAACAGATAATCATGGAATTTAAGTCAATTCGTCAAACCGTTCTCTATTAACACGCAAACAAATTCGACAAACAGCACGCCACAATAGACATGAGGCTGTATCTCCGCAACGCTTCAGCGTATTCTGGCGTAAGTTGGTGTGTATTATGACAATCAAGACCTGAGGGTACCTGCAAAGTTTTGGCACAGCACCACCTAGTGGTCATGAGATATGCATTTTTTTAGTTTTGCTTTATCTTTTGAACAGTTTGAACAAAAATCACGAGACTGGATTCTTTAGATTCGGTGCAGCGTGTGTGTTGTAATGAAACTCGTCTCAACAGATTTCGTGGGTCATGCCGAGAACATAGATGTCAAATTTGCCATAGTCAGCCCAACTTTATTGGGATTATGATTTACTTAAAAAAACTTCTTTTTTGAACTTCTTCTAGACCGTTTGTCCGATTTTTAAATTTGAATCAGAACATCACCAGCTCATGCCGGCAAAATGTTATGGATTTCGTGTCGATAGATGAAACCGTTTTCATATACCGCATCAATGAATTAAATGGAATAATGCCAAACTGCATCTGATGCTGCATCTCTGGAAAGATTTGACATATTGACACCAAACTTTATGCGTGTAATTGTCACCCAACACTGACCAGACCAGATCAATTTGGTGTTATATATCAAAGCCTCGTAGAGGTTTGTTCACTTACTTTTTGTTCATTAAGCTGTTTTTGGTTTCGATCCTAGATGAGAATCAGCGTGGAAGGGTCATTATTAATTGAAATCTTTAATATTTGCAAAGCAGAGTCGCGCAGTTCACCTCGAAGTTCATGTCTGCACATCCATGAAACGTTCACATCAGCAGTTTACTAAGATCATTCATTTAAACAGCATGTCAGGCTGATGTCCTCAATGTCAAATGCAAGATAAAGACAGTCATAATTTATGCTATAATAATAACTGTGCCAATGTTCTTTCAAATCTAGTATTTCATTGCATTTTAGTTTGAGAGATGTCCAAAGAGCATGTGCGCCAAATTCTGTGCGGATCATGACGTGGTTTTAACATTCAGTGGAAAATCCATAAATGTAGATATCAAAGATCCAGAAGGCACAGTTGTTCTGGATGAGATGCATCTGAAATGTCAAGAGTTAACCAGAGCTGCAGACTTTCAAACTTTCAGACTTTTCATAATAGAAGTATTTGTTGCTAAACCATCCTATCAGAAATAATCTGTATATGCAAAGTTTGATAACTTTTTACCAATGAGTCTCGAAGTTTCAGCTGTTTGAAAAGGAAGAATATGAAGAAGAACTTGTGGCATCCAAAGCTCATGTTTATTTATTGAGGGCCTGAAATTAATTCAGCAATGGCGCATTAAATTGATCAAAAGTGACAGTAAAGATATGTTACAAAAGATTCTATTTCAAAATAAATGCTCTATTTGAATGATTTCTGAAGGATCGTGTGACACTGAAGACTGGAGTAACGATGCTGAAAAATTCAACTTTGATCACAGGATATACAGGTCCTTCTCAAAAAATTAGCATATTTGATAAAGTTAATTATTTTCCATAATGTAATGATAAAAATTAAACTTTCATATATTTTAGATTCATTGCACACCAACTGAAATATTTCAGGTCTTTTATTGTTTTAATACTGATGATTTTGGCATACAGCTCATGAAAACCCAAAATTCCTATCTAAAAAAATTTGCATATTTCATCCGACCAATAAAAGAAGTGTTTTTAATACAATAAAGTCAACCTTCAAATAATTATGTTCAGTTATGCACTCAATACTTGGTCGGGAATCCTTTTGCAGAAATGACTGCTTCAATGCGGCGTGGCATGGAGGCAATCAGCCTGTGGCACTGCTGAGGTGTTATGGAGGCCCAGGATGCTTCGATAGCGGCCTTAAGCTCATCCAGAGTGTTGGGTCTTGCGTCTCTCAACTTTCTCTTCACAATATCCCACAGATTCTCTATGGGGTTCAGGTCAGGAGAGTTGGCAGGCCAATTGAGCACTGTAATACCATGGTCAGTAAACCATTTACCAGTGGTTTTGGCACTGTGAGCAGGTGCCAGGTCGTGCTGAAAAATGAAATCTTCATCTCCATAAAGCTTTTCAGCAGATGGAAGCATGAAGTGCTCCAAAATCTCCTGATAGCTAGCTGCATTGACCCTGCCCTTGATAAAACACAGTGGACCAACACCAGCAGCTGACATGGCACCCCAGACCATCACTGACTGTGGGTACTTGACACTGGACTTCAGGCATTTTGGCATTTCCTTCTCCCCAGTCTTCCTCCAGACTCTGGCACCTTGATTTCCGAATGACATGCAAAATTTGCTTTCATCCGAAAAAAGTACTTTGGACCACTGAGCAACAGTCCAGTGCTGCTTCTCTGTAGCCCAGGTCAGGCGCTTCTGCCGCTGTTTCTGGTTCAAAAGTGTCTTGACCTGGGGAATGCGGCACCTGTAGCCCATTTCCTGCACACGCCTGTGCACGGTGGCTCTGGATGTTTCTACTCCAGACTCAGTCCACTGCTTCCGCAGGTCCCCAAGGTCTGGAATCGGTCCTTCTCCACAATCTTCCTCAGGGTCCGGTCACCTCTTCTCGTTGTGCAGCGTTTTTTGCCACACTTTTTCCTTCCCACAGACTTCCCACTGAGGTGCCTTGATACAGCACTCTGGGAACAGCCTATTTGTTCAGAAATTTCTTTCTGTGTCTTACCCTCTTGCTTGAGGGTGTCAATGATGGCCTTCTGGACAGCAGTCAGGTCGGCAGTCTTACCCATGATTGCGGTTTTGAGTAATGAAACAGGCTGGGAGTTTTTAAAAGCCTCAGGAATCTTTTGCAGGTGTTTAGAGTTAATTAGTTGATTCAGATGATTAGGTTAATAGCTCGTTTAGAGAACCTTTTCATGATATGCTAATTTTTTGAGACAGGAATTTAGGGTTTTCATGAGCTGTATGCCAAAATCATCAGTATTAAAACAATAAAAGACCTGAAATATTTCAGTTAGTGAGCAATGAATCTAAAATATATGAAAGTTTAATTTTTATCATTACATTATGGAAAATAATGAACTTTATCACAATATGCAATTTTTTTGAGAAGGACCTGTAAATGAACATATATTCACATAGAAAACAACTGTTCTAAATTGCAATAATATTTCACAGTTTTTACAGTATTTTTGAATAAATAAATGCATTCTTGGTGAGTAGATTAAGAGGAACATGCCTGAATGGTCGTGTACTTTCACCGATTTGTCTATAGAATAAAAGCGTTTGGGATCGTGCCGCTCCTGGACGAGGGGGATCATTAAGATGAAAGTGTTGCTCCTCACCTGGAGGAACATCTGGATGAGGTTTGGGAAACGCAGTGATTACAGACACTGGAACAGCTGTTGTTCTCTGGCTTGCCCTGATTGACTGACGTAAAGAGAAAACCTGAGTGTTCTGATGGAAACATTACAGGCCTTTGTTTATTACTGTTTACAAGTCTTCATTCACTATGGGGAACAGAAACACAGCTGACAGGGAATCTTCCCAGGATGTTATGAACCAAACGGTAATATTAATAGAACATTTTGTTCAAAGTTATCTGGTCTTTAATAACATTCTCAAATTTAGCTCAAAAATTATATTCATACGTTGTTCATAGAATGTTTTTTTTTTCCTGAAACTTTTTAGTTGGGCATTTATTTTATTTTGTACTCCTTACTTTTGAATGTTCTCTGAACATTCTAAAATGTTCCCATGATGTTTGTAAAATGATAAAATGGAATGTTCTCTTAACATGTAACGTTTTCCAAACACTCACATAATTAAGAAAAAACGTTTTAAAGCATTCAGAAAATAACTTTATATAACATAACTTATAGGGAACAATATAGCAAAACATTCTTTGAACATATTTTTGTTCCTCAGAGGAGCTTTTGTCCTGTTGAGGAACTCTTTCCAAAGTTCTCAGTTGTGTTTCATGACCAATATCAACTTTGTCTCAGACGTTTTTGTGCCAAGACTCCTGTGGAGAATCAAACCAGACTCAAACGAGACAGCGATCGTCATCCAGCAAGAGTCTGGAGCTACAAAATGAATGTGGAGTGGCTCATATTGAGTTTTCATTGCAGACTTTGGTATCTTCAACAAATCTTTGATCTTTGAGCAAATTTAAATTTCTCTCTCTATTTAAATTTCATGAGATATTAAAGGGATTTCAGTATTATTTTAGAATTATATATATATATATATATATATATATATATATATATATATATATATATATATATTTAATAATAGAAATTTTGTTATGGGCTTTTGTAATTTTCTTGTTTTTTATTTTAAAATTCAGGTTCAATTCATTTTAATTTGAGTTTTAGTTTTAGTTTGGATATCCGGATTGCTATTTTAGAGTGCTTCAGCTTAAACTTATTTCAGTTAGCTGTCAATGCAACATTTCAGATTTTTAAAGTTTCAAGTTCAAGTTTTATTTATATTTTATGGATAATTAAATACATTTACCCTAATTTGCATAATGCAATAAACATAACAAATAAATAAAATAAATACAAATGCATAAATGAATGCATACATAAATAAATGCATTGCAAGTTTTTCCATCTAGTATTTATATTTAAATATTTCCAGCTTTATTTCAGTTAACACAAATGTTTTCTAGTTTTAATTAACAATAACAACCCTGATTTGGGAAAGTAAATAAAGCAATTTAGAAAAAATAAAATAAAATAAATGATGGCCATTAGGGCAGACCTGCGACTAATTTTGTGGTCGTGATCCACTAGCTGAAGGTTTGCGATCTCAATATTGAGAATATTCTTTAAAAAACCCTCACATTTTCTCACATTTAAGTCTTTTCAGTCCCGCATTGGCCTCTGAGAACAGCGTTCCCCTCGTGCACCGCAGAAATAAGAAGATACAGAGACTCTAGAGATGATTAGGGTCATTACAGGGGCCTGCGAGTGAACGGGGTCACGACTGACATGTGCACGAGTCTCAGAGAGAAGGATTACCGTAAGAAACATGCAGTCAAGCCAAGTGAACGCAGGGACGGGATCTTGTGTCGAAGCCCACCCCTGACGTGAGCGGTTAGATGGAATAAAATCCCATCGGCCTCCAGGGGAAACACTTCTGACGTCAAACGGGGGTCCGGCACCCCTTCCAGTGTTTTGATACCAGCTTAGAGGATTGCAGGAGAAGAAGGGGAAATTACTGGAGAAACAGAGGCTGTGGGATCAGTTTCACTGTGCTTTTAATTCTCCATCCGTTTCTCCAACTCCGCCCCCCAACGCATCATGATGCTTTCATGAAGAGATAACACAGCTGGAGACGACAGGAACATGACCGTACATTCACTAGTGCAAACAACACACACACACACACACACACACACACACACACACACACACACACACACACACACACACACACACACACACACACACACACACACACACACACACACACACACACACACACACACACACACACACACTGAGCAGGAGAACGGATGAACGGGTCACATTTGACCCCCAAACCTAAAGAAAATGAAGAAATAATATAACAACAACTACAACTTTTAAAAAAAATCTTTTAAGGATAATTAAATGCATTTATTTCTATATAAATGCATATATAATTTAATGCTCTCATTTACATAATGCAATACAAAAATAACAAATAAATAAAATAAACACAAATAAATAAATGCATTAATGCATAAATCAATGCATGAATAAATCAGTGCACAAACAAACAATTCAGAAATATCATTCTTATTACCATAATAGTAAAATAAGTTAGGCCTATATTATTTAAAATATTAAAGTATTTATTTATGAAGTATTTATACATACAATTATTTTTTTCTTTTATTATTTAAAAATCAATGTATTATAGCAATGAGAATCAAATCAGAAAATGGTCATTTAAATTTTTTTGTGGGATCAATAGGAATTTCAAAGGTTTAGTGACAATTTTGGGAAAATATGCTTAATAATGGCACAACAAAACATATCTTAAATATAGACTCGATGCTGATTTAAATGTAAAATCCATTAATGCAATGTAGCAAGGAAAAACGCAATAAAAAATAATAAAACAAGACGCTTCTGGAGGGAATTAAACCAAATCATTCTGATCACACACTTTACTTTCAGAAACACCAAACCAACATTAGAGACGCTGCGACGCCATTGGTCCGCTGGTTACTCCAGTTATCCACTGACGCTGAGGCAAAGTCACATGAGGTTATTGAGGGATTTATTCAGTAAATGAGTTTTCATAATAAAAATAACATTTCTAATGTTTCTTAGTTTATTTCTTTTGATTTTATGCCTCAAAGTAAATCTCAAAGCCGTTTTCACACGCTCATCTGTCATGACCTGGAATCAGATTTTTGTGTGGATTTAGTCGTCCAGTGTAAACATACATTCACCACCACATGTATGAACATGACCGACACACACACACACACACACACACACACGCACACGCACGGAGGACGCAGATCGGCCTTAAAGATAGTGATCAATGTTTGAAGCGGATATGATTATACGGAGAACCACATCACTTCTCTCCGCTTCCAAAATACACTTATGTGTGAATGTGTGTATAATTATGGTTATGGGTAGAGCATGTGTCTGTCATTATCAACACACATCTGAAAGGAGGGAAGTGCACAGCGGGATGTACAGTACGAGTTTCAGCGCTGAGTGGAAGAAATGTGGCTCATAATTTAGCAGGAATTGCAGATTCGGGTTTGTTTCCAACATTATCACCTTTGCTCGCCTTTGCACACGTGCATCAACTTTAACACGTA
>JAPDVR010000002.1:68590156-68605156 GCA_026230005.1 Gila orcuttii | reverse complement strand
AACCATACTGTTCTTTCCCATCTCTCTCTCTCTCTCTCTCTTCGTCTCATTTGTTCTGAGGCTCACTCTCTCTCAGGGCTTACAGCACTGTGATTTAGAGAAACTGCTGGAGATTCTTACGTCTAAAGACCTCAATGAGAATCTCAACGATCCGTCAGACCATCCATCATCCCCTAAGGAACGCTTACATAATGCTATTTACACGCAGCAATGCCGTACGCTTGTGTCATTGGTTCTCGATTGCTGTAACACTAAGAAAAATGCATCTGAGAAGGAAAAAGCTGTCCTCGTGTGACTCCTCGAGCCTCGTTCCCGGCACAGACCATAAAAAAGCGAAACAAATACAACACCAATGATCAAATGACAAAAACGAGACTTTTCGTGCCTTGAGACCAAAACTTCCGATCTATCTGTGCGTGCATTTTAATATCTTAATAGCTCATATAATACGTAGATACAGTTCTGACAGTAATCCAGCACTGGAATCAGAGCCAGTGTTTGCTTTACTTCCCTTTCACGTGTAATTGATTGGTGTGATTTTGTGCAGTGATTACTGAAGTCTGTGTTATTCCATCATACTGGTGGTGTTTAGAGGCCAAGAGGGGGTAATAAGAGCCAAATCAGTGCAAAACAGTGACTAAGTAAACAAGAATGTACCGTGCTATTGAATACAGAACCCACCCAGTGTGATTGACTGTACACTGAGATATATACTCATTATATAGTTTACACAAAGCATGCATACTTCAGCCCTTTCATGAGAAGTTCCGTCTGTAATTAAAGCTGTTTGCTAAAACAAGCATCACTGTCACTATCTCATGTGAATGATACCTGTGATTGTGTGGCTTGTTGAGGAGTGCTATTATATTTCTAGGCGATTAGGTTTCACCTGTTGATAAAACGGGACAAAAAATCATACAGACTTACACTGAAGGAGATATAGTATAGAAGCCACATAAGGAAAAAACATCTTGATTCAATTATGATAAAATTAGTATTAATTATGAGATAAAAAAATCTAATGATATGATAATAAGTTATAATTATGATATAAGACAAAATTATTAGATACTAAGTCATAAATATGACATAAGTCAAAACTGACACACTTAGTCATACAATTATGACATAATTCAAAATTTTGAGATAGTAAATCATCATTATGAGATAAAAAGACAAAATTATTAGACATGAAGTCATAAATAATTATGAGATAAGACAATTATTAGATACTAAGTAATAAATATGACATAAGTCAAAACTGACACACTAAGTCATACAATTATGACATAATTCAAAATTATGAGACAGTAAATCATCATTATGAGATAAAAAGACAAAATTATTGGAGATGAAGTCATAAATAATTATGAGATAAGACAAAATTATTAGATACTAAGTCATAAATATGACAATTCAAAGATATGCCATACTAATTCATTAAATGATGACATAAATTAAAATTATGAGATAAAACTCATGAGTCATAAAAAGTCATAACTATGACAAAATGTCAAAATGATGAGATAAGTTATAATTATGAGATAAAAGACACAATTATTAGATACTAAGTCATAATTATGACATAAGTCAAAATGTACACTATATATAAGTCAAAATGATGAGATAAGTTGTAATGAAAATTACAACATAAGTCATAACTATGACAAAAAGTCAAATTTATTTTATACAATTATAACTTTTTTTTAATCTCGACTTTTTATGACAATTTTCTTGTCATCATTTCAAACCTTTATGTCATAATTATGACTTTATTTGATTAAAACGAACCAGCTTAATGAGTACGTTTAACTTGCCAGCCCCAACAGGAATGTAGTTTAATTTAAAATATTAAACTCTCTCCACTCATTTAATGTTAAAAACAGTCTCCCTCACAGTTCAATAGGTGATAAATAAACTGGTTAGAGATGAACGTCTGGTGCAGTTTTAATGCAGGCCGAATCCACAGCTGGTTCTACTGAGGTACAACAGATGACAGATTAGTCTTTTTGTAATTTATCTAAATGCAACCATATGTTATGTAGGATAAAAAATAATAACAAACATAATCTGCCTTTCGTACGTTCAATAGTTTTGTCAAAACAATTGAAGGATCAAGCTGTTCTGTGTCGACACAAACAGGAACATTATGGGCACTTTCACTCAGATGACTCTATATCCCGTCCAGAAGAGCCGTGGAGCAACCGTGACGTTCCAGCGCTAGAGTGGAAATGTGTTGAAATCCCTTCTTTTGCAATGAACAAAAACATGAAATTTGACTATTTTCATGTCAAGTCAAAATGTTCCTCAAATGAGCTCAAATCATGATATGACCAAGCCGGCAGCAGCTGCAAGCGAATGGAAGAGTGTGTTGATGTATGGAAAACTACACTCAGAATGATCTACACACATAAACAGTATTTAGCGATGCTTAATAAAAACAAGCATCTCTGTTACTATCACACATGCTAAAAAGTGACGTTAATTGTGAAGCAAAAAGTCATAAATATGGCACAAAATGATGAGATACTATGTCATAATTATAAGATGAGTCAAAATGACATACTTTTGAGATGGAAGTTGAAATAATGAGATAAAAAAACATAATTATGACAAGTCAAAATGATGAGATAGGAATTATGAGCTAAAAGTCAAAATTATGACACTTAAAATCATAATTATGAGATAGAAGTACAAATTGACATGAGTTGAGATAATGAGGTAAATATTCAAAATTATGAGATACTAAGTCATAAGTATGTGATAAATGTCAAAATTATTACATATTTAAATCATAATTAGATAGTAGAAATTGACATAAGTTGAAAAAATTAGATAAAATTCATAATTATTACAAGTCAAAAGTATGAGATACTAATAAGTCAAATCATGACATTTAAATCATAATTATGAGACATGAGATAGAAGTACAAATTGACATGAGTTGCGATAATGAGATAAATATTCATAATTATGACAAGTCAAAATTATGAGATACTAAGTGAGAAAAAGAGAATTGATGTACACTAGGAATTAGCCTTACAATCATTTTTGGGTGAACTATCCCTTTAAGGGGAAATCAAAGTTTATCTTGGAGATCATTTTGTTTTCTCAGTGACTCTATAAACACAGCTTATACGTCACAACTAACGCATGGCAAACCTCCACGTCTGGATTGTTCAGTGCAGAGTTTCGAGGGCTCCGGGACGGGTAACTCGCTCTGGCATCATGAGCGCTGAATCACGGGGAAGTTTATGAGGCGTAACAGGGCCAGGAACCCTTACGAGGGCGACGAAAGGGAAGGGTTATTTCCTAGTTACTCAAGAGGTTGAAAGGTCAGCGCTCGGGTGTTGGATTCGTGAGGTATATACAGTCAAGACATTAAAATTATTCAATTATAAAATAAATGATTTAAAAACAAAAACAGTTCAAATAAAATGTGTACTAAAAATTAGTTAAATCCTAAAATTTTTATTTATGAATAATTCACATGACATGCAGCTTAACAAATACAATATTTGTTCACTAAAAATATTTATCATTTTTTAGTTTTTCAGTGTATTTAGGCTTCTTTGCAACTTGTAAGTTTAAACATCACTAAATGTGTTCAAAAACATTTAACGTTCAGTAATGTTATTGTACAGTCAAACCAAAAATTATTCAGATGCCAGATATAATTTGTGATATTGTTTTACTAGTGTGTGCAGGACACCATAGTTCATTTATGTAAGTGAGGAGAGCAAAATAAAGTAAATGTGACATATTACACACAATAATTCTGTGACTACCAGTGAAACATTTGGGACCAAAAATGATTGTGACACTTTGAGCTGATCATGTTTTGCTGAAGTGTTTTTTCTTTAATAACTAATGCACCTTTTTACACCACAGACTGAACAACATGAAGCATTGCTTGGTGATTGGTTGAGCTAAACTGGTATTATCTAATTGTGTAGTTAAATTTAACAGCTGACAGATATTCAACATAATTCATGTGTGAGAGTCTAACAGAAGGATGGACAAAACCAGTGAAATATCAACTGATTTCATAACGTCATATTTTAATACCATTTTCAAACCTATAGCGAATAAACTGTGATAATGTGAGAAATGTTGAAGGTGTCTGAATAAATATTGGTTTGACTGTATATGAATCATCTTGAAATGGAGATAACCTTTGTCTGGTACGATGGGTGTGATGGTGTGCTGAAGCAGATCGATTATGAAATACGTCCGGGAACACTGATGCTTTATGGTGTCTAGACATGAAAAATTGGTTCATTCTCAGTATTCCGATAGATATTTCCATTTCTAGTTACTTGCATTTTGAGAAAAGAGTTTCCCAACTCAATGGAAATGGAAAAATGGAAACTATGATTCAAGTCTGGGGCTTTCCTACAGCGTGGCTTCTCGCATTTTACTCCTGTACATTGAAATAATGATTTCATGTTAAGAAATAGACTTCATTTTAGACTGAAACATACTTTTACACAAGTACACAAAATGCACATGTTTAGCCTGTTCTGTACATACCTTGGTGACAGAACTTCTTTTCTTCAAAGGCTTAATCATTAAATTAAAATGACATAACAGTGTAACAGTAAGCAAACACATAAGTCTACTGTTCATTAACTACATTGTGGAAATAACATTGCTAATGACCTTATGGTTCATTATTCAGTGTACACTTACGATGCTCTTTCAAGGAACCTGAGGTTGACATACTGTACATGCCTTCAACTTCCAGAGGTGTGTTTAGTCAAGTATCCTTACCAGCAACATCAATGTCTCGTTATAGCTCCATCATTAACAGCTGGTGTTAGAGCAAACTAGGCTTTGTTCACACAAATGCTTTCTCCGCTGGCAGCTGACTAGGTTTTAAAACATGTCAGCCTGAATGAGTGAATTAACATACAGACTTCAAATCAGTCACAATAAATAAATAAATAAATAAATAAATAAAACAGATCTTAAATCATAACAAAAATGAAACACTAACTGCAGAGCAACATGTTAAAACCCACTCAGAAAACCACTCAGCAACTGCATAGCAACACCCTGACAACCACATAAACACTTTAGCAACTATAGAGCAATATCATAAAACTTTCAAAACACCTCAGCAACTGCATATCAACACCCTGGCAACCACATAAACACTTTAGCAACTATAGAGCAATATCATAAAACTTTCAGAACACCTCAGCAACTGCTTAGCAACACCCTGGCGACCACATAAACACTTTAGCAACTATAGAACAATGTCCTAAAACTCTCAGAACACCTCAGCAACTGCTTAGCAACACACTGGCAACCACATAAACACTTTAGCAACTATAGAGCAATATCATAAAACTTTCAGAACACCTCAGCAACTGCATAGCAACACCCTGGCAACCACATAAACACTTTAGCAACTATAGAGCAATATCATAAAACTTTCAGAACACCTCAGCAACTGCATAGCAACACCTCGCAACTACATAAACACTTTAGCAACTATAGAGCAATGTCATAAGAACACCTCAGCAACTGCATAGCAACACCCTGGCAACTACATAAACACTTTAGCAACTGTAGAGCAATGTCATAAGAACACCTCAGCAACTGCATAGCAACACCCTGGTAACCACATAAACACTTTACCAACTATAGAGCAATGTCATAAAACTTCTTAGAACACCTCAGCAACTGCATAGCAACACCCTGGCAACCACATAAACACTTTAGCAACTATAGAGCAATGTCATAAAATTTCAGAACACCTCAGCAACTGTTTAGCAACACCCTGGCAACCACATAAACACTTTAGCAAATATAAAGCAATGTCATTAAACTCTCAGAACACCTTAGCAACTGCATAGCAATGTTCACAGTTACTGATGGGACAAAACCATGTTCACATTAAGAGAAAGGGCCTCTTACCATCCTATATTACACCACACTACTGTATATTTATGGTTGACTGCAGAACATACTTTTATGATATACTATTATAGAAAATATTTTTTCATCATCAAAAATCTTAGAAAAAAACCTGAGAGAGTTCAGCACATGCATGTGCACAATATGCTCCTCAGTGTATTTTCTTTTAGAGTTGACATAAATGTGATAACTAGCTTCACGTGGAGGCTGTAAAAATACACCCCCACTGACACTCATTCAACAGTCATTTAGGTGTAATCCAAATATGGTTCCATTATGCCTTAAAATGTAAGGCTTTTTTTTTTTTTTTTTTTTTAAAGGAGATGTAATTAAGACCAGACCACCAGTCCACAGTTTTGGCAGAACTTAACAAAATACAGGCCTCAATCGTTGTCACCTGCCAGGTAAAAGCCCGACTTTCTGAGCCCTGGTGTGAGTTTCCTAGAAGCATAAAACTGGAATCAGCAGTTTTCAACTATTTATTTACTGCAGTCATTTCTGATGGAGGGTTGTGCGAATGTTTTAGATGATGTCTAACAGAACCTGGTTTTGTACAATACATTTTGACATATTCTCAAGATAGACAAGGTGTCTGAAGCCCGTGCAACAAACACTGCCACGATCCCAGGGTGTTTTTAGCTTGTTGCTATGCAGTTGCTAGGGTGTTCATGGTGGTACACAATACATAACAACAGCCACATACACACTAACAACATGTCAAAAACACACTCTGTACACCTTAGCAATTTCATAGCAACTCCCTGGCAACCACTTAAAACACTCTAGCAACCATATGGCAATGTGAAAAACAATTCTCAGAACACCTTAGCAACTGCATAGGAACCCCCTGGCAACCACCTAAATTACTTTAGCAACCTCATTGCAATGTGCTAAAAATCTCAGACCACCTTAGTATCTGCATAGCAGCCCCCTGGCAACCGCCTAAAACACTTTAGCAACCAACCACATTGCAATGTGCTTAAAAAAACTCAGAACACCTAAGCAATTGCATAGCAACGCCCTGGCAACCACCTAAAACACACTGACAACCATATGGCAATGTGCAAAAATAATAATGATCTCAGAACACCTTAGCAACGGCATATGAACCCCCTGGCAACCACCTAAATTACTTTAGCAACCACATTGTAATGTGCTAAAAAAATCTCAGACCACCTTAGCAACTGCATAGCAACCCCCTGGCAACCGCCTAAAACACTTTAGCAAACAACCACATTGCAATGTGCTTAAAAAAAAAAACTCAGAACGCCTAAGTAATTGCATAGCAACGCCCTCGCAACCAGGGGCGTAGCACAAGATCCCGGGCCCTATGTATAGGCAGTCCTGATGGGCCCCCATGTTCCAAATAAAATATATTCCAGACTTTTCAAGGGCCCTCTCTCCCCTTGGGGCCCTGGTAATCAGTACTGGTTTTACCCCCAGTCCGACGCCCCTGCTCGCAACCACCTAAAACACACTGACAACCATATGGCAATGTGAAAAATTAATAATAATCTCAGAACACCTTAGCAACTGCATTGGAACCCCCTGGCAACCATCTAAATTACTTTAGCAACCACATTGCAATGTGCTGAAAATATCAAAAGACCTTAGCAACTGAAAAGCAACCCCCCTGGCAACCACCTGAAACACTTTTTATGCACATTTTTGCAATGTGCTAAAAAAATCTCAGACCACCGTAGCAACCGCATAGCAACTCCCTGGTTTTCCCACATTTTTGCAATTGGTCATCATATGCTATAGGGTATATGTTTGGAAAAGTATAGCAACCCTGTCCTCAAAAATCTCCACAGGAAATCACTTACATTTGAAGTCACGTGACAAATTAATTATCGAAGTATAATACTTAGGATTATGGGTTTTGAAAAATAATAATAGAGATTTTGCCTAAAAAACACAAATTCGACAAAAAGTAGGCTGAATGCAGAAAATTATACATAGTGGTATAAAAAAAAGTAAAACAAAGATATTATTTTTGTTTCAAGGTACAAAGTAATAGAAAACTCTTTATTGATATACTGTAGTATGAAAGGTCCATTTGTTAAGTGCTGTGAATTCATGGCTGAGGCTCTGTATTATGGGATTGATTTTATTCAAGCGTTTGGCCTTGTGCAGAACAAGTAAAGAGCTGATCCAGATGAGACGGGAATGTGGGAATGCTGAACCATGTTTCTCCATCCGTTCCAAATTCTTCAAGACAATACACAAAAAAACGCTTCCTACCTGAGCCGAGCGCCGGTTTACAGGAATGTGAAGCTTGTGCAATGTTAGCAAAGACAGGAAGGCATTCATACTTCATCCATCACACTCACGAGAGACACTAAACTCACTAAAGTGAAAGTGGCGAGTGTTTACAGTAACACCAGGAGACCAGCTGGACCAGATCACATCTTGTTTTAAAAGCCTGTGTAGATCAGCTAGCACAGTATTATTAAATCCGTCCTGTGCCAGAATACAGCTGCATGTTTCAAAGTCAACATGAAATTAATGTTGACTTTCTTAACACACATTCTTGGTCTTATTCTGTGATTCACCAATACACGTTACTCTAACGAATTCAATATGGTTTTCTGACGCTGTCCAATAGTTAACGAGTCGAGTCTTAACAATGCAAGTGGGTTCATTTTTTAGTAGTCACAAGGGAAACATATTTACATTTGTAGATTGAAGTTTATTACTTAGGTTTGTGGGTTTTGAATTATAGTAGTTAAGTTGCAGTTGCTGAGGTGTTCTGAGAGTTTTACCACACTGCTCTATAGTTCCCAAAGTGTTTATGTGGTTGCCAGGGTGTTGCTATGCAGTTGCTGAGGTGTTCTAAGAAGTTTTATGACATTGCTCTATAGTTGCTAAAGTGTTTATGTGGTTGCCAGGGTGTTGCTATGCAGTTGCTGAGGTGTTCTGAGTGTTTCACCACACTGCTCTTTAGTTCCTAAAGTGTTTATGTGGTTGCCAGGATGTTGCTATGCAGTTGCTGAGGTGTTCTGGGAGTTTAAGGACATTGCTCTATATTTGCTAAAGTGTTTATGTGGTTGCCAGGGTGTTGCTATGCAGTTGCTAAGGTGTTCTGAGAGTTTTATGACATTGCTCTATAGTTGCTAAAGTGTTTATGTGGTTGCCAGGGTGTTGCTATGCAGTTGCTAAGGTGTTCTGAGAGTTTTATGACATTGCTCTATAGTTGCTAAAGTGTTTATGTGGTTGCCAGGGTGTTGCTATGCATCATGTCTCTGGAAGTAAACAGTTATTTGTATTTTTATTTGAAGTCTTAACTTTTGGCATGCTGATTTAGGGAATGCATGCACAGATAAAATGTAAACATTTAATGCAAAGCCAGTTGTTTTCTATGCCTGCCAAATGCATCCAATTGTAAAGATGTCATATGAAATGCATTGCATTTTGGTTAGAGTATATAATCTGTATATAGTATATAATCTGCACACTGTATGCTGCAGAAGCTGAACCATGTTAGTGTGCTGATCCGAACACAGCCAATTCTTTTCAAGAACAGAACATTCTTTTGTATCAGTCACACATTTTCAACAGTGACTGATACAAATGAACATCCTTAAAGTCGGCATGAAAGTGAAGTTGAGCTAGTCTTTTCCTCTCTATAGTGCGTATATATCCGAGTGAAACGTTTCTGGAGCAAGAACAGTGGGCGGGGCTTGATTGGATGGTTGTGGTTTGCTATTGGCTGATCTCATGTGTGTGACAGGTTGCCCCGCCCACATCATCAGAGAAGAGAAGAGAAGCTGCAAGAGGAACTTATTCTGATTCATCATTACCAGGAACATCAATTTAACACACTAATGATGATGTGTACCGATAAATCATTTAGAATAAATATGGCAATATTCCATAAAAAACAAAAAGCAAACAAGAATTGTCCATTTCGATTTCATGATTACTTTAAAGACTCTTACCTTTAATTATAGAGGCAGTAAACTCATTAACATGACGAATTGCTTTGTTCCTCTTTTGTAAGTCGCTTTGGATAAAAGCATCTGCTAAATGCATAAATAGAAATTTATAGAACTAGAGTAGACGGTGAAAACGTTGGATCCAACATGAGCACTACAAAGAATACAGAAACAAAGAAGAAGAATTTGACACTTTAGGCATCAAAGAACCTTCTAATATTTCTATACATTGATAACTTAATTAAAATTTTCAGTAGCTCAACTGACAGTGTTAAAGATTTAAATTAAGGCTTCAGAGTTCTTTATTAAGAGCTTTTATACTCTGTTTATTTAGAGTAAATTGTAACTCTTTCTGAGGTAAGAGTAATATAATATTGCCATATTTTCATATTGCACCTTTCAGGACTTTATAATACATAAAAAAATACATAATCCAAGCAAAACAAACAACACAGAGGTAGAAACAAAACAGAGATAAATTTGAGTTGGAGATTTGTTGGTGATTCTGTATGAATTTGTGCAAAAAAATAAAAAAATTTAGGGGGAAAAAAACATGAAGGTCGATCCCTAAATGTAACCCTCAGTGGGAGATTGTATGAAAACTTAATACAAATTATAACACCAATTTGCCAAACCTTTAAATACTTTTGAGCTGCCATTAGAGTGTCGATCAAACGATTTCTTTGAATTTTTTCACTGTGTTTCTGTCATTTAAACGCTGCTCTGAATGCAAAATCATTCATGTAATATGTAGTATTTTTGTTAGTATGTTGTCGTTTAACACTTTGGTCTTTCATGTTTGAACTTGAATTTGTTCCTTTCATGTTTGAACACTTCTGTACAAGAAGTACATATTTCCAATGCTTTACGGACAACATGCTTGAGATGGTCAAAACCAAGACCTTTCATTTCTCCAGATCCAAAGAGCAACGAAATGTTCCTGTAGGATCTGAATACATTCTGCCACTCACATCCAAACATGTTGGGTTTGATGAGTTCATTAAAGTAGCATTACATTAAATTACAGTATACCACATTAACGAGGATTTGCATTTGCAAGCACGAAACATTCAGCCTATTTTTGAATAAACAAACTCACTTTCACCAGGAACGTCTCAGAAGGGGAAAAGTAAAATGCATGTCGTTTGTCATGTGGTCACATGTTAGTTTCACAGTGGAAATATCTGTACAGTATTGCCCCATTATCCATAATGCAAAACATCATCCACTGAGTATGAGAAGAAACACAATGAAAAATAAATGAAAATGTTGAAGCAATTACAGTTCGGTATAGTTTCATAAAACCTGAAAGAAGTTGTGAATTATATATTCTGCGTGTTCAAAGATAATGTTATGCCTTAAATAAAATGCAAATACATGAACTTCTCATGGTTAAAAAAAAACATAGCTTTTATTTTCAAATCATGCTAATTAAAGAGTCATTCATTCAGTACTTTCCAGAAACAAATTATGATACTGAAACCAAAGATAAATCATGCATTTAATCAAAGCCATTTATGATGCATTACAATGCGAAAATAATAAACAAAACAAAAGCTACTCTTTGGAAAATATCTTATGGAAAATGTCACACTATTTAAAAATGCAGTAACTTAGTGGCATTTCTCCATTTAATCACAGTAATTACTGTATAATAATAAAAGACTCAATGAATTCAGTCAATGAAAAACAGATGGATGACAAAAAAGAGAAGCAGAGAGAGAGAGAGAGAGGGAGAGAGAGAAAACTTGTGGCCTATTATAGAGCATATTATAGAGATTGATGACAAATGACAAACTAACAGGAGAGAGAGAGAGAGAGAGAGAGAGAGAGAGAGAGAGAGAGGGAGAGGGAGAAAACTTGTGGCCTATTATAGAGCATATTATAGAGATTGATGACAAATGACAAACTAACAGGAGAGAGAGAGAGAGAGAGGGAGAGAGAGAGAGAGAGAGAGAGAGAGAGAGAGAGAGAGGGAGAGGGAGAGAGAGAGAGAGAGAGAGAGAGAGAGGGAGAGGGAGAGGGAGAGAGAGAGAGAGAGAGAGAGAGAGGGAGAGAGAGAGAGAGGGAGAGAGAGAGAGCTGTGAAGTTCTACCAGCACCTGAAGTGCAGTGACCCGAGCTCATATCAGGCTGAAGCCCTGCGGTGTCAGGAGCAGAACCGGCACCGGAGCGCACTCTCACAGCTGATGCTGAAACTACAGCCAGACCAGCACAGCACTATCTGCCACAACCAAATTATACAATTACAAAAACTAAATTACATCACCTATTGGAAAGATGCTACTAAATTACAAAAAAGGATGGAACTCTATTTACTCCTGAAAAGAGATTATAAACCAGCAGAATACCTGAGAATCAGAATCAGAATCAGAAAGAGCTTTATTGCCAAGTGTGCTTGCACACACAAGGAATTTGTTTTGGTACTGAGGCTTCCAGTGCACATATACAAATACAGATACAACAAGTAATAGTAATACAAATAGTAATACAAATTCTACGAATAAAATTATAAAAAGATATGAAAGTACTATAAAAATATATGGTCACAGTTGGGTTTTGTCAGAATAAACATTTACAGATAATGAACATATTTACAGTATTTTGTATAGTATGAATAAATATAAATATAAATATCACCTGAATTTTAAAGATATTGCACTAAACAGTGGGAGTATTGCACTTCAGGCGTATGCCTTGGGAGATATGTTAACTGTTCAGAAGGGAGATGGCCTGTGGGAAGAAACTGTTCCTGTGCCGAGATGTTCTTGTGGCCAGTGATCTGAGTCGCCGTCTTGACGGTAACAGATCAAACAGGAGGTGTCCAGGGTGAGTGGAGTCTGTGATGATTTTACCTGCTCTCTTCCTCACTCTGGAAGAGTACAGGTCCTGGAGGGTTGGCAGGGGGGCACCAATGATCCTCTCCGCAGTCCGGACTGTCCGTTGTAGTCTCCTGATGTCTGATTTGGTAGCTGAACCAAACCAGACAGTGATGGAAGTGCATAAAACAGACTCAATAACGGCTGAGTAGAACTGAATCAGCAGCTCTTGTGGCAAGTTGAACTTCCTCAGCTGGCGAAGGAAGTACAGTCTCTGCTGGGCCTTTTTCACAGTGGAGTCAATGTGATTGTCCCACTTCAGGTCCTGAGAGATGATAGTGCCCAGGAACCTGAATGACTCCACTGCTTCCACAGTGCTGTTCATGATGGTTAGTGGGGGGAGTGCTGGGCTGTTCCTCCTGAAGTCCACGATCATCTCCACTGTTTTGAGCGTGTTCAGCTCAAGGTTGTTATAACTGCACCAGACAGCCAGCTGTTCAACCTCCAGTCTGTAAGCAGACTCGTCACCGTTTTGGATGAGACCGATGACAGTGGTGTCGTCTGCAAATTTCAGGAGCTTGACAGTGGGGTCTTTAGAAGTACAGTCATTTGTGTACAGGGAGAAGAGCAGTGGGGAGAGAACGCACCCTTGGGGGGCGCCAGTGCTGATTGTGAGTGTCTTGGATGTGTGTTTCCCCAGTCTCACTCGCTGCTGCCGGTCCGTCAGGAAGCTGGTGATCCACTGACAGATCGAGGATGGCATGGAGAGCTGGGTCAGTTTGGCTGTGAGAAGACCAGGCATGATGGTATTGAAGGCCGAACTGAAGTCCACAAAGAGGATCCTTGCATAAGTCCCCGGTCTGTCGAGATGTTGCAGGATATAATGCAGTCCCATGTTGACTGCATCATCCACAGACCTGTTTGCTCTGTAAGCAAACTGAAAGGGATCCAGCAGGGGTCCGGTGATGTCCTTCAGGTGGGCCAGCACCAGTCTTTCAAACGACTTCATGACCACAGACGTGAGAGCGACAGGTCTGTAGTCATTAAGTCCAGTGATTTTGTTTTTTTTGGGGACAGGAATGATAGTGGAGCGTTTGAAGCAGCAGGGAACTTCACACTGCTCCAATGATCTATTGAAGATCTGCGTGAAGACCGGGGCCAGTTGGTCAGCGCAGGCTTTTAAACAAGCAGATGAGATGCCGTCTGGGCCTGAGGCTTTCCTAGTCTTCTGTTTTTTGAAGACTCTGCTCACGTCCTCCACACAGACCTTAAGCTCAGGTTGGATGGCAGGAGGGGGGGGGAGTGGGAGTGCAGGAGGTGATGGTGAATGTGTGAAGTGCAGATCAGACCGGGTGTGTGGTGTGAACGAGGGCTTTTCAAACCGGCAGTAAAATGAATTTAAATCGTCAGCCAGGTGTTGATTGTCCACAGATCGAGGGGATGGTGACTTGTGGTTGGTGATGTTCCTCAGGCCATTCCAGACTGATGATGGGTCGTTGGATGAAAACTGTTTTTTCAGTTTATCAGAGTAGTTCCTTTTAGCAACTCTGATCTCCTTTGTCAATCTGTTTCTGGCCTGGTTATACAAGATTTTATCCCCACTTCTGTAAGCATCCTCTTTGGCATGACGAAGGTGTTTGAGTTTCCCAGTAAACCATGGTTTATCATTAGTGAATGATAAGAATGTCCTGGTAGGAATGCATGTATCCTCACAGAAACTTATATATGATGTTACAGTATCTGTGAGCTCATCCAGATCGTTGGTAGCAGCTTCAAAAACAGTCCAATCAGTGCAATCAAAGCAGGCCTGTAGATTCTGCTCTGCTTCATTAGTCCATCTTTTTACAGTCCTTATTACAGGTTTAGCTGATTTCAGTTTCTGCCTGTAGGTCGGTATGAGATGAACCAAACAGTGATCAGAGAGCCCCAAAGCTGCCCGTGGGACCGAGTGATACGCATTTCTTATTGTGGTGTAACAGTGGTCCAGTATATTACTGTCTCTGGTGGGACATGTAACGTGCTGTCTGTATTTTGGTAGTTCACGGGAAAGATTTGCTTTGTTAAAATCCCCAAGAATGATTAAAAGAGAGTCTGGGTACCTTTGTTCCGTTTCAGCTATTTGTTCAGCCAGCTGTTGTAGCGCCGCGCTCACGCACGCGTCTGGAGGGATGTAAACATTCACGAGAATGAAAGAGGAAAATTCCCGAGGCGAGTAGAAGGGTTTACAGTTTAAGAAATGTGCCTCTAAATTAGGAGAGCACATCTTCTTCAGTGTTGTTACATCTGAACACCAACTTTCGTTAATGTAGAAACACAATC
>JAPDVR010000002.1:68545156-68585156 GCA_026230005.1 Gila orcuttii | reverse complement strand
CGAGCGCAAACCTTAGTAAATCACCTTGTGTGATTCATTTAAATACATTCATTTAAGTTTGCGCCGGTAAGGGAAACTCCTACAAATGCATAAGCAATAAGCAGCAAAAATAACCCTGTCCACGTCTTTTCAGCGCTAATTTTTCACTGCGTGTCTTTAGTAAATCCTGCCATTAGTTTTTTTTAAGGGTTTGCGCTGGAGAAAGCTGTTAGTAAATCTGGCCCTTGGTGTCTCTTTTGTCCACTTTCAGACACTTCTGTCCTGATTTCTTCGAGGGGAGGGTCTAAGAGTGTGTAAATGAATGGGCTTTTTCAGATCTTTCCATTTAATGTACGAAATTAGCTCACACAATTTACATATGCTCTGACAAGATCACGCTGAACGCTGTGAGTGTGTGTTAGAAATCAGGAATGCTGGGAGAACATTGTGCTTGGTACGTTTTTCCTCTTCAAACCAAACCTGGGTCTTCAGTCTACAAAGTTTTAATCACGTCTGGCTAGAGCGCTTGCCATAATGTTAACACATTAGGTCAGTAGCTGGAGAGTAGACGGTCTTTCGATCACATGAGCGTTTACACTACGAAAGCAATCCGGTCGAATGTGTTTTCAACTACCTCTGGAAGTGGTTGAAAGTGAACAAGCTTAAAACGTTTTAGACCCGTTTACACTTGTATTTAGGGTCGTCCACTTGTGATCCGATCAACCAAAACTCATCTTAATACCATCTGTAAAAAGGGCCTGAGATATTTCAAAATGCACATGAATTAAAGGTGCAGTCTGTAAGAATGACAGCTAGTGGTCGAAATAGGTACTGCAGTATATCAGAGATCATTGTTTCCCCGCCTCCTCAGACTCGACACTTACACAGGTTGCCAGATTGAGGACACACAACAGGAACGAGCGCAAATGACAATGAAAGCCAAGGAGTTGATGAGTTGATTTATCTGCGTTTTAATGTGCTCTCGTTCATAGAGATTTTTAGATAAATACCAAGGCTTTTTAGGTTGGGTGGAATCTGCATTCTCTGACCCAGTTGGTTTGCTGGCTGCAATACACTGTGTTTTCCATCAACTGGCATCCAGGGGTGTCGAAATACTATTGGCTGAACTAGCAGTGGGCGGAGTCACACAGACCAGGCTTTAGGGTACGTTTACACAACAACGATCCGCTTAAAACGGAGATGTTTTTCCTTTGAGTTTTTCGCGTACAGACGACACCATTGTCAAAACGATCCCCATTCACATGGATCCGCGAAAACTACTAAAAAACGCTGTATTCTGCTGCCAGGCCACTAGATGGCGATGAGACACTATAGACTGAAGACATTATACGCATGTGTATGACGTCATCGCCTTCAGAGATTCACGTTTTTGTTGTTTACACTGAGGCCACATTTACACATAGCCGGGTATTTAGAGAAACGAATTACCCCCCCCCCTCTCTGTTTTTTAATAATAACATCGTGCACTCAACATCGTTTTCAAAAAAGTTGTCATTTAAATCTATCCGCATAAATACGCCGTCGAGCGCCATCATAACTATGCCAAACCTATGGGTTATTATGCATTTTCTGGCGCATAATGTGACGTTTGAGAACCTAAAACCCCGTTTCTCCCAGTTGACACGGCAACACATAACTGCCGTTATCAGGAATCTCCACTTTGGCCGGAGTTTTTAGAAATAATCGTTTTCTGTGATAAAAATGGGGTTTTCGTGTAAATGAGAGGCCAAACGGCAGGGAAATATCTGTGTCTTCCCTTCGTGTAAACGGGGCATGAGACCGTTTTCAAAAACTTGCACTTTTAAACCCCTTTTCAAACCTTTGCATTTTCACGCATCCAAAACGCCGTTGTTGTGTAAACAAATAAAAAGTTTTACGTTTTTAGTTGAAAACGGTGTGGTGTAAACAGCCCCTTGGAGTGAAAAAGTTACATACAGCCCCTTTTACCATGAAACTATGCAGTGAAATGGTTTCATGAGCGTCAGAATGACAGACGATGAGCCGCTCTGGAAGCCAACTGGCTCTGAATATATGGAAGAATTCCTCAAGACAGACACACATTCTCATTCCCATTCCCATCCCAAATGATAGCTGCCATTAACTTG
Source organism: Gila orcuttii (assembly GCA_026230005.1). Classification (NCBI taxonomy): domain Eukaryota; kingdom Metazoa; phylum Chordata; class Actinopteri; order Cypriniformes; family Leuciscidae; genus Gila; species Gila orcuttii. The sequence continues at coordinate 68,583,051 of JAPDVR010000002.1, read as the reverse complement.
CACTGAATAAAACATCACAACAGACAAATGACAAACCCAAAAGAACTCGGTGACATGTAGGCCTGAACACGTGGAGGTAATTATTCCCCACCGCTGTTGTTTTAACAGGCAGGAATGTGGGAGGAATGTGGGCAGAAAGACACAAAGATGTTGACTTGGCTGAATTTTCCTCAGTGGTTAATTTCTGTCTCGTATTCCTTCATGGTGTGTATCGCGGTTTTAGGATCTCCTGAAAAGATGCTGTCTCATTGCATTTTTGATCTGTATTACAATTGACTTTAATGCAAAAATGCACACTCTACATGCACTAGAAGTTAAAGTTTTGGATACACCGACTCAACAAAAACTGTCAAATAACACAAATGAAAGTACAGAAACTTCATAGGGTGCAACATGGGATGCATTATTGAAGGACAAGGGTGATTAAAAATAAGGGTCATACTTTATATTATATTAAGTGGCTTTAAGTACTATGTATTGACATTGAAATTAATAATTTGATACAATGGATGTATTGTGTACATACATGTTTTTACATTGTACTTATATTTTGAAAATACCTGCATGTAAATAGCAAAAGTGTTTTACAATACAACATAAACACAATAAGTACATTGTACTTATTTTTTGACGTAAATACATAGTACTTAAAGCCACTTAATATAAAGTGGAATCAAAATGGGAATATCATTTATTTAATGTAATATTTAATGTATTAAAGAAAAAATAAATAAATAAAAACGTAAACAATACTTCATGATGCTTTTACTTCACTATCCAGCTGTTAGAGGCAATTGCAAAATTCTTTCAAAAGTTTCTCACGTCATCCATAGTTTGTTCGAACAGATAGTCCTGCCACACACACACACACACACACACACACACACACACACCACTGGTAAAGTAAACCAAGGTACAGATGAAAGCAAAAACACACAAGCATGACTTATAAAACACACTCACACCCGTGTCAGCAAGTTCTCTCTCATCAAAACTATTATTTTGGAGGGAACTATCAAAATGTTCTGTGATTTTACCCACGTAGGAAACGTTCCTGATTCCACATGCTTGATGGACCTGGAACAAAGCCAAACCATTAAAACTCAAACAATCAACCGATCTTTCCGATTTATTTTATCTCTCTGATTTTAGAGGTAAGTAAGGGGTTTGGGCTAAGATTGTCTGATAGAAAAGTTATTCCAAGAACAACAAATGATTTCCAAATTCGGTCTGCAACAAAAATGACCCATATCTGATGGAGTAGATTTCATTAAAGGACCTCCGGTGTTTAATAGACAATCTTCTGTACGGTCAGCAGCCTTAAGACTGCAGAGTAGAGACTATAAGTTTATTAAGCTAGACGCTCTTGAGCAACATGCAAACTTACACTGATGAAGTATTTGGACTCAAATGTGAAATGGCATAAAACTGACCATAAACATAGAGATGTTGTACTTGAGATATTGCCCAATGTGACGTCGGAGTGACGTCTTTTCTATGTAATTTTTGGACGTCCAATTTCGGTCCACTGAAAGGGTTGTTTTGTAACGCCAGGCGACGTCTTTATTCGACGTCTAATGTTGACGTCCGTGGGACCAAATGTGGTCGTTTGTGGACGTCTTTTCAACATCAAATTTACACTAATTTTAGACGTAGTTTCTATACAACTTCTATAACTGTAGTCCCACGTTTCAAAAGGGTGGAGGACATGTTTTCTGTACCATGTATTTACATTTATGTATTTGGCAGATGCTTTTATCCACAGTGACTTACATTGCATTACACATTTACATTCCTATCAGTTCCTGCTTTCCCTGGGAATCGAACCCATGATCTTGGCGTTGCAAGCGCCAACGCTCTACTGTTTGAGCGACAGCATTACACCTTAATATGCGTCTCCAGTTATCACCTGGTGCTGAGATGATCAAATATTATGAATCATGTATTAGTCATGTTGATAACAACAATGCTGATATTTGTAAATAAAAAATAATAAATTTAATGAATCATGTAAATTTCCTGCACCTGTAATAGACGTCCAAATGAGGTCCAAAAAAATTACCCAGTTCAAAGGTCAAATGTTGAACGTCAACATGACGTCCAAGTTGGGTCATGGTTGGACGTCCAAATAGTGGACTTAGTTTGGATGTCGAATAGATGTCCAGAATTAGTCATGGACCGGCAGACCCAATATAGACATGATCTGCACGTCTATCCGACGTCCAATGTTTAGCGGGTGGACAAAAGTCCTCAACAGTTCTCAATGTGGAAAGATCCCAGCAAGCAATTTTGTGTTTTAAAAGACGTCTAATAGCACAGCCCAGACGTCTAGGCTAAAATTTGGGCTGTCATTGAAAATTTATTAGAAGTCTAAACCATCGCCCAAGAATAGATCAATTAGATTACAAAGAAATGAGTGAAGAAATGAAACCAAACACCTTGTAATCACTGTTTACTTTGCTTACATGATGGAATATCATACATCTGTAACCAAATTCAAGGTTATTTTGGCAAGAAGTGTGTTACTCATAGCCGGACTATATCGGGTCTATAGTTAACCTAGACAGTGAATTGACGGCTATTGCTTGCTGGGATGGCCCGAAGCCATTCTGACATTATTTCCCCATTGTCTTACACAGGTTAAAAGCATGGAGTAAAGACCTCTGCATGGATGGCCGATCACCCCAGGTGCTGGAACGAGACATTTCTGGCTCTTAATTAAAGGGCACCACCGCATTATAGAAGTGCAGCCAAATAAACACTGCTGCAAGATGCACATCAGACGTTTGGCTGCAAATCTGGGTGCCCCAGAAAAATAATGAAGGATGGAGCCAGTCACTTTTTCCATGCACACGAGATCAATTAATTTTTACGATCATTTGTTAGTTTTTCAGAGGGACAGATGGATTGCATTCATTTATCACCTCCATTTGTGCTGGGCTGCAGGCCTTTGGCACCATCCTTCGTGTTCTCATTTCAGATGTGTGAGATCCTGGCACTCTGGGAAACTCTTGCGGTGTTGATCGCTTGACTTGGGCTCTTTGAGGACTCGTTAGCTCTCATCAGATCAGAACATTTATCATCTTCACAATGCTGACAGCCTTAGGTGTTACCTGAAATAAGACACAACTTTTGAAAGGCATATTGACTGGATGTTCTTACCACTCGAAGAGTTATTTAATCGTTTTATTAAACAAACTTGATATTCTGTGGAGTCAACAAATACCAACGCATTTTTTGAGCCAAATCCTAGTGAGCTGCTTAAGCACAGTTAAGGGAAAATTGGTGGACTAATGAAAATTGCAAGGCAGCATAACATCCTACTCAGATCAGGCAATCCCATGATGCATTGCAATGAAATCGGTGAAAAACGATGGTGAACAGAATCAAGGAATGTTGATAAAAAAGTGTATTTGTATTTATGCATTAATTATTGAGAAGTATAAATTATTGGTGTATAAAATTTAATTATGGAAGTACATAAAAAAATTCAAATTAAAATGGATTGTTTTTTGTTGTATTTGTTTGTACAATGTTCAAGTCTTACTGGGATGTTCCCATTTACAAGTTGGGAAGTCGTAATTATGTCAGGTGTGTTCAAATCAGAGCAAGATGGCAATGCACCATTTCTACAAAATAATCAGCAATATTTTTAAACTCTACTTCTACAAAATTTTAAATAAAAGAATGGGCAGCAGTGTGTTTTTGCGTTTTAATGTTTTTATTCAATATATGAAGGTGCTGTAAATGGAATAGTTATCGTAATCGCACAATATTATCATATTTTGTAGATGCAATGTAGTATTATTGTAAAACTTTTTTTTTTTCTGACACATTTAACATCAATACAGATGCTGTATTCATTACATCTGGCATGTTTTCTCACTGACACACCTCAAACTCGAAAACTTAAAGTTCTGAATGTCCCACTCATAATTAGTGGAGGTGATAATGTGCGTTCAACACGTAATTGCTTTTTCCAACATTACTTGAAGACACCATGTTTTTTTTCTTCTAACTATCACATATAAGCCATTGTAAGTTTGCAAATATCAAACTGAATTCACGTTAGCTATTTTCCACTGGCAGAACACCGGTGCTGGAGGCAGTTCCCGATTTGGCTCCGTTAGCAACGTTTTAACCAAAGAAAAGGGTTTGGTTTGGAAAATTGGCAATGTTTGTGAGTAATTTATGTTGTAACATTTGCCTTTCATGTCTGTGTGAGAGTGTGGACTGGTTCTTAGAGAGAGGTGCTCTGGCACCAGCATCATTTTGGTGAAAATTAGTATATTTGAGCATTTCTTCAACTTAATCTTAGCTGATGACAGGCCCAGTGTCCGAGACAAATGTTAACTCTGGTGTGCTGTAGATCTTGTTGGATTGCGGAACCCATGTACAAAGAGTATGAGTTAATTGAGAACACACCATTTCCAGATGGTCGCCACAAAAAAAAGAGCTACAAGAGGTGGAAACCCAGTACAATTAAACCAGATAGCTGCCATATGCACAGAACAATACCCCACTAACCTGCTCTTTACCACACTATTATTACTTATAACGTCCCGACAAGCGCATGTGATCCATGTGATGAAGGTCAGTATTTGAGAGGGAGAATTAAGGAGGCAAAAGTAGGAGACGGCAAGAATGAGGAGTTGAGATAAATGGGAATATGCCGTTTTAAGACTATTTGAGCACATGAAAATGGACAACCTTACATTCATCAGGGGAAAAATATACAGTAGTCAACATTTGAAGTAGATCGCAAAAGTTCATCATAGTCGTCCTAAGACAAGAATGGCCATTGTTCAAAATTCATGTACAACTTTGATGAAAGGTTTTGAACCACTTCAAATGTTGACTACTGTACATTCATTTTGTTATTGAAATACACTGCAAAAAATGCTTTTCTAACTTAGTATTTTTGTCTTGTTTCCAGTCCAAATATCAAACATGTCTTAAATCAAGACCCATTTACTACAGTAGAAAAATGACATAAGATATTAAGTCTTGTTTTCTGGGGAAATAAATACAAATTAAGTGAGTTTTTGCTCAAAACAAGCTAAATTATCTGCCAATAGGGTAAGAAAAATAATCTTGTTTCTGTTTGAATTAACATGATTTTTCTGACCCCATTGGCAGATAATTGTGCTTTTTTAAGCATCAACTCACTTAATTTTGATTAATTCCCCCGAAAAACAGGACATAATATCTTGTGTCATTTTACTCATATAGTAAATGCATCTTGATTTAAGAATTTTTTGATATTTGGACTGGAAACGACAAAAATACTAAGTTAGAAAAGCATTTTTTTGCAGTATAAATGGGAATATGCTGTTTCAAGACTATTTGAGCACAGGAAGATGGACAACATTAAATTAATCAGGGATTCATCATAATTTATCATTAATGTCCTAATCAGCGGCAATCAAGACAATGAGTACCAAAGATTTTGTCAGAAATTTCATTTCTATTTTTAGTGTGTTTTACTGAACAGCTAGAGCTTTTGGAAAGCAGTAAGATGGGAAAAATCTCCCCTTTGTCCTTGATATCACTGAACCACAAAAAGCTTTTCAGAGAGAATATAGGGGGGAAAGTTTTTCTGGTCCAACTTATGAAAAGAGATCATTGGCCTATAGTTTGAAAGATATCATACCTTCACTGTTTTCTGTGGCCACGCATATTTCTTACCAAGATCTGTGAAACATCAGTGGGATTTTCACTCTTTCCCATGCCTCGGAAATGCAGGTATACCAGGAAAATCCTCCCAGCACAGTTAATCCACAGTTAAACACATGTGTCTCAAAAAGTATTGGTTTTAATTTAATAGGATTTCCAAAAGCAAGGATCACTATAACTATTGTTCTTCATACCAAGGGTTAAGAGTTTTAGTCACTTTTTTTCTGTGCGAGGTCAAAAATGAGGTCAGTTCTGCCTGTGAGACTGAGTTATAATTTGTCTCCTCTGACGTTCACTCCACTATGCATACTTCGAGTTTACAGTGGCTCTGGGATTGTTTAGTTGAATCTCTTGAGCATGCATACTATTGCATTCTTCCATTTGCACAGGTGCAGCAGCTATGGGAAACTCAGCAGTAGACGTCTTAATTTGTAATTTATGTTGAAAATGTTCCACCTGGTACAGGCAAAGAAGAAGTAGAGGGTATACGCTATATGTGGTCTTGCACAAGATCTGTTCCTGATGCAGTTCTTTGCCAAAGGCAGTAGGACATAATCTTCCATATTCATCTTTCACCAGCCTACAACAAGACCAAAGCACTCAGTTAGTGGTTATGAATCTGGCTTGGCTACTCCACAGGCCCAAAGGGACTATGCAGAAATGAAAAGGAAAGCACTTACCAAATACAAACCACAAACAGTCAAGCTGGCAGAGTTGAAACTAGGTCAAGATTAGTCCTCCTCGCTCTGCTCCACCCGTCCCTCTATCTTTGATAATGACCAGAAACAAAGGATAAGACATTACTGTAAGATGTTCACTATCCTCAGTGTTCAGAAGATCTTATGTTTATTGGATAAGAATAGCTTTGGATTATAAAGCCTACATGTAGAGCACAGTCAATGTTTACATTATTAAATCGTTTTAAGCTTTGTATATTGACAATATATTAGCTGCTTGCTCTCTGGATCTCGGCATTGGCCATGCACTCAAAAAAAAAAAAAACATGCATCTGTTAGTCACTAAACTATACTCAATAAAAATGTATTTTATTGTATTGCAAACGAACTGGTTGTTAAATCAATCAGCAGTCACGTAAAGACAAAGCTCCAGACCCTCAGGTTGACTTTCCACATAATCTCTGTCAAAACGTGCATAAAAAAATCAGCTTTCTCTAAGAAAAAAAGAATGCTAATTTCTGTCCTGGCATTCAGAAAGAAATAGAGAGCACAAGACAAAGAGAAAATTGCAAGCCAATCTTTTGTTAATCTCAATGGACCTGTGGCGCCTTACTGTTTTCTTGTGGCTTTATGATTGACACTGTAAATAGACTGATGGCTACAAAATGCATAATTTCAATATTGAATATTGTGAACAGACCATGTTCAGAGTCAGCATGGAGCCTCACAAGTAAATGCCTGGGTATATATCACACAATAGAGAGCAGATCCAGACACACTACCCACTGAGAAGGGCCTGGAAACCATGGTGAAAACGACAATAGATCAAAGGCCTGCTCTCAGCTGACTCAAGGAAACATGCATGGTTTTTAGCGTGTTTATGTGAGCATGTGCGAGAAGGGGGGATGGTGAGTAAGAGCGGGTTAAATACGAGGGAGGCCAATGCTGAAGATAATAAACAAGAAATACGAAAGAAAGAGGAGGATGTTATTGTATATGTGGCCAATCGTTTGTTTACTTGTGTGTCCTCCTTGTTTACCAGACTATGTTATTTATTAGAGACCTCAAGAGCTCAGATCTTCCCTCTGTTTCTCAATAAGGCAAGTTGAACTCACACTCTCGGACTAGTATAGGATAAGGACTGTAGACTTGAAAAAAATATGGACGTAGTGTCTGCGACGCCACCCGTAGTGTTTCTGAAGAGCATTTTTGAAGCCCAAAGTGGGCGAAGCCGGCCGTCGCCGTCTTGGCAGCGCGTCACTCCCGGATAAACGAAAATGGGCAAAAAGGCAGATTAGCTGAGGTGACGCGACGCTAACAGACAGGAGACAAACGGCTAGTAGTAACATCAGCGGCAATCCACCTGTCACTCAAGTGGCCACGCCCTTAATTATGCAGAACTTTAAAGGCTATTGCACACTGAGTCCGAAATTCGCATCCGAAATTTTCGCACGTAAAAAAAAAAATTCGACCTCACGTTATGTCAATCACGCTCGTCCGTCATAAAAAAATTCGGATTGGGTTCAATTTTCTGCGTTTTTCGCATCCGTAGCAAGCAGTTTGAATGGTGTTTGATTGGTGTTTTGACAATTCAGAGCCACCGAATCACGAATACGAAAAAACGCATACGAAAATTTCGCACTCAGCGTGCAAGGGCCTTTAGGCTTATTTTAATTAAAACGAATGAGTTATAAAAAAATTCACCCGCCTCACAGTCATCATGAAAGGCAAACTTAACTATACAGACCAAAACCACTTTGTGCACCAGGCTGTAAACACATTTAAAGTTGGGCGTTTTATCATGGGATTGACTCTCTTTTGGAGCCTGCCTCTAGTGGCCAGTAGATGAATTGCAGTTTAAGTCACTTCCATGTTGGTTTCAAGAGAGAGAAAGGAAGCTTGCCGCTTGATAAGGACCCAAAGTCCTGTGGCCTTCCAGCCAGCTCTGGCAGGTGATGAAAGCCACCGGTCCGAAGGGGGCGCCTGTTCGGAGATAAAGACCAGCGGGTGAAGAGGGGATTGGCAGATGCCATTAGACAGGCTACACTACGGGCACACTGAGCGGCTCCTTCACAGAGATGCCATTATCTTCCTCTGGCAGGACTTCAATGGAGGTCTTATCACCCTAATGGACACAGCAGGAGGTGCTGACAACAGTGCAAACCCCAACCCCCATCCCTGCACTCGAGTGCACCATGCGCAAGGAAAAGACAATCTGACCCCTATAGCTATAGAGATTTTGTATACCGTTAAGCTTTGATCTTTACCTGGGACTTCAAGATCCAAGTCTGTAATCTGTGGATCAGCGATAGCATTATTCCCAAGCTTCCTTTTTATACAAGTATGGGAAAAACCTTATAAGGATTAGTAGCTTATGTGATTTAAAGGGAAAGGCAGTGCATGCATCATGTGTGTTATGACCCTGGAGAGCTGTAATTATGCAGTGAACATTTCCTTCCTCCATTCAGACCGTCAAGCTTCAGGGCAGAGGTTCTCCATTCTGGATCTATTTACTTGGGTGGTCCATTAAGTAAAGAGGTTGCATGCATCAGGCCATTTCTTAGGGTGTGTTCACACGTGTAGTTCAGTTCACTTGGTCACTTTTTTTACCTTTGGCTTGCTTAGTTGGGGACATTTAATATTCAACAATATTATTGATCTGCCTGCATTGACACCATTATATGAAAACTGAGCTGGACGATGACATCACAGTTGTCTCCAGAGTGGCTATATATATATATTTAAATGAACTAAATTAATAACTTTTTTACAACACAAATGAAGCATCGCTGGATTATGAAATAAACTTTATTGCATTATTATCACTGTAAAGCTGCTTTGAAACAATCTGTATTGTAAAAAGCGCTATATAAATAAAGGTGACTTGACTTGGTCCGGACCAAAATAAAAATTTAGTCCTGGTCTGCTTAGCGTTCACGTTGGCATTTTAACACTGAACCTAATGGCATAGGGATATGTTCACAACCTGATTGGTTGGCTTTTATTACGTATATTTGGCGTCGAAACTTACCCAACATTCAAAACAATGCTGTGTTCTGGGATAAATGCGCTAGTGTATGTGCGTAACCTACATACATGATGCTATTTTGACCATCTAAGAACTTGTGAAGAGCTTAAAAATGTGTAAAGGAGTCAAAACAGCAGCAGAAATCCCCCTGTCACACACACAAATGAAGATTTGCTGCGAGGAGACGCAGTTCTGATGCGTGTGAAGTACAACACAGAAGCGCTGCGCTGTTACACTAGTGAACTCACTCGAGGCCCACAGAGAAGGACATGAATAGTTGAAATAAAGTCGTTATTTTTGGTTTTTATTCGCAAAAAAAGTATTCTCGTCGCTTGATAAACTTAAGATTGAGCCACTGTAGTCACTTGGACTATTTTAACGATGTCTTTAATAACTTTTCGGGGAACAAGTTTCAATCCCTTAGAAGCCTATGGAGGAGTGATCCAGCTCTCAGATTTAATCAAAAATATCTTAATTTGTGTTCCGAAGATGAACGAAGGTCTTACGGGGTTGAACAACATGAGGGAGAGTAATTACTGACAGAATTTACATTTTTGGGTGAACTATCCCTTTAAGGTCGCATCTTGTGTCATCATGTCCCGTTTTTGGTTCATTTACATATATTTGGTTCGTGTTGCTTTCATATTCCATTCGAACCGCACTAGACTTAGTTTGGAAGACCCATCTTCAGCAACAGGCTTCGGATGGCAGCGTTCACACTCATTCAACTGAACCGCACTAACAGAGCAATCGCAACAGAGTTCATTTTAGTTAAACCAAACATGCCAAGTGTGAACACACCCTTAAGGTCCGTGTACACTGCGTCCGAAATTTTCATATGTGCATTTTCGTAATCATTATCCTAAAAAGGTGTCACGCACAGAAACCTTGCACACTGAGTCCGATGTGCATTGAATATGTTGTGAATTTTTTTTTTCTTCAAAAAATTGCAAAACAATAAATACAATATTTAAATAAAATGGAGTCTTCAAGAAGCGAGGATAATTTTGTTGTCCTCTCTATTCTTAAAAAGAGGAAAATAAAGAGGACATATTGGGTTCCATCCAATCCTGAGGTTGTGTAGAGATAAAGGAGAGTTTACTGAGGGATTATCCCGAGCGATTCAAAGTTTACTTCAGGATGTCAGTGACCCAGTTTGATGCTTTGCTAGCGATACTGGAGCCACATATTAAAAAGAAAACCACCAATTTTCGTGAACCAATTGATCCCGAACAGCTCTGGATTTTGGCCTTCGCTTGTACGGTGGCTCTGAATGGTCAAAACACCTCTCAAAATACTTGCTACGGATGCGAAAAACTCAGAAAATTTAACCTGATCCGAACTTCTTTATGATGGACGAAAGTTTCGTGAGGCAGTGTGTAAATTGATTGACACAACGTGAGGTTGTATTTATTTTGTAACATGCAGAAATTTCTCACTCAGTGTGCAAGGACCTTTAGTCTCTGACAAATTCGTTTTACAGAAGAAACCAACGTGGACTGAGAAACACTGGGACCAACATTGTTTATCAGTGCACCAGACAAATCCAGTTAATTCACAGCTTGGTGGTCAGAGAGACTGAAAGTGGGACGAAAAGTTGCTGCAGGTTTTCTTTGCTTGGCTCTTAAAGCTTGCTGCCAGAATCCCCGGAAGCCTCGAATGCGAACTGCTTCTTGATCTGTGTTGTCTACACGAGGAAGGTTTCCAGGTCCACTTCTCTCATTCAAAGGAGAGCGCTGCCCTCCACTCTTTCAGACTCAACAAGAGAGAAACCATACAGTGTACAAAACAGAAGGGTATGCCAAAGAATACAGCAATATTGGGGCAAGGCCTAAGCCAAAACACACTTGATTCTTCTCAGCGAACGGCACCCTAGGGTTCTGGAGAACAGCGTCAGGTGTGCTTGTGATTTGTTGAAGGATTTTTTTGCATTTGGATCTGATGAGAGAATCGTGGTCCACATCCCTCATGTTTGCCTGCAAGTATCTGGCAGGATTACATTCCCTGGAGATCGGCACACATTAACGTCAGAGCAATTGTCAAGTCAAGTCTCCTTCATTTATACAGCGCTTTTAACAGTATGGATTGTTTCAAAGCAGATTTTACAGTGATAATAGGACATTAAAGTAACAGATTGTTTTGGCTTTACAGCAGCTCTAGAATAAAGTTAATGTCCAGCTAAAGTTAGTTTTTGATTGATTCACTTCCGTTGCAAAGATCATTAGTTATTAACTTAGCGGCCGCTAACACGACTTCGCTTTAACAGAAAACCCTTAACGCGCTTCACCCGCTCACTCGCATGACAACAGTGTTTGGGGCTCGAGAACGCAAAGCTTGAAATAGATTACAAGGTGCAAGCATTGAAAAGCAAGAACACACAGGGCCAGATTTACTAACAGCTTTCTGTCAGGATTTACTTAAGAGACGCAGTGAAAACTTAGCCCTGAAAAGGCGGGGACAGGGTTATTTTTGCGGCTGATCTTATTGCTTATGCATTTGAAGGAGTTTCCCTTTCAGGCGCAAAATTAAATGAATGTATTTAAATGAATTTTTTAAAATGAATTGCGCTCGTCAATGTACTGGTGTTTGCACCATTATTCACCGCCTAACAAATGCTACCTGCTAGATTGTGTTGGTCATTATGGAAATGATCTGACTGAGTCTGTTCTTTAATTTGCGTATCGTCAGTAGATCTCGCGCAGAACTTTCCACTCCAATCGGCGCTGTTTTAACATGGCGCTCTCACGCTAATCTGCCCTGTTTAGTAAATCTGCCCTCAAGTGTCAATCTGCCCTTTGAGAGACTTGCACAATAATGAGTCCTAACAACGCACCAATTTTGGCTGGCTTACGAAAGGGCAATCAAGTGATCCCCGATCCCATCACTCAATCAGCGCTTCGGCTAATTCTCCAGAAATTGCCATCTTGGCTATGGTGAGAACTTGGAGGACACTCAAGTTTCCAGCCTTGCTATCAAAAAGCTCGATGCGTGCGGCCTGTCATTTTCCCTTAAGGGAGAATAGCTTTGTACTGTATGTTATGGAGACATGCTGTGATGGAAATGGGGGAAGCAGAGAAATCCATTAACCAGTTTCATACAATCCAGATAGCCGGAGAGAGACAGTAAGTTGTTAGCATATGTTGTGGGGTGAAACAGACAAGAACGATGACTATCCAGTTAAAAATGATGAATGCTTCCTGATTTTAGGAGGAATGGATGATATTGCTTCATTTTAAAGGGATAGTTAACCCAAAAAATGATAATTCTGTCACTGATTATTCACATCAAGTCGTTCCAAACCCGTCATTTTCGGAACACAAATGAAAATCTTTCTGATGAAATCGGAGAGATTTCTGTCCCTCCATTGACAGCTGAGCAACTACCACTTTACCGCTTTAAAACGTTTGTAAAGATCATAAAGTTTGTGTAAGATCATAAAACTAATCTATTTGAATTGAACGGTTTAGTCCAAATTTTCTGAAGAGACTTGATCACTTTATATGATGAACATTTCAGCACATTTGAGTTTCCGCAAAAACCAATGATGTTCATTCTCGCGCGTCAAGCGGCTTCGGTTTCTGTTCGCTAATCAATGTTTTTATGTGAATAAAAGCCTAAATTAAATCTGTTGATCATATAAAGTGATCGAGTCTCTTCAGAAAATTTGGACCACACCATTAAATTAATTTGGATTAGTTTTGCAAACACTTTATGAACTTTTTGAAGCGTCAAAGTGGTAGTTGCGTAGCTGTCAATGGAGCGACATAAATCTCTCAGATTTCATCAAAAAGATCTTCATTTGTGTTTTCCGAAGATGAACGAAAGTCTTACGGGATTGGAACGACACGAGGAAGAGTAATTACTGACAGAATTTTAACATTATTTCATTTTTGTATTCACCCTCAAGTAGTTCCAAACATGTATATCTTTTTATTCTGCAGAAAACAAAAGACGATGATTAAATGAATATCCAGTTGGGCGTATGAGTTCATGGCAAACACAACCCAATTTTTAGCAATACTACAGTAAAATCGTGGTGGCCGACATTGCTCTCCTGTGCATATTTGCTTTTCATATGCTTTTTATTTGTTAGTCTCTGCATTTAATGGCGTTTTGCTTCCGGATCTCACGTCGATCTTTTGGAACACTTGAGCTTGCAAACGCACACAGAAGTGCAATGGCAGGCACCACAATGTTGTTTGTAAAGTGTATTTGTGCATCTTTCTACACAATAAATGCACGTTCTTTGATTTTTTGTGACGTAATAAATGGCATTCAGACATTTATAAGTCCGACTTGTGTCCGCTGTATGTGTGTTTGTACACATGTGGCCACAAAATCAGGGTTGTAATGTGTTGTGTGCCATTACCAAAGCTCTTTTCTACCCATAGTGTGTGTGTGTTTGTGTGTGTGTGTGTGTGTGGGTCAGTCTCGGCCCCGATGTGGCTCTGGATTAGCTCATATTTAGGTTATCTCTGTTTCTTTCTGTAATCTCAAAGCTTCTATCTCTTCATTGTGCCACTAGTCTCTGTATGTTTTCCCTCTGATTCTTCTCTCTCTCTCTCTCTCTCTCTCTCTCTAGATCCAGGATGAATTGGACTGATTGCATCTCTTTCTCTTTCATCATCACAGGGCTCAAAGATACGAGAAGTGCATCCTTCCACTGCAGGTCCTTCTGTTGTTTCTGTTGTTCTGCGTTTTCTTTGACATGAACTTCTCTTTAAGACTTGAGAATAGTAGAGAATAGTCATCAACCCAATGAATTCTTAACCGTCTGGTGCTCTTTGGTCACTTTTGACCGGAAAATTTTACTTTTTTTTTTTTTTAGAATCGGAATGGTATGAAACTTTTTTTGGGGGGCTTTGTTTTTTTTTTTTTTTTTTAGAAACTTTTTTTTTTTTTGGCAAGTGCCAAAAAGTGTAAAGGTTTTGGCACTTGCTTTGTGAACACACACACACACACACACACACACACACACACACACACACACACACACACACACACACACATACACACACAAATCATGGATATGATTTGAACAGGTTAAATGGTCCTGAAAAAAAATAGTCACACTTGTGCTCCTCGTGGTCAAAAATGAGCGCATTAGAAATTAATGGGAGACGAATTTCATCTAGTGGAAGCGTTCGGTACTGCGGCCACAAATAAAATCTCACTGAAAGCTCATTTTCTGAGATATCAAGCTCAAATTTGTAACACAGCTTGTTTAGATTTTTGGCTTTGATTTTCTTGCAGTTTTAGAGTAAAAAATGTTTTGGAAAATATATATTTCATTTAAAATTGAAAATAGTATTTTTGTGCATTTGTGATATCAATAAACGTAAGTGTCGTCTTTGAAAAGAGATCAAAGATTTCAAGATTTACCACAGTTTAAGTTGAATACCACAGTTCAAAAAGTGAATAAATGAATCATAAATACGGCGTAAATATAATTTAAAATCCCTTAAAAATACAAAATATTAAATAAAAAAACATTATCAAACTAAAATATAGTACATTCATTTAATTCAAATAACAATAAAAAATCTGTCATTTTTGCCTGACACATGAAGAACACCAGAGGTTCATATATCAAGTGTTTACCACGTTAAGTTCCTTCTGTTGTTTCTGTTCTGTTTGTTGACTGCATGTTCATTTGACAAGAACTTCTCTCTTTAAGACTTTAGAATAGTAGAGAATAGTTGTCAACCCAATGAATTCCTAATATATCAAGTGTTTAAGACATTAAAGGCTGATCAAAAGGAGACTTCCAGAGAACGATACATTGTAAATCTCACATGTGGATCATTTCAGAAGGGTACGATCTAAACTTCTTTATACATACTGTCCAAAATGAACATTTTCTTCCAACAACAGAACAGCTGTGCATCTCTGCATCTGGATTCTGAACAGATGTGTCTCAACCTGTGAGAAAAGACCTCAGGCCCCCTAGTGGACGCATGCGGAAAATTACTTTAACTTGTGGTAAACCCATCCATGCGTACAGCTAAATAATTCACTGCACTTTTGCTAAGATCGGATCTTATTTTTCTAAATAAATTAACCCTGAAATGACAAACATGAGCTCCAGACAGCGACTGACAATTCTGAAATACAATTCTGACATTTTGTGAAGGAGTCGTAACTCCTCTGGTCCACCTTAAGAGCCTGCGGGTCTGCTGTTCTTTACAGTGGTCTATAGATGGCAGTGTGAGACTGTTCTAAAGGGCATTTTCATGGGACTTGTGGAGCTGAGGGGCGGGTCTACATTTAAGGTGGACTGGAGAAGTTCGGAGACAAGCTTCTCAGAGTAAATTCATGTAATAAATACATTGTGTTGAGGTCAGTGTCATTGGTGAACACTTATTCACATCTTTAAGCATTTATGTGTGTGTTTTAAGAGGACGGTGATTCACAATTTGTGGTTGACATTAATGCATTACTGTGACCTAAACAACAAAGTTGCTGAAACTAAGAGAATAGTTATGTGTGTGTGTTTACTTGGCTAAACTTTGAACAAGTAAATCTGACAAAATCTCCATCGAGGACACATTTAAAGGCAAAAATGATTTCTTGAAGAAAGAAAATAATTTTAATGAAGCACCAAATTCTCAAGTAAAAAAAATGGGGAAAACTTCACAACAAGGTTCATTAGTTAATGTATTTTAACAAGGATCAATATATTTGTTACAGTATTTATTAATTTTCATTAATGTTAGTTAATAAAAACCCAGCTGTTCTGTTAGTTCACAGTGCATTAACAAATGTTAACAAATACAACCTTTGATTTTAATAACATATTAGTAAATGTTGAAATTAATATTAACAAAGATTAATAAGTGCTGAATAAGTGCAGTTCACTAGTTCATGTTAATTAATTAACCTTATTGTTAAGTGTTACCAAAAAATGTGTGTTGATTGCAACAGTGATGTGAGTTCAATGCTCCTTCTATGACTGTTTGCGAGTAAAGTGAAATTGTTTTTGTCTACATTGACATTGTAAATCTGTGTATGTGTGTGTGTGTGTGTGTCAGGCTGTGTCCCGGCCCGGATCGTGCCGGCTGATACAGTAAAGTAGATTAGCGTTTCTCTCTCTGTGAGCGCCGACTTCCACCGCCAACAGATTAATGGTACATTAGCGTTACACCACCAGAGCCACTTACTGAAACACTCGAGCACATGAACACAGAAGCTTCTGGCTGTGCGAGATGGTTTCTCAGTGTGGCCACAGGGGGCGCTAGAGAGGTCATTACCGGTTTTTCACATTTTCAAAACTTTGCCTATTTTTTTCAAAACTTTACACACAAATCCAAGAATTGCACACACAAAATGCAAAATGCTTCACATCTCTTGCAAAATGAAGCACTGCATTCAAAATACCACAAACATCGCAAAAGCAAACATTTGTCTTACGTCGCAAACACGTTTGCCATAATATTATATTTCGGATACATCCTAAACCTAAAGCTCTTCTTTCTTAAACTCCTCTGTACATTTCTGTACAAGATTGAAAGTATTTGGCAGAGAGATGTTGAAAAATTCAGTGTAAACAAGAAAGCGAGATTGAAACCAAACTATTCATTTTTTTACTGTATGTGTTTGTGGTTATGAATACAGTATTACACAGTCCGAAAAACATATAACTTGACCTTTGACCTGTTTATAGGCCTATTCTAAAGACATGATTGATTGTTGTTCAGTAAAGCGATGAGTGTTTGCACATGTGAGGAGTGTGTGTGTGTGTGTGTGTGTGAGTCTCTGATGAATTACTCTGGGGTTTTTTTATAGGTTGTGTTTTGAAAAAGGAAATCAAGATACTTCCTGTTTTTTTGTGTGTTATATAGAGAATTGAGTGTTGTGGTTTTGCAAAAAGTGTTTTATAAAATTTTGTCGAAGGCCAAGATTTATTGTATGGGTTTGCAGATTTGGTGTGTGGTTCTGGTGTTTGAGTGTCAGGTTTCAGAAATTGTGAGATTTTATGTGTAAGCAGTTGAAAAAAACTGTAACACAAGCTTTTTCAGCTCTGTCATCCCAGCTAACAAAAATATGTTCCCAGAACGTTTTGCTAATGTTACTATTAAGGTTATGAAAAGGTTATTTCTGAACGACCAGTTCTATTTTTTCTTGGTTGTGTGAATATAGTGTGTGTATGATGCATATATTACAATGTTATGATGAACCTTTCTCCACTGGCGTTCTATGATGTTTAAAGCATTTCTAAGGATGCTAATTATTAGAACGTGGTTTGTGTAACATTAGCAACACATAATTAGCTGTTTGATAACGCAGTCAAGCATAAGGCTAATCATATTAATTATCGTTATGTGTCCGGCGTTGTAAAGAGCGATAGCATTGTGGAGCGTTTACTACAGTAAGTTGAACGAGTGGATCTCTGAGTGAGTGAGTGAGTGAGTGAGTGGAGGCGGGGCTCATTTGCATATTCATAGAACTGCGCATACTAAATGAGGCAAGGGTGTCGAGTTACATTCAAGATATTTTTAGGCATGAATTTTTTTCACAGGAAAAAACGTTTGAATATGTAATTTCGGTGATTAAAGAATAGTTTTAAGGAATACGTTTGTTTACAACTTTGAAATTAACGTTCGCTTTTAGCTGGAATGGTGAAGTATCAGTTTGAATAAAAAGCGTATTGACATCAACATTTGAAGGAAACTCTATTACATTTTACATTTTACATTCATGCATTTGGCAGACGCTTTTATCCAAAGCGACTTACATTGCATTTCAAGCTACACATTTACATTCTTATCAGTTCTTAGACCCTTACTAAGGTTTGTTACTGCTACAGTAATGCAACACAGTAAATACACACTAAAAAAAGTTTTTTCTTTGGCAAGTTTTTGCACAAATATTTTTAAAGTAAATTTCACATATGGAATTAAATAAACTCTACTTAACTAAGTTAAGGGAAAGTAACAAAGAAAATGAGTAATTTGAACTTTGCTAGTAAAAGGTTGAATAATATCTATTTAGTTAAAGACTTTAAGTTTCCTATGCAATATATTTCACGCAAACAATATAATTTTGATTTAAACCATACTTTTAAAGCATTACTTTGAAACATCTAAGCAATTAATGCAATAGATATCGATGAAAGACTATATCCGCTTTTCAAGTATTACGCTATAAGACCTCAATACTAGGTAGAGAATACACAATGACGGTGACATTTGATGGGTCGTTTTTGAGTTTGAATGTGCCATTTTGGGTAGAAAATGAACGCCCAGTGCATGATGGGAACACCACTATCAGAAAAGTTGAGTAATTTCACTTAATTTTATAACGTTGATATTCACGCTTTCATTTCTACAAGCTTGAATTGAGAATTTACTTTGTTTTTTAAATTCGTGCCTGAACTAACTTTTCCATGTAAATTACATTGTTTTTTTTTTCTGTAGTATTTACTCATTTTATCATTAAATAATGTTTATCAGTGCAGTATCACACTGCAGATTTGCAGCTGAGAGCTTGTTTCTGCTGTAACAGACCATCATGTGTGATTATGAGTTTAATGTGTCCTGGAATGAGTTTATAAGGTGCCGAGTGACGCATCTGGCAGAAGAACTGCAGTGTTTCACAGCTCAATGCTTTATTATTGCTACTACATCATTCCTGAGGAAGAGATCTCAACACTGTCTCAAACTCTGCTCAAATAAGCCAAAGTCATTCGTTTTTTAACTCTATGCTCTTACAGTAAGACAATTAGTGATTTATATACAGGTATATACTATATATACAGGTGAAACTCAAAAAATTAGAATATCGTGCAACATGTATTTCAGTAATTCAAATTAAAAGGTGAAACTAATATATTTAATAAATATAACTATATACATATGCATGATTATACTTTTCAGAGGGCCGACATTTCTGTATTTAAAATTCTTTTTTTTTATTGATTTCATTTAATATTCTAATTTTCTGAGATTTTGAATTTGGGGTTTTCATAAGCTGTAAGCCATAATCATCAAAATTATAACTTTTGCACGATATTCTAATTTTTCGAGTTTCGCCTGTATATATATATATATACATATATTTTTTTTAAATAAATAAATACAATAATAATAATTACCATATATATATATATATATATATATATATATATATATATATATATGAAATGATTACGGTATTATTATTTCAATAAAAAAAAAACACAAATATATTTTATTGTCAGATTGATGTATTTGGTTGATTATTAAAATTATTAAAATCCAGTTATTGATTCCAAATGTGTTTGCACTCTAAGTTTTAATTTCTGGTGTTTTATCACTGACAGTAAAGTGTATGCTTTATAGTGTGTCTGTCTGTGATTGTTTGCGCTCTCATTTAGAGAGTGTATTGGTCCATGTGTGTTTGTGTGACATTTACCCTCTGACCCCTGCTGAGTTAGAGATCGTGTCCGTGGAAACCATGCTGTGTGTCTGGAGCCGGTCGTCAGGGACTGTGTGATTACAGAGGGAAACGCGGCAACAGTAACTAGGAAGAAAAACAGTTAGACCGGCTGATTCACCTCGATTCACAGGATCACACAATCCATGACTAAACACACACACACACACACACACACACACACACACACACACACACACACACACACACACACACACACACACACACACACACACCTCACTATGACTTTTCTCTATTTTTTAACAGATTCATTTTAAATTTTAAACAGTTACTGACCCCAAACTCTTGAATGGTAGTGTACATATTCAGTTTATTTCTATACGCTTGGACTAAAGAGCAGCAGGAAACATGCAAAGAATTGAAAGGGATAAAAATAAATCCCGGATAAATATATCAGCAAGAACTTAATGCTCGGATCTGGGAAGAGTTTGGGATCATCGTCCCTCCCAGGTTAATATTATCATGTCATTCATTACGACCGTCAGGATACGAGGCGTTTCCTCGTCGTCTTCCTTCTTTTTACAATGCCACTATATCCATATCACTGCAAGAAGAAGAGGAACCGGACGGGACAGTTCAGTGACTCAAAAAAGGCTGTTTCCTGTCAAAGTCCATTGGGAACCACCTTCATTTCCAATAAACAACAGCATCACAGTATTAAATATATGATATTGAATTAATATTAAGCTGATGAAGTAATAAAGCATTATGAAACGTAAAATACTGCATAATTTGACAGTCATCAGCCCTACGTTCAGTATCCGGTGTTAGTAATCATATTTTTTATTCCTCAATTTGAAGGGACTTCCCTTTATCTCATTACAGTGACTCTTTGTTTACATTAACAATGATAATAAACCATTTTAAAAATGAATGCTTGATCTGAAATGTGGGAATATGAAGCTCAGCATCTTGACTCATGAATATTCATATAAAGCAGCCGCCAGACATACTTTCTCTTTGCCAATAAAATCCTTTGGCAGAGATTTCTGCTCCGTTTTAAAGTCATTTTAATGTTCTTTGCGCTGTTGCCAGTCAAATTAAACTCTTAAAGGGTAATTTTTTTCCTAAAAAGTGGTTGCAGGCGTTTTATTCCTGTCTAGTCTCTGTTATATTATATTCTGGCCTCTAGATCAGGCTATTTCTACAACATATGAAGCTAATGTTGGTTAATTTCGTGTGTGTTTGCTTAGGTATCCGAGTAGATTTTAGCATGTTGCTATGCAGTTGCTAGGGAGTTGCTAGGTGGTTTCTAAGGTATTTTATGCAGTTTTTAGGGAGTTGTTAGGAGGTTAGGGTGTTCTAGATGGTCTATAGTGTGTTTTGAGTGGTTGCACGTTGAAAGGTAGTTTCTTATACAATTTGAATGGTTTCTAGAGAGTTGCTAAGGAGTTGCTAGGGTGTTTTGGGTGGTTTTGCCATGCAATTTCTAAGGAGTTGCTAGGAGGTTTCTAGGGTGGTTTGGGAAGTTTTTCAGGCATTACAATACGGTTGCTAGGGAGTTGCTAGGTGGTTCCTATGGTGTTTTATGCAGTTTTAAGGGAGTTGTTAGGAGGTTTGTAGGGTGTTCTGGATGGTTTATAGTGTGTGTTGAGAGGTTGCATACTACAAGGTAGTTTCTAATGCATTTTGAATGGTTTCTAGACTGTTGCTATGGAGTTGCCAGGGTGTTATGGGTGGTTTCTCAGGCATTGCTATGAGGTTGCTAGGAAGTTGCAAGTGTTCTAGATATATTTTGAGTTTCTAGGGTATTTTGAGTGGTTGTGCATTGCTAGGGGGTTGCTAGGGAGTTGCTAGGTGGTTCCTATGGTGTTTTATGCCGTTTTTAGGGAGTTGTTAGGAGGTTTGTAGGGTGTTCTGGATGGTTTATAGTGTGTGTTGAGAGGTTGCATACTACAAGGTAGTTTCTAATGCATTTTGAATGGTTTCTAGACTGTTACTTTGGAGTTGCCAGGGTGTTATGGGTGGTTTCTCAGGCATTGCTATGAGGTTGCTAAGAAGTTGCAAGTGTTCTAGATATATTTTGAGTTTCTAGGGTATTTTGAGTGGTTATGCATTGCTAGGGGGTTGCTAGGGTGTCCTGGGTGACTTCTAGGATGTTTTGAGTGGTTTCTAGGGTTTTCTGAGGGGTTTCTTGCGTATTGATAAGTGATTGCTAGGGTGTTCTGGGTCGTTTCTAAGGATTTTTTGGCACTATTTAGGGCGTTGCTAGGCGGTTTCTAGGGTGTTGCAACTATGCAGTTGCTAGGTTGTTGCTAAGGTTTTCTGAATGGTTGTTTGGGCATTGCTAGGTGGTTGCTAGGGTGTTCTGGGTTGTTTCTTTGGTGTCTTCTTGAGTACTTATGCATTGGTTAGTGGTTTATATGGTGTTTTGTGTGGTTTCTGAGGTGTTGCTATGCAGTTGCTAGGGTGTTCTAGGTGAATTCTAGAATGTTGTGAGTAGTTCTGCATTGCTAGGTGGTTTCTATGGTTTTTGTGGTTTCTAGGATGTTGCTATGCAGTTGCTAGGAAGTGACTATTGTGTTTGTGTGGTTTCTAAGGTGTTGCTAGGTGGTTTCTAGGGTGTTTCACACAGTTTATTGGATGATGCTATGCAGTTGCTACGAGGTGTCTATAATGTTTGTGTGGTTTCTGTGGTGTTGCGGGTGAATTCTATAGTGTCTTTAGTAGTTCTGCATTGCTAGATGGTTTCTATGTTTTTTTGTGGTTTCTAGGATGTTGCTATGCAGTTGTTAGCCGTTGCATGCCATCCTCGATCTGTCAGTGGATCACCAGCTTCCTGACGGACCGGCAGCAGCGAGTGAGACTGGGGAAACTCACGTCCAGGACTCTCACCACCAGCACTGGCGCCCCCCAAGGGTGCGTTCTCTCCCCACTGCTCTTCTCCCTGTACACTAACGACTGCACTTCTAAAGACCCCACTGTCAAGCTCCTGAAATTTGCAGACGACACCACTGTCATCGGCCTCATCCAAAACGGTGACGAGTCTGCTTACAGACTGGAGGTTGAACAGCTGGCTGTCTGGTGCAGTTATAACAACCTTGAGCTGAACACGCTCAAAACAGTGGAGATGATCGTGGACTTCAGGAGGAACAGCCCAGCACTCCCCCCACTCACCATCATGAACAGCACTGTGGAAGTAGTGGAGTCATTCAGGTTCCTGGGCACTTCCATCTCTCAGGACCTGAAGTGGGACAATCACATTGACTCCATTGTGAAAAAGGCCCAGCAGAGACTGTACTTCCTTCGCCAGCTGAGGAAGTTCAACTTGCCACAGGAGCTGCTGATTCAGTTCTACTCAGCCGTCATTGAGTCTGTCTTATGCACTTCCATCACTGTCTGGTTTGGTTCAGCTACCAAATCAGACATCAGGAGACTACAACGGACAGTCCGGACTGCGGAGAGGATCATTGGTGCTCCCCTGCTAACCCTCCAGGACCTGTACTCTTCCAGAGTGAGGAAGAGAGCAGGTAAAATCATCACAGACTCCACTCACCCTGGACACCTCCTGTTTGAACTGTTACCGTCAAGACGGCGACTCAGATCACTGGCCACAAGAACATCTCGGCACAGGAACAGTTTCTTCCCACAGGCCATTTCCCTTCTGAACAGTTAACACACCTCCCAAGGCATATGCCTGTAGTGCAATATTCCCACTTTTTAGTGCAATATCTTAAAAATTCAGGTGATATTTATATTTATATATACTATTCAAAATACTGTAAATATGTTCATAATCTGTAAATGTTTATTCTGACTAAACCCAACTGTGACCTTTATATATTTTTATTTTATAGTATTTTCATATTTTTTATAATTTTATTATTATAATTTGTATATGTTTCTTGTTGTATTTGTATTTGTATATGTGCACTGGAAGCTTCAGTACCAAGGAAAATTCCTTGTGTGTGCAAGCACACTTGGCAATGAAGCTCTTTCTGATTCTGATTAGGAGGTTTCTATGGTGTGTGTGCTATGCAGTCACTAGATGGTATCTATAGTGTTTGTGTGGTTTCTAAGGGGTTGCTATGCAGTCACTAGATGGTATCTATAATGTTTGTGTGGTTTCTAAGGGGTTGCTATGCAGTTGCTAGGTCGTGTCTATGGTGTTTGTGCAGTTGCTAGGTTATTTCTATGGTATTTTGTGCAGTTGCTAGGTCGTGTCTATTTTTTTTATTTCTAGGGTATTTTGTGCAGTTGCTAGGGTGTCCTGGGTGTTTTCTTCCTGTCTTCCTTCTTTAATATGCATGTCAGAACTTTTTCACCCATTTTCTGGTCCAGTGGGTGAAAATGGTGGATCTGATCACTTAGTGAAGTAACAGCACACGTTCTCCTCAACAGCACACAAACATTGAGGAATCATTCATGTATGCAGCACCATATCAAGCAGGTCTCGTAGGATATCCTGGCCATCTCTAACAGGATTTTTTTTTCTCTTGTCTATCAATCGACAGACCACACAGGCCTGACAAAAACACCAATCTCTCCTTCCACTCATCAGTCGGGATCATCCTCTTCATCCGTCTCCAGCAACACCTCACACAACACACACACCATTGTCCTCAACCCCTATTGTCAGACTGAGATAGAGACACGGGACGCTAGAGAACTCAAACTCAAGCGCTCCATTGTCTTCGCGTACACGTTCCTCTCGCTAGATGTGCTGAAGGGTATTTCAGTCACTCAAGCGTTTCCTTGCTGTAAGCCTAGAGATGACAGCCTGTCATAGCTGATAATAATGGATGGTTTGTCGATCTGACGCCAGCGGCCCATAACTCTGTGTGGTCTCGTCTACAGCTCGCTCTCAATGAGGGCTTTGTCTTGGCTGGGAAAGACAGTACGAGGAACATGTTGACGGGCACGTTTGAGAGTCTATGAGAAAAATAATTGCGGTGATTGTTATTTTCATGCTCTGGAATGATCTTTTTGATGACATGGGTGTGGATTTAGATGTAGACCAAAGTACAGAGATTTCTGAATAATCCTGATCGTAGAGTATAAAATGCTTTCAACGGCTGTCCAAAATAATTTATGAAGAAAAATTGCATTATTTAATTTTATGAATGAAAAAATGTAAGGTTACACTTTTTTTAAGGTGTCATTGTTACAGTGCAATTATACATTTAAATAATGAGTAATATTAATTAACTACATGTACTTACTATAGGGTAAGAGGCTTTGGTTGAGGGTTAGTTTCATGTAATTATGCATACCGGTTATTTACTGTTATTACTATGAGCAAGGACACTGTAAAATAAAGTGTTACCAAATTAAAAAAAATATATACTTGCATACAGTCACAACACCAGGTTCATCACTGGGCTTTATCTCTGAATCAACAGGTGGTAGTTGTGGAGGAAATGAGTAAGAAGCAGTTCGCAGAACTTTACATTTGGTCAAATATTAACTGTTCACTAATAGTTGTTCATTTGCTCTTGGACAGAATGACTAAAACAATCAGAAACTTCACTGACTAGGTGTCTCAGGGTTCAAATTGCACTGAAGCAGATGTAAGTAAATAAATAAAGCAATCTAATTCTAATGTATTTTTTTCAGTGAGGTAAAAATGGAAGTACTGTATGGACATACTCTTTGGGCCTTTGGTACTTCATGAGCCTTCAATAAAACTTGGCTGCCAAGTTTTATAGTAGAAAGGTGAAAACATTTTAAAAATCTGTGCGACCTCACTAGAGAAAAAAAAAGAAGAAAAAAAGGCTGTTATCTTCCCTTTTGCCAAATAGCAAGGAAAACTTCAACACCCATAATGCCACTGGGCATATTACCGTCCAAGGCCACACCCACCAGTCTGTTATGAATACGCCTACCAGAGTCAAATACATGGTGCGTTCTATTATTTATCCTTGTCGAAGTTCCGACTAGGAAGACAGACGTTGCCTAGCAACACGCATCAACACGCCCCCTTTCCTCGGATTTCCCAGCTCGGAAGTCGGACAACCGTGAGGACACCGAGCAAGAATTCCGATACGGAATCCAAGATGGCTGCGCCCTGTGTGACTTGTATGAATTGTTTTCATTGTTTTCGGACCGCTTTGGTTGTTTAAATGACGATTTTAATCACTGGTATTACTGCAATACCTCACTGCGTCCGTATCACTGCCTGTGGGTATGGGAATCGGTCTTGTTGTGAGTGCAATATTGAATGAAGCCTGGTTTCAAACGGGTGTTACTAACGTGGCTAGCATTGCTAACAGAAGATAAACTAAAACATGACATAAAGTGAAAATTTTAGAAGTTCAAATGGCTGCGTTTTGATAAGCACCTCGTACTCGGCCAGTGCTACCATAGCAACAGCTTTCCGGGTGGCATCCATGTTTTTTCTCCGACTCGGACGCGCAAAACATACCAGAACGCTTGAAGTGTGGAAGTGACGTCATATCCGAGGGCCGAGTCAGTTCGTTGACAATAATAGAACGCAGGGACAGCCTCGCTTTAGTAGGAAATACTTCTTAGCAAACTTTTAGTCATTATGGTGTTGACTTGTATTGTTCACATTGCAGTAAACGGTTAGCGGGAGTGTGTTACTTTGGTTTGCCAGTGAAGGATCAAGCGTGGGGCAGGCAGTGGTTAAAGGTTACAAAGAATCGTAAATACAGAGAGAATCTGAAAAAAACTCTGTGTTTGTAGTCAACAATACAAATTTGAACACAAACACAGTGTTTTAGGTCAAACAGAGCAGGAAAAAAACCTGAAAGAAACTGCCGTTCAGTCAGCTCCACCTGAAGCAAAATGGAAAGTAAGAACCTAGACAGCAACATAGTGTCGACCCAGACATGTGGATTCAACACGTACCGGAAGTGTGCCGGATCTGGGCCGACACCATGTTGCTGTCTGGGAAAGCTGTTGCCTAAGTGTTCAATTTTTACCATAATGCTGTTTAAAGAGTAGCCATAGCACAAAACCCTTACAACGACTGCTCTGTTAATAACCCTCTTCCGATCTGACGGTCTGTGAGCGAGAATACAAACACGCGGATGTATAATCGGTAGTTTTCACGAAATCTGGGCTGCGTTTAAGTACATTCTTTTTTTGCCCTTCCCTCGCTAACTTCTCTCTGTCTCGTTCACTCTATGTCAATGCTAATGTTGATAAGCGCCCACTACTGGCCGAACCCTTGCTATGTGTTTGAATGTAACTGGAATCTGCAATGGGACTGATTTATTTATACAGATTTTGTTTTTTTCCCCTTATAAATTTGTTTTATTTTAGACCATTCTTTACCCTCAGAAAAAAAAGTTACAAAAGCTGTCACTGGGACAGTACCCTTCAAAAGGGTTATAATATGTACCATTTAGGTACTAATATGTACACTTTTGGTACTAATATGTACATTTGAGGGACTAATATCCACTCTTTAGTTATACAAAGGTGTTCATTTTGAAAAGGTACCACCACATTTACAGCTTTTGTACCTTTTTTTCCTGAGAGTATAGGCCTGTATGTATGCTTGGGCTCTTGGCGGGAATATAAAAAAATTACAAAAACGAAAATGATGAGAATACAATAAACTATCACTGTGTAAAAAACAGTCAGCTTGTGAAACGTAAGAGGAGGGACGAGAGGATGATAAGGAATTCTTCTGGATGTAAAGAGGCTTTAAAAGCACAGGGAGGGAAGCTTTCGTCCAGTTATCCATCATCTCAGACCGTTAAGTGCATGAGAATGACTGATCCTCAACCTTCAACCTTACAGCTGTCATTAGCTTGGAGTTTATTTACTAGTGGGTTTAACACAGCTTAATGTGTAACTACACATAACTGACTCACAGCACTATAATTAATAAATCAATCATGTTGAAGGAGTCACACAACGTCAGCCTTACTTATTGAGGATGGAAATGTATAATAATGTGTCTGACCATTGGAAAAAAACAATCCAGATTTTCCTTGAATTTCTTCATTCAAATTCACAGATCATATTTGACCTCCAGTAGTAGTGTGATTAATAAACTACAGCTGATGAATAGAACAAAGACCACATAACTCTATAAAATGAAACACCATCAACTTCTGAACTTACTTGGAGTGTCTTAAAGTAAATAAACAAAGCAAAACATGATCAGCTCAAACTGTCCGAATCATTTTTGCTCCCAAATGTTTCACTGGTAGTCACTGTATGAAGAATTATTGTGTATAATATGTCACAGTTTACTTTATTTTGCTCTCCTCACTTACATAAATGAACTATAGTGTCCTGCACACACTAGTGAAACAATATCACAAATGATATCTGGTGTCTGAATAATCTTTGGTTTGACTGTACAATACAGAACCAGTGGCACTAATGCATAGCGGCAAATAAACTGAAAGTCGTTCTCGCACATTCATAGAAAATATTTGACTTCCTCTTTGCAAAATAAGGTGAATACCTCTCGGTGAATGATTCTGCGCATCTTCCGTCTGGTTTCTGTAATAAATGTCCAGGAGGATCTCACATTCCTTCAGTCACTATCCTTCAGGAACAGCCCATAAACACAGGCCTCTTCACCCCGGACATGTTCTGGAGAGCTTTTACGGCTTGATGAACGGCATGACCTCGACCCCGCCCTCCAGCCCACATCAATCACCTTTATATTTACATTTTTATTAATGCCAAGGTATCACAAATGTAAGTACAAAGTAAAAATGTTGAAATTACATACAACGAAATGATAAAGCAAAGCGTCACATAAATACACACACACACACACACACACACACACACACACACACACACACACACACACACACACACACACACACACACACACACACACACACACACACACAAAACAATGAATAAGGGATTCTGATGAGTGAATTAACTGCAATAATAGCAATGATAGATTAATAATTATAATAATTCTCTTTGTTTTTTAATGATGTACTGTTTGGTTTCTTTAAAGGTGCATTGTGTAATATTTAGGAGGATCTGTTGACAGAAATGCAATATAAACATAACTATGTTTTCAGTGGTGTATAAAGACGTTACATAATGAAGCGTTATGTGTTTATTAGCTTAGAATGAGTCGTTTCTCTCTACACACAACTCGGGTCTCCTTACATACACATGTTTCTACGGTGGCCCTGAACGGACAAACGCGTTTCGTCACTATGTTGTTCTTCGTGTAAAGAAGCGAACTAAAGTCAGCGGATAAAACACTCACACAATGATGAACAAGTAACAATAATATTCACAATAACATATCGATTTACTGAATAATAAAGTAAACATAATTTCTTCATTTATCTTTGTAAAGAAACCTCATTGTTTCACTGGCTACTCTCTGCTGTCTCAGACGACGACATCACTTCCTTTCGGCCAGCGTAACTTCTGTTGGGTGCGATTCACAACCTCACCACTAGATGCCGCTAAAGATTACACACTGCACCTTTAATATACAAAAAGCTAAAATGAATGAATATTTTATTATCCATCAATCGGCTTTCGGGGAGTTTTAGGGACTGAATCCTGACTCACTCGACCTGCTTCTCAAGCTCTTCTGTCGACACACGATGTTATCGGCCCCTGACGTGCTCTTCCGCACGTCGATGACTGAAGGCCCTCGAGCGTCGAGCACAAACGGGCCCTTCATCAAATCCCTCCGGACACTTGACAGGAGAGACGTGATGCTTCTCCGTCAGAAACATGTCCAGTCGCAACACAAGACGTGCAGAATCACACGCTCAAACATGTCAAGCACACACATGAACACACACACACCCTTACAGAACATCACTGTAAGGAGAACACTAAAGTGTAATTTATTCCTGTGATCAAAGATGGATTTTCAGCATCATTACTCCAGTCTTCAGGGTCACATGATCCTTCAGAAATCAGTATAATATGAGGATTTGTTGCTCAAGAAACATTTATGATTATTATCAGTGTTGTGAAACTGTGATGAACTATTTAAAAGTTTGGGGGACATAAGATTTAAAAAGAAAGAACTTATTACTTTTATCAACCAAGGATGCATTACATTTATCAAAAGTGACAGTAAAGACATTTATGATGTTACAAAAGATTACATTTCAATTAATTGTTGTTATTTTGAACATTCTATTGATCAAAGAATCATGAAAAGTAAAATGTATCAGGGTTTCCACAAAAATATGAAATGGTTTCAGCATTGATAATATTAATAATCATAAATGTTTCTTAAGCAGCAAATTATCATATTATAGTGATTTCTGAAGGATCATGTGACACTGAAGACTGGAGTAATGATGCTGAAAATTCAGCTTTGATCACAGGAATAAATTACACTTTATTATATATTCAACAGCTGTTTTAAATTGTAATAATATTTCACTAGTTTTACTGTATTTTGGATCAAATAAATGTAGCCTTGGTGAGCAGAAGAGACTCAAAATCATTTAAAAAATCTTACCGACCCCAAATTTTTAAACGCTATTGTTCCTTTGCATTTTATTTCTTGACTCTGCGGGCTTCCGTAGCATTGTGAGAAAATGCAGATTTGATTTCAAGAAATAAAACAAGAAGCAAATATCATGAAAATCAGTTTCAGTGTTTTAAAAATAAGTATCAGTGACCCGTATAGTTTCATGCACAAGTGTCTTAAACCTCGTTTTCAATGAGGACAGTGGTTTGTGTTCATATGAAAATCTTTTTTGATAAGACTTTTCAAATACAGATCCAACAAAAGCCCACAGTGAGTCCTGCATCAGCGTAACACAACAGAGGAATTATCTCACTTCAGGCTAAAGCAAAGATATATGAGAACATCTGTCATCACACATCACTGACTGGAGAACAGCGTTATCTCGACATCACGTTACTTTTACAAGATCAAGATCTTTTATATTCAAGATTTTCACAAGCATCAGTCGTGTGATTGTCAACTGACTCATTTACAAACATGACAAAGTCTGGCTTTGTATAATGAAAATGTCTGTACTATATATAAAAAGGACTTAAACTACTCTTGAAAAATAAATAAGTGCAAGCTACTACCAAAAAGTTTTGATAACTTTTGCAGCCATTTTTTTTTTTAACAAAAAACCAACAGGATTTGGTGGGAAAATGAGCTTGTTACATAAAAGTTACACTCAAGGTTCCCAAAGATTATGAGGGGAAAATGGACAAAACAGGAAATTTTAATATAGTTTCTAGTGTTTTTCAGGCCTGAAAAAGCCATAGAAATTAATAGAATCTAGGAAACATTTCTATGGTGAATACAAATTTTGCATATATATATTTTTTTCTAGTTATTTTTTCTAACTCTTCTCTAAAATATTTAATTGGCAAAAAATCATGTAGAGATTTTGTAGTTAAACTTACCATGACAACCCAGCTGACAAAAATATGATCTAAAAACCTTTTGCTAATATTCTAAAAATGTTATTTCTGATTATTTAAAACGTCCAGTTCCCTTTCGAGGGAACTCGAACTGCATCGGTTACGACACTAGGGGAACGCCCTTCAGCGTAACGCGTCTGAATCCATGAATGAAATCGAATCCAATCCTATTGGCTTTGCGTGATGACGTAGCGAGTGACGGCCTACGCGGATGTGTACAAGAGCACACCGGCACAAGCAAAGTCAGCTTTTTGCTATTCAGCAAGCGCTCTGTGTATCTGTGAGTATTATTTGGTGTTGTTTGTCTGCTTTGAGCTCAGTATGGCCAACGAACAGTTTAAAAAGTGTGAGTTCCCATGCCCGCGCTTTCTCACGGCTGGGGATACACATGAAATGTGTGTGTCATGTTTGGGAGGGCAGCACGCTCAAGCAGCTCTCGAGGGGGCTGCTTTCGCTCATTGTGAGTCTCTTTCTGTGAGAGTGCTGCGTTCTCGACTGGCTTTATTTACTGAAGATGGCCAAATGCGTCCTCCCCGCGGTTCGGGTCCCGCATCTGCCGAGGCAATGCGGCGGCTTTCATCATGGGGATCGCAAAGAGATCTGGTTGAGGGCGAGACTGCCGAGGCATATTCTCGTTCCTCTTCTGATGAGTCTGATTCCCCCATTCCCCGTTCGGGAGCCCGCGCCGCGGCTTCTCCCGATCGGGATGATGTTCCTGTCTTACAGCTGTCTAATTCCGAGGAATTAGACGTGCTGAGTATTGGGGATGAGGATCATATTACCACACACCATCCTGTTCAGCCGGCACCAAACTACAATGAATTAGTGGAGGTTTTGACGCGGGCTGTGGCCAAGCTTGATATTTCTTGGCCACAAGAGCGGCAGGAAGCGCGTACGGAAAGCAAACTTAATGAGCACTTCCTGCAGCACCGCACGCAACCTTCACGCCGGTCTCTCCCTTTCTTCCCGGATTTACACAATGACTTGTGTAAATCCTGGAACAGGCCATTTTCATCGCGCCTGTCTAACCCCCCGATGTTGAATTACAGTGATGTAGTGGGGGTTAGAGATAAGGGATATGGGATGATGCCTCGGGTTGAGGAAGCCTTAGCCAGCTACCTTTCACCCGACCTTGCATCATCCCTGAAGTCACCGGCGTTGCCTTCTAAACCTTGCCGCACCACATCCGCTTTGGTGGGCAGGGCTTATATGGCGGCGGGTCGAGCTGGTGCGAGCCTGCACACAATGGCCATTTTGCCGTACCAAGCCAACCTTTGAAGAGATATAGACCAAGGCGAGGGTCCATCTCCAGACGATATCGCTGAGCTTCGCAGAGCCACAGACTTGTCGCTCTGGGTTACCAAGGAGACGGCCCGTGCCATTGGTCGCTCCATGTCAGCCCTGGTAACCACGGAGAGACATCTGTGGCTCAACCTGTCGGGCATTAAGGAGAAGGACAGGACCTTCCTTCTTGATGCACCCGTTTCAGCCTCAGGTCTATTTGGTGAGGCTGTTAATGCTGTAGTGGACAGGTTTGAGGATGCAAAAAAGCAGGGCGAAGCTTTCAAGCGGTATCTCCCTCGCCGTTCAAGGTCTAGGAGGGCGGCTGCTAAGGAACAGCCACAGCAGGCCTCCTCTTCCTCTTACCGCCAGGCACAGAAGGCGAGTGTCACTGCCAGAGCTCCCCCTCATAGAGCTTGGGACTCTGGTCGACGCTCACACCCTCAGCCTCCTGAGAAGACGGATCTGAGGACCGTTATTCAGTCTAGGAAGGCTAAGGGAAAGAGGTCCTAACTCCTTTGAGGCCTCAGAGGGCCGCCCTCCCCGAGAGAGGGCGACTGAGGTCCCCTCTCTCGTCGGGCCCTCAGGGAGTTGGCGTCAGTATCCCGCCGTCTCTGACGCTTCGGGACACGCTAGCTCCCAGCGAGCTCACGCTGGTCTGCCTGCCCCAAAGGCTTGCAGGCAGCCAGTGTTCGGGTTCGCACAATGTAGGACGTTGTCGGTTCTCCCTTGCCGGTCCTCCGCTTCAGGGGACCGTCAACATCCTGCACAAAACACTGGACACCAGCCCCGAGGGGCTGGTTCCCTTGGTGAATTTCGCAGAGGCATGGCAAAACCTCGCGAATATTTCTCCATGGGTCCTGCGCACTGTAGAAACTGGGTACAGACTGCAGTTCCGGGTCCGCCCACCGAGATTCAACGGGGTGGTCTGGACTTCAGTTCACCCAGAGCAGGGTCTGGTGTTGGAACAGGAGGTTCACTCGCTGCTGGAAAAATGGGCCATAGAGCATGTTCCCCTACCAGTCAGGGGGTCCGGGTTCTACAGCCGGTACTTCATAGTTCCAAAGAAGGATGGGGGGTTGCGTCCTATTTTAGATCTGAGGCATCTGAACCAATCTCTGAGGAGATTCAGGTTCAAGATGCTTACTATTCCCATCATCGTAAGTCAAATCCAGTCCGAGGATTGGTTTTTCACGATAGATCTAAAAGACGCTTACTTTCACATCTCCATCCTTCCGTCTCACAGGAAGTTCCTGAGGCTCGCTTTCGGGGGCGAAGCCTACCAATATCGGGTTCTTCCGTTCGGCCTAGCTCTCTCCCCTCGCACCTTTACCAAATGTATGGATGCAGCTCTAGCACCTCTGAGGCTCGAGGGCATCAGAGTGCTCAATTATATCGACGACTGGCTGATACTGGCACAGTCACGAGAGCTGGGGATTCGGCATCGAGATGTCGTCCTCGCCCACATCCAAAGCCTGAGGTTGAGACTCAACACAAAGAAAAGTGTGTTGGCACCAGCCCAGAGAACCTTGTTCCTGGGAGTGGTGTGGGATTCAGTCACGATGCAGGCACATTTGTCTCCTGCTCGGATCGAGTCCATCCTGACCACAGTGTCCAGGATAAAGCTAGGCCAAGCCATCACTGTGAGACACTTTCAGAGAGTGTTGGGTCTCATGGCAGCAGCGTCCAGCGTGATACCTTCTGGCCTGCTATACATGAGAGCTCTACAGTGGTGGTTAAGAACCAAGGGGTTTTCCCCGAGGGGAAATCCATTCCGCTTGATAAGGGTTACGCGCAGATGCCTTTGTTACCTATCAATTTGGAAGAAGCCTTGGTTCTTGTCCCAGGGTCCCAGACTGGGAGCATCATGTCGCCGGATATCTATTTCGACAGACGCCTCCCTCACGGGCTGGGGTGCGGTCATGGACGGCCGCTTTACGAGAGATCTCTGGCAGGACCATCATTCCTCTTGGCACATAAATTGCCTAGAAATGTTGGCGGTGTTCCGGGCTCTGAGGAGCTTTCTGCCAGACCTCCATGGTCGCCATGTCCTAGTAAGATCCGACAGCATGTCGGTGGTATCTTACCTAAACCGTCAGGGGGGTCTGAGGTCGCGCCCTCTGTGCAGACTGGCGCATCAGATACTCCTGTGGTCCCAGCGGAGACTGTCGTCTCTCAGGGCGATGTATGTCCCGGGGGACCAGAACCAGGGAGTAGACGTACTGTCGAGGCAGGGGCTGAGGCCCGGGGAATGGAGACTCCACCCCGAGGTGGTGGAGTTAATATGCGAGAGGTTTGGCCCAGTGGAAGTGGACCTATTTGCGTCTCGAGAGACGACACACTGTCCACTGTGGTTCTCCCTCACACATCCAGCCCCGCTGGGGTTGGATGCCATCGTGCAGACGTGGCCGAGGCTGCGTCTGTACGCCTTTCTCCCAATCGCTCTGCTCCCAGCAGTTCTGGAAAGGGTCCGTCGGGACGGGGTCAGCTTACTATTAGTAGACCCGTTTTGGCCGGCCCGAGTATGGTTTTCGGACATCATCCTGCTTCTGGCAGGCCCGCCATGGCAGATCCCTCTGAGGAGGGACCTGTTGTCTCAGGCAGGGGGCTCAGTTCTCCACCCTCGGCCCGAGCTGTGGAAACTGTGGGTCTGGCCCCTGAGGGGGCACAGTTCCTAGAAGCCGGCCTGTCAGCAGAAGTGGTTGAAACTATACTCACGTCCAGAGCTCCCTCCACGAGGAAGTTATACGGCCTTAAGTGGAATGTTTTTTTCCATTTGGTGCAGAGAGCGTGTTTTGGACCCAGTTCACTGCCCAGTGGCTTCAGTGCTGGAGTTTCTCCAAGACCGCTTTTCTGCCGGGCTTACCCCGTCCACACTCAAGGTTTATGTGGCTGCCATTGCGGCATTCCACGCTCCTCTGAGTGATGGTCTTCTGGGGAGGCATCACCTGGTCGTACGTTTCATCCGTGGAGCCTGGAGGATGAGACCTGCGACTCGCACCAGGGTTCCCTCTTGGGACCTGGCAGTGGTTCTCGAAGGGCTGGCCGAGGCCCCCTACGAACCATTGGAGTCGGCTGAGGCCAAGAACCTTTCATTTAAGGTGGTCTTTTTGTTGGCCATTACTTCTCTGAGGAGGGTAGGAGATCTCCAGGCACTCTCTATTTCCAATGGGTGCTTGGAGTTTGCTCCAGGCAACATTAAGGCCATCTTGCACCCCCGGCCCGGCTATTTGCCCAAGGTGCCATCTAATGTGGCACGGCCTTTGGTTCTGCAGGCGTTTCATCCTCCACCTCATGTGACGGCGGATGAGGAGAGACTTCACCTGCTCTGCCCTGTCAGAGCACTGCAGTGTTATATCCAGAGGTCCTCCTCATGGCGGAAGTCGGACCAGTTGCTGGTGTGTTTCGGGTCGCCCAAGAAGGGGCTTCCCGCCTCTAAGCAGACCATTAGCAACTGGATCGTTCAGACTATTTCCCTGGCTTATCAGGTGCGCAATTTGCCTTCACCTATGGCCGTGAGGGCTCACTCCACCAGAGGCATATTATCCTCTAGAGCCCTCCTTTCAGGGGTTTCTATACATGACATATGTGAGGCGGCTGGCTGGGCCACTCCGCACACATTCATGAGGTTTTACAGTCTGGACCTTCCCTCTACACCCGGTGCACGAGTGCTTTCGTCCTAGATTGTGCCTGAAGACAGCTTCACACTAGGATGAGCGGGGTTCGTTGTGGTATAGTGGGTATCTCGTTCCCCTAGTGTCGTAACCGACGCAGTTCGAGTTCCCTCGAAAGGGAACGTCTCGGGTTACGTATGTAACCCTTGTTCCCTGAGAAAGGGAACGAGACACTGCGTCAGTTCGCCACACCTCACCCCGCCTGGAGCACTTGCTTCATAGCAAAGAGCTGACTTTGCTTGTGCCGGTGTGCTCTTGTACACATCCGCGTATGCCGTCACTCGCTACGTCATCACGCAAAGCCAATAGGATTGGATTCGATTTCATTCATGGATTCAGACGCGTTACGCTGAAGGGCGTTCCCCTAGTGTCGTAACCGACGCAGTGTCTCGTTCCCTTTCTCAGGGAACAAGGGTTACATACGTAACCCGAGACGTTTTTTAAACAGTAAGAAATTTTATCATTCTTCAAACATTATGGGAATGTTACTTTTAAATGTTCTCTGAACGTTCCGAAACAAGTAGAAACATTTAAAAAACTTTAGACGAACATCCAACTGACATTTTTCAGAAAAACATGCATGAATGATGTACGATTAATGTTTTTATGCAAACGTTTTAAGAGCATTATTAAAGACCAGATAACTCTGAATTAATGCTTTTTTAATGTTACTAAATAAAAATATAGTGTTGGCACATCTGTATATATGGACTTATCTGGCTCTTTCTGACTCATTCTCTCCAACATCTGGAGCTCATAAGAGCCAGAAACTAAACACAACAACAAATAAGCGTTTACAGAGCGATCTCAGCAAGCGTTCTCTAACTCATCTGATGTTAAATGCGGATGGTTTTTTATTCATATTTTTGTTTATCTTGGTGCAAGCGTACAGAATTGTATTTTGTGAATGATTCAGAGAGTAAGAAATGCTTTATCTCATCTTGATATCTCTGTTAACATGTCGAAACAAATTTGATTTATTGCCTTTTTTAAATCTCTCTTATTGTAAATAAACATCGTGTAAATCATGTTTAAATTCAGTTTAATTCAGTAGGAACACTTGAAATAATTCATTTGAAAGGTATTCATAATGTATGTTATAATGCATCATATCTTTTCATAAATAATTTCAACCAAAGTTAAAATCCATTATAATATTTGCATTACATCTGAAATTGTTTATCAAGTGTTTTAATGCATTATTCTTTTTAAAGGCATAGCTTGATGTATTATAACTGTGGTTACAATCATTCATTAGATCATACAGTGCATTATAAGGCATAAAAAATAGATTTATAATGCATAATATATATATATATATAGGCTTACTTTCATACAAGTAAAGTGTTTTAACACAAAAGGATGTTTTTTGTAGCAATATTCCATGTTTAATAGTTTCCAAACTTGACATGCCAGGAATAAAAATGAGATTTTCGGGTAATAATAACAACATGATGGAGAGAAACGATATAAAGTCCTTTATCTTGTTTCAGATTGCCAAATAAAACCGCTGGTGTGTTTTCACGTCTTACACACACTCTTCATCAGGCAAACGACTAACAGAAGGAGCCGAAGAAAAAAGAGTTTCCATCGTGTTGTTCCTCATTAAAGGGATGGTTTCTCTTTTGCAACAAACCCTGCAGCTCTTTATCATGATCTCTGTGTGTGTGTGTGTGTGTGTGTGTGTGTGTGTGTGTGTGTGTGTAAGAGGAGAACCAGGAGCATCTGATGATCTTCATTACAACATTCAGTCTTCATTGTGATAGCAGTACTCGTGCTGATGACCTCTGAGACTGTGTGTGTGTG
>JAPDVR010000002.1:68500156-68542656 GCA_026230005.1 Gila orcuttii | reverse complement strand
ACCTCGTCTACTCCGTGCGTTTCTCAGCATTGGTCCCGAGCGTCCAGGTCACGGTCAGCCATGATTTCATTCACTCCGGCTCCAACACACCACCACGAAGCCTGGGTGGTTCCGCGGAAGCCGCGTGCCAGGACAAGAATCTTTTCGCCCCTCCCGGTTTTCGAGATCTCCACTCAGAACTGCTTCTCCCCTCATCGCAAAACGGAACACGATGCTGTGATCATCGGCGATTCCACTGTCCGACACGTCCACGCTACGTTAGGTAAAAGTAAGGTGCACAGTCACTGCTTTCCTGGTGCTCGTGTTCTCGATATCACTGCGCGGGTAACTGAGATCTTGAACGGTGACGAGCGCGTCGGAGCTGTTGTGCTGCACGCGGGAGCTAACGACATTAGGCTGCGACAGACGGAGTTTCTGAAGAAAGACTTCAGGAGCATTATCGATACGGTACGCAGCACATCGCCTGAAACATCGATTATTGTGTCTGGACCGCTTCCTACGTACCGACGAGGGCATGAAAAGTTCAGTAGATTATTCGCTCTAAATGAATGGTTATTGTCATGGTGCAATGAGCAGAAACTGCTCTTTGTAAATAATTGGAATCTGTTTTGGGAGCGACCAAGGCTCTTCCGCGCTGATGGCTTACACCCAAGTAGAATCGGGGCAGATCTTCTGTCGGATAACATCTCCAAGATGTTAAATACCGTTTGACTAGTAACCAAAAATCCAAATCACAGTCTCTACTGCACCAATTTAATTGATATTAATACTAGTGTAGAACATTGCATAGAAACTGTGTCTATTCCTCGTTTACTAAGATCAAATAATAAATCTACTGCGGGATCTAGAAAAAATCTATTTTTTATTAAAACAAAAAATCTCGTTATTAGTGAACAAAAACAGGTAGGTCTTCTAAACATTAGATCGCTCACACCTAAGGCGGTTATTGTAAATGAAATGGTCACAGATAATAATTTCGATGTTCTGTGCCTTACTGAAACCTGGCTTAAACCAAATGATTATTTCGGTCTAAATGAGTCTACTCCGCCAGGATACTGTTATAAGCATGAGCCCCGTCTGATCGGTCGTGGCGGCGGTGTTGCAACAATCTGCAGAGATATCCTTAATGTTAGTCAGAAAACTCGTCATAGCTTTAATTCGTTTGAAGTGCTTGTGATAAATGTTACGCTCTTAGATGTAAGAAAAAAATCCCTATTATCTCTAGCATTGGCTACCGTATATAGACCTCCAGGGCCTTACGCCAATTTCCTAAAAGAGTTTGCTGACTTTCTATCAGATCTTTTGGTCAACGTCGATAAAGCATTAATTGTTGGAGATTTTAACATACACGTAGATAATTTAAATGATGCGTTAGGGGCTGCGTTTACAGATTTATTAAACTCCTTCGGGGTCAAGCAAAACGTCACCGGACCAACTCATCGTCTTAATCATACACTCGATTTAATTGTATCATATGGAACCGATCCAACCGATATAGATATCATTCCACAAAGTGATGATGTCACTGACCATTACATGGTAACTTGCATATTACGCACTGCTGTAATATGTCATGCTGCGCCACGTTATCGACCAGGTAGAACAATTCGTCCATCCACCATAGATCATTTCTCAAATAGCTTATCTGATCTGTCTCAGCTGCTGCCTGAACCCAAACAAACAGATGAATTAGACGAACTAACTAGCACTATGAGCACCATTCTCTCTAGAACATTGGATATTGTTGCACCCATTAGATTAAAAAAGGTCAGAGAAAAAAGTATAGCACCATGGTACAATAATACTACGTATGTTTTAAAGAGAGAAACCCGTAATTTAGAGCGTAAATGGAAAAAAACTAATTTAGAGGTCTTTAGAATCGCGTGGAAAGGACAGTATGTCACGTTATAAAAAGGCCCTTAAAACGGCCAGGGCTGAGCAACTCAGCAAATTAATAGAAAACAACCGAAATAATCCAAGGTTTTTATTTAATACCGTGGCTAGACTAACAAATAAACAGACATCACCAGAGTAAAATATTCCGTTACAGTTTAGTAGTAATGATTTCATGAACTTCTTCACCGAGAAAATTGAAAGCATCAGAATCAAAATTGTAAACGTTCGATCTTTGCCCGCGCCTTATAATTCGGCCGCAATTATCACCCCGCAAGAACAATTACAATGCTTTACAACCATAGAACAAAAAGAGTTAAATAAACTTATCACTTCATCTAAAACAACAACATGTTTATTAGATCCTATACCAACTGAAGTACTGAAAGAAGTGTTACCTATAGTGGAAGAGCCTCTTCTCAATATTATTAACTCATCTTTATCTTTAGGTCATGTTCCAAGAACGTTCAAGCTGGCAGTTATAAAACCTCTTATTAAGAAACCACAATTAGATCCAAATAACCTGTCAAAAATATTTGAAAAAATTGTGTCCGCTCAACTCGGCTCTTTCTTGCAAGAAAACGACATCTATGAAAAGTTTCAGTCTGGATTCAGGCCACATCATAGCACTGAAACTGCGCTTGTTAGAATCACAAATGATTTACTTTTAGCTTCGGACCAAGGCTGTATCTCAGTACTAGTTTTACTTGATCTTAGTGCTGCGTTCGACACTATAGATCACACAATACTCTTAGATCGACTACAAAATTACACTGGTGTTCAAGGACAAGCATTAAGCTGGTTCAGGTCATACTTATCTGACCGCTACCATTTTGTCTACTTAAACGGAGAAAAATCGATCATAACTTCGGCAAACTATGGAGTGCCGCAGGGATCTGTGTTAGGCCCTTTATTATTCTCAATATATATGCTGCCACTTGGTAATATTCTAAGTAAACATGGAATTAGTTTCCATTGTTATGCTGATGACACTCAAATATATATTTCATCACGGCCAGATGAATACGCTAAATTATCCAAATTCACATTGTGTTAAAGATATAAAAGATTTGATGACGCGTAATTTTCTTTTATTAAATCCAGACAAGACAGAGGTAATACTTATCGGTTCTAAAAACCGTCCACAAAACCTTTCACAGCACGACTTTAACATAGTAGGATGCCCTGTTACTTTATCCGCTACAGTAAAAGACCTGGGTGTTACATTAGACTGCAACCTGTCTTTTGAAAAGCATATTTCATATGTTACAAAAACTGCCTTTTTCCACCTTAGAAACATTGCTAAGCTACGTAATATCAGTCTCTGATGCAGAAAAGTTAGTTCATGCATTCATGACCTCGAGACTAGATTACTGTAATGCTTTATTAGCTGGTTGTCCTGCATCTTCAATAAACAAGCTACAGTTAGTCCAAAATGCAGCCGCTAGAGTTCTTACTAGATCAAGAAAATATGATCATATAACACAGATTTTACCATCACTTCATTGGTTACCTATAAAGTTCCGTATTAAATACAAAGTATTGCTTTTGACTTATAAAGCTCTAAATGGTTTAGCTCCAGTCTATTTAACGGATCTTCTATCGCCTTACAATCCATCGCGCTCTTTAAGATCACTAAATTCGAGGCTTCTGGTCATTCCTAGGATATCCAGATCCACCAAAGGAGGCAGAGCATTTTCACATTTAGCTCCGAAGCTCTGGAATAGCCTTCCTGATATTGTTCGTAGCTCAGACTCACTCTCCCAGTTTAAAACTAGACTGAAGACGCATCTATTTAGCCAGGCATTCATATACATTTTTTATCTTACAGTTACTGTAAATTCGGGCTCTAGTTCATAAACGCCAGAGGAGAACTGGCCCCCGACTGAGCCTGGGTTCTCCCAAGGTTTTTTTTTCTCCATTGGGTCATCTGATGGGGTGTTAGGACACCATTAGGTCACTGGATGGAGTTTTTCGGTTCCTTGCCACTGTTGCCTTTGGCTTGCTCAGTTGGGAATATTCAAATTAATTAACCAATCATACCAATGATCAGCTCTACCAAACTTGGATGTCTTTTTTCCAGTAATAAACAAACATTGTT
This sequence comes from Gila orcuttii, assembly GCA_026230005.1. NCBI lineage: Eukaryota > Metazoa > Chordata > Actinopteri > Cypriniformes > Leuciscidae > Gila > Gila orcuttii. The sequence continues at coordinate 68,538,662 of JAPDVR010000002.1, read as the reverse complement.
AAGTTGTTTTGATTGATACTGTGAAGCAGGTTTGATACAATCTGTATTGTGAAAAGCGCTATATAAATATACTTGACTTGACTTGACTTATATGAATACAGGAACACTTCTCATTTCAATCAAGAACACCCAGTCAGACAGAAACCTGAAATACTGTCACACACACATATCATATGAATGAATGAATGAGGCATTTATATAGCGCTTTCATAAGTACATGTTTCTTATGTATATTTTAAATAACCTTAGTTTATGAGTAGGCTATTATATGGAAAATTGTGGGCGGTATAAACAAACTATAATATCAACATTCTTTCAAAGTTATGAACAAACGTTCCTCCAGTAATGTTAATAGAACTGCTTATTTCGAAACATTCTAACATTTCATTAATGTTTGTTACATGGAATAAATACATTTAAATAACTAAGATTAAACGCTTTAAAAACTGTTTTGAACATTCAGAGAACAGTCAGAAAACCTTTTCATAATTGAATGGAAAACATTACCAAAACATTCTTATAACATATTTCATTAGCAGCGGAATAATTAAATACTACATTCACAGTACAGTATATATGAGCAATATTTGTGTGTTTTAGAGCCTCATCTCATGTTTACGAATCACAGAAACACAGAACTGATCGCATGAGAATATTACACATCTGTATATACAGTATGACGCATTAATGAGATCAGAATATGATGACAAAACAAACACGATAAAGTTCCATTATGTGATTTCACACGAGATGTAACACTGAGGCCTGAGTAATATTACAACATGATCACAGTGATATGATGTCATACACACCAGTCGGACAGTGAATATACTGTACATAGTGTAAATATAATGGTTAAACTGGCCTTTCTAAAGCTATTTTGCTCAAAGGTTTGGGGTCAGTATTATTATTTTATTTTTTATTAATACTTTCATTCAGTAAGGATGCATTAAATTAATGTTTTGACATTTAGAATGTTAAAAAATATTCTATTTTTTTTTTTTTACTTTCAACACTAACCTATCCACATTATTCCTGCGCCCATGACGCTTTGCGTGAATTATGGGTGTAACTTCCGTTAAGCTGTAAACAACCAGTGAAAGACTAGCTCAATGGACGCAATAATATATATTTTTAAACTGAGAACAATGACATTACATTATTCTACTCACCCTTCAACCATTGAACATTAAAAGTACATTTTAAAAAAGCATCAACAAGGCACTTTCAACAGACCATGAATAACCCCAAAAGCGTGAATCTTTCCACAGCAAAATCGGACGGTTAAATATCACTGTGGTAATCTGTATTACAGTATGTAACATACGTTGCCTTAATAAACATATATACAGATATATGACAGATATACATGTATTTACCTGTCAAAACAAACCTGGAAAGGGATGTGAGGATTTGGGGAGAAAAAAAGAGATTCTTCATGCATTCCTGTGAATTATTAATGTGATATATCGTAAATTAAATCGTGAGAAAAGTATATGTTGACCTTTTTCATACTATTACAGCAGAATGCAAACGGAAAAAGAAAATAATCATGAGGAAAAATAAGCAGAGACTGAAAAGAGCTCTTGCCGTAGATATTCTTTTTATAACATGTCACGTTAAAATACCAAGTGTTACGTTATTCTCATGTTATTCTTAAATAAAACATGAAAGAAAACTGATAGCTCATTGAGTCACACTCAGCTTTATTTATAGGGCAACCTTACGATTTAAAATGATTCGTTTCAGTCTTTTTAAATGGAAGTTCCCCAAACCCGAAGTGCCGCCCATAATTCGAAACGCAGTAAACTCGTCAGGAATAATGTGGATAACGCACTTAATATTTCAGTTAAAGAGAACCTATGCTTTTTTAACAGGGTCTGGTTGAGTTAGTTAGTAGTGTGTTACTATTCAACTTCAACTGGTGGTTATGGGAAGGGGCGGGACATTTCCCAAACACACTCGAAGCGCTCAACCAATCATAACACACTACTCCAGCCGACTAATCAGAGCACAGTGTGCTTTTCAGGAGGAGGGGCTTCATAGAGACAGGAAGTAAACAGAGCGTTACCAAGGAAGTTCCATCAGCCGGAAACTGAAGCCTTGAGGGAGCCGCTATTGTAGCAGAGCATCACCTGCTGTTAGCATTGACTCCCATTCATGTTGGCGTCACTTTGACAGCGAATAACTTTACATCTGAGGCGTCCAAAGACTTCTTTTGTCCATTATTTATTTCTAAAGAAACACGACAATGTATAAAAGGCTCCATTACTTTGTATCTTACGTTATGGCCCCATAGAAGCCGTTTTAGTAAAAATAGGCTAACGATTGCGTCATAACCACGCGACTCTCTGTCGCACAGTAGAGAAATTACCGTATAAACAGGAGGAGAAGCTCGCAGGCAATCTTTTACTGTCTATGAGGCAATCGGGGGGACATAGAAGCATAAAGTCAAGAGAGAAGCCCATAGATAGATAGAGAGTCCATAAAAGCAACGGGACAAAATATTTCAACATTGTTTTTGAGGAATTAGGTGATTCAGATTTGTCTTGGCAACAGCTACTAGAAGATTTTACAACTGTCAGACAGGGTCACTTCACATCTACATCGTCAAGCTCAGTTTGAGCCTGCGCAGTCGCTCAGCCATCAGGAAGTGAGTGCTTATAATGGGCTTCACTTTTCTCCGGTGAAATCAAGGGGGTCGCTGTGTCCATTTCTTTTACTGTCTATAAGTGTTACTGGGAATAGAGGAGCCGCAACAATGGAGAATAAGAGGAAAATAATCAACATTCAAGCAGGAAAACCTGTTCTAGTAGAGCCTGAAAACAACATCAAGACTTTGAAACAGGACTTAAGAGAGAGAGAGAGAGAGAGAGAGAGAGAGAGAGACAGAGAGAGAGAGAGAGAGAGAGAGAGAGAGAGAGAGAGAGAGAGAGTGAGTCTCGGCAGGTGTTTGAATCTCATGTGTTTATAGCTCAGGATCAGGGACCATCTGAGGACATCATTTCTGAGCCCTCCAAGAGACGTGGCATGCAGTGTGTGTGTGTGTGTGTGTGTGTGTGTGTGTTTGTGTGTGTGTCTCAGCGTTACCCCATTGAACCTTTATACTGGGTCAAACTCTGTCAAAAACCTCCTGAGGTAAACTCTCTGAACCCTGAAAGCCTCAGAATGAAAACAGAACAGAAAAACACTGAGTCGACATGAAACATGTTTTCAACCAATCTGACCTCTAATGAGACATGCGGGGGATTCTGGGATGCTTTTAACCCCGTAAAGCCTGACATATGAAATGATAACAAGAAAAAAGGTTGTATTTTGTTGAGTATCATATTTGATACATCAGGTTTTTATGGCTCATATACTCTGATATAGTGAGAATATGGAGGAAAAAGTTTATTCAGAGGCTCAAACTGAGCAAAAAAATATGCAATTTGGTGCAGATGCTGATATTTATATGGACAGAAAAGTATTACTTGTAATGTAAATCAATGAGATCTTTATACAGCAGATACTTACATGAATGCATATAAATATCAATATCTGCCAATGATATTGTCAGGACCCGGTCCCAAACTCGGGTCTCCGGTGTGAGAAAACAGTCACTCAGTAAACTGAGCCACTGGAAGTCGACAGAACCCAGAAGATGAGGCATACACAGCAGTACTGGAGATCAGTGGCGTGCACAGACCTCCTCAGGGGAAGGGGCGGAGGGACCAAAAAGTGCACTAAATAAAAAAAATGATTACTTCTTGATTTTTTTTGTTTTTGTTCTTTCTTTCCTTGGCATTCTAAGAAAATATGTTGATACAATTATTAGAATACATAACACATCAAATGAAAATAGGGAAATTATGATAATATTACTAAATATTATTTACTTCACCAAACAAAAAAGTGAGAATCAAGAAGGTAATTATGGAAAATTAATTTTTAGTTTTGTTGATGTTGTAAATTTAATGTATGTATTATATGTATGAAAGACAGTGTTAGCTATCATGAATCAGTAACACTTTACAATAAGGTTTCATTAGTTAACATTAGCTAATGAACTGCACTTCAGCATTTATTAATCTTAGTTAATATTAATTTCAGGATTTACTAAAACATTAAAATCAAAAGTTGTATTTGTTATCATTAGTTAATGCACTGACTGTGACATAACGTGAATAAACAATTAACAGTTGTAGTATTAACTAAGATATAGCCTACAGTAACAAAAGTGTTGCTCATGGTTAGTTCATGTTGGTTCATACATGAGTAATGAACAAATGAACCTTATTGTAAAGTGTTACTATGAAATCAAAGATATAAGTTCCTCACAATTTAGAGTTGGACATGGACTAAAGATTTCACTGAAACTAACTGTTAGATGTATTTCCCCTTGCACTTTTATTCCTTGGATAAAAACAAATGACATTGTCACTCAGAATGCGTCTGAAATCGAGTTATACTTTTATTGTAGTTAAGAATAACTCGCATCCTGCAGCAACTTTTAGAGTAGCATGGTGATGGTAGGATAAACGTAATTTTCCGTATTAGCTTAAACGTTACCTGCTGCTCGTTTGAAGAGACTCGCGCGAACTGCTGCTAGTGCGTACCAGAACCGTTAAATGCGTATGAGGCGCTGCAAAGGAAACGACTCGGTTACTAACGTAACCTCGGTTCCCTGAGAGGAGGGAACGAGTATTGCGTAAGTAGCTTACGCTATGGGAAAACTCCTTTTCTCGAGAATATTGAAGTCTTTATGTAAAACGCATTGCAGCTGCACAGCTGACAGCAATGAACGAAGGAGCTCGGTCATTGGCTGTGCTGCGGCAACTTGCTCGAACCAATGACGGGGCGACTCTGAATGCGCGACCAATGAGCGCGCTTCGCGCCCGCGCGCGTCAGAGCCCGCCAAGATGGGCGTGGCCAAGCTATATATTGGGCGCCCCGTCATGAGAGTTCTTTAGGTTAAAACGACTGAAGCGAACTAACCAAGCACAAGCACGGCAGCTTACGCAATACTCGTTCCCTCATCTCAGGGAACCGAGGTTACGTTAGTAACCGAGTCGTTCCCTTTCGAGAGGTCTCTCCTATTGCGTAAGTAGCTTACGCTATGGGAACACCATGCAAAACGCCGTGCGTGCTGAACTTCGCCTTATGATAGCCAGAGGCAGGTGCCTGAGCTAAAAAGCAAAGTTATCATCCAACTAGCCGGCAGAGGCGAGCTTTATATGTGGGAAAAAATACAGAGCGGCTAGAAGGCGCTCAGTGTGACACAAGCACATACATAATCTAGATGCGAACTCGCAGTTCAACTAGCATCATGCTGATAGCACATTGGAATGCAATGTCGGGACCTGTAGGTTGTAGAACCTGATAAATGTGGACGGTGAGGCCCAGCCTGCCGCCGCACAAATATCCTCGATCGGTATCCCGCTCGACCGTGCCCAGGAAGAAGCCACACTCCTGGTGGAGTGTGCTTTGACTCCCCAGGGGCATTGAAGTCCCTTAGCTTCGTAAGCCAGCGCTATAGCTTCAACTATCCAGTGAGAGATTCTCTGCTTTGAAACGGCGGAACCTTTCGTACGGCCGCCAAAGCATACAAACAGTTGTTCTGTCTGTCTGAATAGGGCAGAACGCTCCAAATACACTCTGAGAGCCCTAACGGGGCAGAGTAGATTAGCGTCGTGTTCGTCTGCTGGAGACGAAAGCGCAGTTAGGGAGATAACCTGTGCTCTGAAAGGAGTGGTGAGCACTTTAGGAATATACCCCTGTTTCGGCCTAAGGACGACCCTGCAGTCGTTAGGACTGAATTCTAGGCAGGCAGCGCTTGTCGAAAGCGCGTGCAGGTCGCCCACTCTCTTGACCGAGGCGAGTGCCAGCAAGAGCGCAGTCTTGAGCGAGAGCTGTTTAAGGTGCACGGTTCGGAGTGGTTCGAACGGGGGCCCTTTAAGAGCGTCTAGGACAGTAGCTAGGTCCCAGATCGGCACTGAGGGGGGGCGTGAAGGGTTCATCCTCCTAGCGCCCTTTAGGAAACGAATAATTAGGTCGTTTCTTCCCAATGGACGTTCCATTACAGGGTCGTGTGACGCTGTGATGGTCGCCACATATACTTTGACCGTGGAGGGGGTGCGGCCCGCCTCCAGAAGCCCTTGTAGAAAAACGAGTACATTCGTAATCTCGCATGTCTCAGGGTTCAGGCCCTTGGCATTACACCAGTCACTGAACACTTTCATTCGACTCTCAGTGGAATCGGCCGTGGTGCAGATTGCATTTGCATCAGATCTGGAAACCATGTTTGGTTCTTCCAGAGTGGGGCTATCAGCAGCACTGCGTTTTTCTCCTCTCCGACCCGACTGATGACCTGTGGCAGCATCGCGATCGGGGGAAAGGCATATAAGGGGCGGCTCGGCCAGCTCTGGGCGAGCGTGTCCGTGCTTTTCGTGAAGAAAAAAGAGCAGTGCTTCATCTCAGTCAGAGTCAGCCACAGATGGCGCTCGAGAACAGTCAAATTAGCCATAGCACGGCCAATAGACTGGGCAGTGGCCTTCGTGGCTCGCAGAGCTATATCAGTTGCGCTGCGTAGGTCCCTGAAGTCTTCGGGGCCAGACTCGTCCATAGAGCGGAGAAGCTTGGCTTGGAACACTTGAAGTACCGCCATTGAGTGAAGCGCTGATGCAGCTTGGCCGGCGGCGGCGTAGGCGCGACCGGCGAGAGCAGAGGTAGTGCGGCAGGGCTTCGAGGGGTGGGAAGCTTTGGTTTTCCATCCGGTGGTGGAGGGCGGGCAGAGATGATTGGCCACGGCCTCCTCGAGGGGCGGCGTTCCCTCGTAGCCTCTTTCCTTCACGCCGTCCACTGAGGAGAGCGAAGAAGAAAAAGAAGGCTTTAGGCGCGCAGAGTGGGGGGCTTTCCATGACTTGGCGGAGAACACCAATCGAGCCCGAGGTCATCCACGGCCTTCGAGAGGATGCGGATAATCTCCGTATCCATGGTGGAGCCCGCACTCGTGCTAGCTAGCGTCGACGGGGCGGGGTCGAAAGTGGAGCCCGGCCAGTCGTCAGATGCAGCGTCGATGGACAGGCTTGTCATCCACTCCCCCGTCGTCCTCGGACGCGCCGAAAGTCACAAGGCCCACCGCTCTGCTAGAGGGGTGTGGGTCCGGCTGAGTGAACTGAACCGGCGGTGGGGAAGGCAAGAGCGGCGGTGAAGCACGCGGAGACTGGCTCGGCGTGACGTCACTGAGCTCAGGTTCAGGAAGCCTCTGTGAGCTGCGCTTTTTTATTTTTTTTTAAAGCGCGGCTCAAACAGAGGGGTGACGGCGATGGGCTCGCTCGCGGCGAAAGCTGCGAAGCAAGCCCGCAGTGTGGAGAGACCCAGGTCGTCACATTCCGGGCATCCGCCCTTGGTCAAAGCAGCTTCTGCGTGGTTCCGGCCCAGGCAGCGAGCGCAGATGATGTGACGATCCCCGTCCGGGAGAAGGTCTCTGCACAACGCGCAGGAAGGCATTTGAAACAACGCCTCAGAAAAATTGCTCTTTTACAAATGTCGCGGGGCGAACAGATGTAAAATACTTGCGTGTGTGGCACGCCGGATGGCTCAGTAGGATGCCGTTCGAAGGCGGCTGAAGGTGCCGACGTCCTCGTAGCAATCCCGCTGGTATGCTTTTCCACGGCGGCGAAGGCTTTCAATAATCCGGAGGATCCAGCGAAGAAGGTATTCGCTGAAGGAGATTAAATCTAAAGAACTCTCATGACGGGGCGCCCAATATAAAGCTTGGCCACGCCCATCTTGGCGGGCTCTGACGCGCGCGGGCGCGAAGCGCGCTCATTGGTCGCGCATTCAGAGTCGCCCCGTCATTGGTTCGAGCAAGTTGCCGCAGCACAGCCAATGACCGAGCTCCTTCGTTCATTGCTGTCAGCTGTGCAGCTGCAATGCGTTTTACATAAAGACTTCAATATTCTCGAGAAAAGGAGTTTTCCCATAGCGTAAGCTACTTACGCAATAGGAGAGATCTCTCGAAAGGGAACTCCGCCTACCACTTATGCCGTACATCTGTGGTGTGGGAGCATTTCCATTTGGAAACCCCAAATAAAGTGAGATGTGTGTATTGTGATCGGCAGCTAGCCTACTGCAACAATACATCATCCATGATGCGCCATTTGAGGAGCATTCATCCTGCCATTCTGCAGGGTGCAGAGGATGGTAGTGTTCCCCCTGTACCAAGGCCTGCTACTGACACTGCTGGGCCATCTAAGCAAGGTATGCATTGTTTGAAATATAGGCTAATTATAAGTGAAATATAATAACTAAGTGTTGGGCCATTGTTTAGAAAGGCCATGAACTAAGACATGCCTAACATCCCAATCACAACTGCCAATCACTTTAAAAACAAATGTTGTCAATATAATATTATACTTTGTGAATATACATTTTATATGTCTACATATGAGTACCCAATCTACAGCCAAGACATCATTTTGTTTTTTTTTGTAATTGTTGTATTTCTATAATGCACTTTATCTTTCTCTGCACACTGAGCATAAATATTCATAACATAACTTTGTTTAGGAAGGTTTCCAAATGAACCAGTAGACTACTTTCACGGTAGGCTACTATTTTTCCAATATATTTGTCTGAAAGTATGTTTTATCTTCTCTTTTAAAAGGCAGACAGAGGGAATTGGATGAGGCTCTTCTGAACATGGTGGTGAAGGATCTGCAGCCCTTCACCATCGTGGAGGATGAGGGTTTCAGGGCCTTTGTGAACAAGCTTGATCCAAGCTATGTCCTCCCATCCCGGAAGGTGCTTAAAACAATGGTCAGCGAAAGGTACAACACAACCAAGGAGAAGACAATGGAGGACCTACAAAAGGCGGAATTTGTTAGCCTTACGGCTGACATGTGGTCTTCCATTAATATGGATGGATATCTTGGTGTAACATGCCATTACATAACACCAGAGGCAACAATGGCAACTGTTTTACTGGGTGTAAGGAGGTTTTACCAAACCCACACAGCCCAGCATCTCATGGAGGCTAAAGCCTTGCTAATGGCTGAGTGGGGAATAACCTCCAAAGTTCACTGCATGGTGACTGACAATGCATCCAACATGATCCTAAGTGCCCAGCTACTCAACCTTCGCCATGTCCCATGTTTTGCTCATAATTTGAATTTGACAGTGAAAAAGGCCCTGGATCAAACCCCAGTCATCAATGAAATTCGCCAGAAAGCCAGAAAGATAGTGGGGTTGTTCAGATCCAGCTGCAAAGCAAAGGACAAGCTTGTGGAGATGCAGAGCTTGATGGGCAGACCAAGTCTGAAAATGATACAGGAGGTTGAAACGAGATGGAACAGCACATTCGACATGCTACAACGCTTGTATGAGCAACGTGAGCCAGTGGGTGCTGCACTTGCCAATTTAAACAGTGATACTGCTCCCCTGACAAGTCTTGAGTATGACATTATTCAACAGTCATTGACACTTCTTCAACCATTCAAACTAGCAACAACAGAGATGTCAGAGGAACAGAGAGTGTCTGCTTCAAAGCTCATACCATTGTACAGGATGTTGCAGCACAAGCTTGCACAGAAAAAAGGAAATGCAACGCAGGAATCAACTGTACAATTAGGTAGGACACTATGACCATACGTGTAATTGGCCATAACTCTCATATTGTTGTCATTATTTTAATTAATATGGTTTTCTCTTGTGTTGGCTCATAGGCTCACATCTACAAGAAGGTCTACACTCCAGATGTGGAGGGTACGAGACTTTTAGAGCCTTGGCACTGGCTACACTGCTGGACCCAAGGTTTAAAAATGTGGCTTTTGGAAATCCTGCCAAAGCCCTGGATGCTGAAAAGCACATCACACTGGAGTGTGCTTCACTGATGCGTTCAAACACAACTCCTGGTGAGTTTCAGTCTGTTATCTTATGTAATGTGATTCATGAAATTTATACTTCATATGTGTTGTCAGTTTATGATTTGTTACTAATTGCCGTTTTCTTTTAATTCAGAACCACAAATGTCAACATCAGGCCCATCATCATCAACACCAGTTGAAACACAAGACAGTTTATGGGAACATTTTGACAATCGTATCCGTGAGACCCAGATGATACACAATCCTACAGCTGATGCCACAGTGGAAGTGAAAAAATACCTCAGCGATGCGTTTTTGCCCAGAACTCATGATCCTCTAACTTACTGGAAAGAGAGAGCAGTAATCTTTCCTCATTTGTATGTCCTAGCTAAAAAATATCTTTGTATGCCAGCAACAAGTGTCCCTTGTGAGAGAATTTTTTCAAAGGCAGGAGAAATTATCTGTAAAAAAAGAAGTAGGCTGAGTCCTTCAACAGCAGAGAAATTAATATTTTTGAATAAAAATCTATAAGAAAGGGAGACATTGTGGCTTGATTTATTTTTATTAATATTCATTTTTCATGACCAAAATCACATTATGCAATGTGAAGAGACTACAGGTTACAAGCTTCATATATTACAAAAATACAATAATAAAAAATAAAAAAACCACATTTTTTTATTAGCTCTTTGTAAAGGTTGTTTCAGATCAACACCTGCAAGTGACCACTAGGTGTCACCGTGGAGACGGGTTTCGGATTGATTCGAAGCCTCGAAACAAAATGGCACATTTGCTTCGACTGTTTCATTGCTTCACGAAGCCTCGATCTGCCCATCAATAGAATCCACAAGGTCAGAAAGAACAGCAAAAAACTCAAAAATAAAAAAAAATAATAAAATGAGAAACAAAAACAGATTACCACAGGAGAATCCAACTGGAGTCACACAAACTCACAGCTTAACAGAGGCTGGGTGCTAACATTCAAACACAGAGCAAAGAACTAAGGAAAACTAAGGGTTTAAATACACACAAGGGAAACGAGGCACAGGTGCAAACAATAACTAGATCAGACAAACAGCGTCATAGCGACCTCTGGTGGCCAACACCGGAAAAAACCCAGACCAAATGCTGACAGATATGTCTCAGTAAGATGATATTTAATTCTTAGTTTTATGATCAAAGTTCTGTATAACATATAATGCAGTGCAATAATACAATGATGATTGAGAGATGAACAAATAAACCTTCCTCAAGATCATATTTGATACTCATGATTTTTATAATAAATGATGATTTATTTGTCCAGTTGAAATATTCTAAGAATATCAAAGTTATTCTTGCGTTAACTTGATGAAATCAGTACAGATTTGACAGCAGAAACACACGAGCTGAAGGACGTTTGTACAATTACACTAAAAGACTTTTAAATCAGAAACAGAAGACATGTTTGTTATTGTGTTTGTGATTGTCTTTTACCAGTGTAAGTGATAAATGAATAAATATTGCATGGATAGACCATGATGGATGTGTAATGACCCGAAGCACACCTGAACAAACACACACTTCACACATTTAACTCCTATAGACTCACACTCCAAACCTGTGACACACACATCGCATTGTCAAAGAAATATCCCTGTTTTCAAAACACTAGTATTATGATCTGGTTTACTTAAGAACATTGACACCGGCCTATGAGCAGGATTGTCTAATATCAACCATAATGAGCTCTTAAATACTGATTTACTGCATTGCGGCTTCAACAAACTTGGTGTTTTCAAGCAAAATATTAATAACCAAAACAAACAAGTATTCATACAATGCAATGAAGATTTCCATCATTATCATTATCAGCAGCAAAAGATACAATATTAGCCTATAAAGGCACATTGTGTGATTTAAGAACAGTTCTTCCCATCATACGTTTCGCTCATGTTCCCAATTACAGTTTTTTACAATCGCTATGACAATTTTTTCAATACTTTTAACAAATTTCCTAAACTCTTAACACAGTTAGCACTACATCTGTCTGTGTAAGCTATACTATTAACACATTTCTTGTTGCTTTAACACAAAATGCATACATTTAACACAAATTTAAAATGCTTGAACTTCTTTTACACACAAGCTCAAACAAGACCAAACAATGTATTTTTACCGGCAAATTTACCAATGCTTTAACACTGTATGTCAGAACAGAAAACACCATGTTCTAAACATAACCTTACAGACTAAAGTCAAGTAAACGGCTGTTTATATTGTGAATTGAAACACAAATATATCCCCTGTATTTTATTCTATTGTTACTGAGAAACAGCTGATTGAATTATGCAAATATATGAATCCCAGCTGAACACTGCCAGGGGTGGATAAGGCAAGCCAAAAGATTCTTCCCACAATGCCTTGCCAGAGAAGATATCATGTGTGAGAACGTGTGGCCAAATGCAGAAGACCGGGCAGATTAGATGACTCGCTTTTTCTTTTTTTTATTCTTCTGATGCTTTTTCTGTTTGTATATTTTGTACTTTCACATAATCAATGGCAGCTATATTGCATATTTTTGTTATCTTGCAGTAATGTCCTTTTGCAAATAAAGTCTTTATTGCAGCAATTCTGTCTGTCTTTATGTTTTCAGTACGTAACCGTACATTCTATAAAACAGAATTAGATACTCTGAGATGGGTCTTTTTTATTGAATTTCTGCAGAAAAAGACCTAAACCCAACAAATCAAAAATGTAGAGAGGTTTCAAAAGAAACTGCAGTGCAAAACACAATCTATCTATACAATATACTGTGTGTTGTATAAGGGCAGACCTGACACATATAAAATAATGCAGTTTCTGTAATTCCATCTGATGTTTGTGTTTTTATGACATTGTGCTATTATTGACTAAATCTTAGACGAGAACTTATGTTAGTGTTTAGAAAAATTATTTGATATAATAAGTCAGTATGTTGATAAGACTTTTTTTCCTGTCCTGGACTCGAACCTTTTTGGACTCGGTCTTGACTTGGACTCGACTAGTCCTGGTCTTGGACTCGACAGGTGGTGTTGACTAAAGCCCTAGGTCATTCTGACTTTTGTTATTGAGTTGGCAGTGGACAGAAGTGTGGTCAGTGCAATCAGACACAGTCCGCTTTTTCTGATCCAGACGCCAGAAATACAGGAGCCAGAAGACCAGATCTTAACTCTGTAACCCCAAACACTCTCGCTTTATATTTCTCTCTCTACTCGGGTGAGCACCATCAAACAAACCAAATGTGGGACGATTATAAGTTTGTGTGGGACATGTTACCAACACTAAAACATAACCTGAAACTGTTATATAATGTTTATCTAACTTAATAAAAACATTTGTATTCTGCATTTCAGCTGATAAAAATACTTTGTTCTTTAGTCCCTTCCAGAAAACACCATTACATCACAATATAACATAACATGTCTTTATTTTACTGAGCCCAAAGGCATCATGCAGATCACTATTTCTGAAACAGTTCTGACCAAGTCCAACTAAAATCCAACAAAATGAATAATGAATTAATAAAATATAAACCAACATTAATCTAGATCATTGACAGTCTTATATATTAAGAATACATTAAACCAAAAACGTTCATATTTTTTTTAGAAAGGATGTGAATTAAAACAACCACAGCAGACAACAAGTGGATAAATTCTGTTAAATTTAAAATATAATTTACCGAATTATCCATTTGTTTTCTGACAGAAACACACGGATTGAATCACCGCTCCACATTTTGATTGACAGCGTCACACCCCACTAGTGTCCGTGTTTACTCCTGTGCTTTCAACCATTGGACAGGATTTTATAAACGGCTGTTGTATTTGTACTTCTGACGAAGCGCTGTTAAATACAGATGAAAAACTACACCGCAAAAAGAATAAATAAAATGCTTTCTTAAAAAGGCAAAAGAACGCATGCACGTTTTCTTAATATGATAATTAAAAACCAACAGACTGATGAAAATGCAGGACATTTTCTCAAAATGCGACGTGCGGTTCAACACAAAGCGGGACGGGTGCTCACACTACTCTCTACCGTCCTCCTAACATTCACACAATGAATGAACTTGACGCTTCAGAACGACATGTTACGGATGGTAACTGATATGAGCGTTCACTGAATGCGCTGTGAAGCCTGAGCCAAACACACGTACTCTTTTGCCAAACACACTATGGAATTATTTTTGTGCCGATAATAATGAACGTAACTTTTCAAGAAACTAATGAAAATATAAATTGAAATTGAATAAAATATCTTTGAAACTGAAAAAGAATTAATCGCAAGCAATTTTTTTTACTTAGTTTTTAATACACTGCATGTTTTGCTAACTATTCCTCATATTTCTTTTACTGATCTAAACTTACAAATGCGCTTCCAGAGTTTTCATTTACGCTTCCTGAGTTTTCGTTCGCTGTTCTGACACAAATCTCTCGTGGGGGCGGGGCTAGTAGCAGTGTGTTCTCATTGGCTACTGAGTTTTTGATTGACAGCTTCTTGACCTGGAAGTGAAGACGTCAGTGTTGTGTTTACCTGTGTGGATGTGAGCGTCTGTAAGCGCAGCTTTCTATTTAATTTTAGTGATATTAAGTTATTTTTGTCTTTGAATTTTATCTGTATTTACCTGCTGCTGCTACTACTTTGTCAACAGAAACTTTTAGGAGCGCAAGAGATCTCTTCAGTCTATTCAGGTGTAATTGTACATCAAAGTAGGCCTACTGTACATGTCTACTTAAAATATTGTGTCCAATGTTTTAGGAGAATATTTGTTTATTCCTGATGATTCTTTTGCATGTTAGGCTCTGATTAGGTTCTGCTATTACAATTTAAAGAGAATAGCCTACTAGTATACGTGTGTGATATATTCAGCCGTCAAGAAAGTTTCACTTCAACCAGGTAATCAAGGTTGGCAACCATGGCCATCAAATTTCTCATTGTTACCATATGCATTTACACCATCAAAATGTATGATCACTTAAATAAGAGGATTTTAAACTATGAAAATTACAATCGTGGCTTGCTGTCAGATGATACAGACCTCAAAGTGCATTTCATTACATATTTCACACAAAGAATATTTTTGTTGCCAATTTTTTAATCATGCTGATAATTTTATTTATTTCATTTAGTTAATATCTTCTAACATTTAAAATTGTAAATATATTTGAACAATCATCAACAGGTTCAATTATGACTTATAAAATCAGTTAAATGAATTTAAATAAAAAATCTAATAAATGTACATTCTTTATTGTCACTACAGCATATACACAAGTATCAAAGTGAAAGTCTTGGGTGCGATTATGTTGTGACAGGAAAGACCAGAAGCCACAAAACATTAACTGCATACTATACATGTAATGCACAGTATTCTCATAATATACATACAAAATGCATAATTACAAAGATTTTTAAGGAAATAATCCATCTCTGTGAGTCCATATAAGACAAGTGGATTGTAACCCATGTATGACAGTTGGTCGGAAGTGATTTTTAATAGTTAAAACAGTTTACATTATTAGTATTTTTCTTATCCTATTGTTTCACTTCAGAAGGCATTGATTCATCCACTGAGGTCGCATGGACATCACGGTCACTGTGTGTGGTTTTTAAAGCATCTTTAGGACTCGCAGAGATGGATTACTTTCCTTAAAATCTTAATTCGTATTTATCTGTAGAAAGAAAGTAAAATGCATCTGGGACAGCATGAGGGTGAGTAAAATAAGTGAGAATTTTATTTTTGGGTGAACTATCCCATTCATATGCTGTTGGTATGCTAATCCATGATCAGCATAGACTAATAAGAATAAACTGCAACCTCTTGTGTACTTGTTAACTGTGTTTGTTTTAATCTAGAGCTCCAAAGAAATTAAAATATTTGCTATTTTATAATATTAAAATAAGATACATCAGGTGTCTGCAGATCAGGATCCCAGTCATTCAAAGGTGATATGTCTGAACAAAGTAACATTATTGTCTGATGGAGACAGTTGATCTCTGGTATTATCACTCCATCCTCTGTGTCAGCATCAGAATCTTGTTTATGGAAAAGTTGCTCAACTCTCTGGAAAATGAGAAAGGAAATGTATTATAATCTAACAATACAAACTGCTTTGAACTCCCACATGCAGTAACAAGTTGCAGACTTAAAATAATTATTTCAAACAAATTATATAAATGTTTTAAGGGATTTTACAGTACTAAATATTTACTAGGGATGCACGATATATCGACCACATATCGATATCGGCCGATAAATGGTCTTTTTTGATGTTATCGTTATCGGTCCGATAAGAAAATTTGGCCGATATATCAAAGCCGATAGATAATAGATTATTTACTTCAGTTGAGAGACGCGCGCTGTTCGCCATGATGGTTCTGAATGATTGGATTCACTTCGAAAAGGAAGATACAGTTCAGTGCAACATGTGCAGCACAAATCTGTCACATATGCTTCATAACATTATAATAAAAACACGCCTGTTAAAGAATGTTGTGAATTCTTGTTCGCCCACGTGTTTCAGTGCGTCGAGCGCGTTGAGGTGGAAAGAGCGCGTCTATGGAGTTAAGCCTTCATGACAAGCACAGTCAAGTTCTCTTGAGCATTCGCAGCATTCTGTGCCATTGTAAGTTATAATATGTTTAATTTGTGTCTATATATCTGATTAATCTAATATATGATGCGTTTGGTTGAGTTAATGAACGATGCAGTAGCGCTTCATTGTACCGGTGATCATCTTTATCTTTAGCGTGAGCAGCTCAAACAGCAATGCACATTTATAACTATAATTGGGACTGTCATAGATGCCATTATAATGAGAACACTATTGTAATAAAACGTTGTGAATTCTCTGTTTAGTTGCCGTTTCAGCGCGTTGTTGTGGGAATAGCGCGTCCAGAACAGGGATATTACACATTATGACCAGCACAAGTTCGATTGTGCATTCACGTCATTTTGCGCAGATAAGTCGTAATATAAAGTTGATGTAATATAAATATCTGATTAATCTCACATATGATGCGTTTCGTGGATTTAACCAACATGCTAGAAAAGTTTCCCGGTGCTCGTTCTCTTCAGCTCCAGCGCGCGCAGATTAAACAACAATGCAAAACATTAAAAGCTATGATTGGGACTGTCATACAATTATAATTGTATTCACTATTGTAATACATTTGTAAATTCTTTGGGTTTGCATTCTTCAGCAACCGTCGAGTTGATTAACCTTCTAGCAAAGCGATTCAGTTTTAACGTTCGTTCTCTTCAGCTTCAGCGCGCGCTCACACAGCAATGTCATTTGAAACAGTAACTAAGCTATTAAAGATGTTTACTATCACTGTAATATTAAAAATGTTTATTTTTTCAAAAACATTGCGTTATAATTAATAACTAACATTATTTTGTTCTCGTATTATTTTCATCAACGATATGGTTTGATTAAAATATATTTTTCTTATTGTCCGTGCGGAGGCGATTCCATTTTATTGATCAATGCCACATGCATTTTGTTTCTTTATTTCTTTATGTGCAGCCCAATGTTATTCAATGACTTGTTTGCATTATTTATGTATTTTATTTTTTGTTAGGCAATAGATTTTTTGATAACACTTTACAATAAGGTCTAATTTGTTAATGCATTAACTAACTAACAGAGAGCAATAGCCTGTGTTATTGTTAGTTAATAAAATATGTGTGTTCATGTTAGTTCACAGTGCATTGACTAATGTTAACAGATACAACTTTCTTAAAAATGTTTTATAAAATTGTTGGTTCATGCTAACTAATGCTAACAAAATTAAACCTTATTATAAAGTGTTACCATTTTTTAATAAAGAAAGTTGTCCATATGAGTGTAAAATTAATTTTAAAAGTTAAGGAATCTTACACTGGTTCAAACTAGGCTATACTGTATTGTATATGTTTGATTTATGTTAAAAGTGTTTGAGACAAGGCTTTTAATGGTGAGCATTTTGTTATACAGGCTATCAAAGTATATATATTTTTTTTATTTAGATTTATCGGCCAATATATCGGTTATCGGCTTTCAAATGTAAAGAATTATCGGTTATCGGTATCGGCCAAAATGTTCATATCGGTGCATCCCTAATATTTACCTCCGAGTCATGCACCATTTATCATCTGTAATACTGTTGTGTAACCAGTAGATGGCTGTATAGCCCTATAAACCTTTATCCATGGCTGTGTATTCCCTAGTTGCTGGATGTTTTCAGTCATAATTACTTGCATGTATTAGGTTTTGCATTTGGACATATATTTATTATTAAAGACTATTAAAAATGCAACATTTTTCTCCGTTGTTTTTTTATTATTTTTTATTATTATTGCTCAAATATGGACACAGAAAAAGCATTTTGTTGCATTTTGCAGAATAAATATTGCGCCCAGGGTGATACTTCAAAATAATTGAGTGTTTACATATTATGAATAGAGACGTGGAATGTGGTCAAGTCCTGTCTCTCCTCTTTTAAAAACTCTGTATCGCAAATTAATCAGCAATTGGCTTTACATTGCCAAAGTTGAATCGGGCAGTGATTGACAGCGCTCTGGTCCAATGGCATCGGTCATTGTCTGATACAGTACTTTTTGTACTGTAGGCTACAGTACAGATACTGTACAGTACTCTAGCCCAATGTTGGTTGGGGTGGCAGGGGGGAAATATGATCTAATCAAAGACTGTAATGTAACCGTATGTAACGTTAGATAAACAAGTCATGTAATGATTGGGCTAACTTACCAATTAAATCAAGACGACACTGCTGTATAATGTTATGGGCTCTCACTGAGCTCTAATATGCCTCTCCACCTGAAAAAGCAAGTACTGTATTATAAATAGTATTAGTTTAGTATTAATTAATAAAAATTTTTTAAAAAAAATCTGACTTACCACGAGTATAGGCTATCCAGTATTCTGATATCGACGATGACAAATTATATCATTTGTCTGTACTATTCCTTCTATAAGAAATCATCCTCAACAATATAGTGTAGCAGTAAATAAATACAGATATAAACTTAATATCACTAAAATTAAATAGAAAGCTGCGCTTACAGACGCTCACATCCACACATGTAAACACAACACTGATGTCTTCACTTCCAGGTCAACAAGCTGTCAATCAAAAACTCAGTAGCCAATGAAAACACACTGCTACTAGCCCCGCCCCCACGAGAGATTTGTGTCAGAACAGCAAACGAAAACTCGGGGAGCATAAACGAAAACTTCAGAAGCGTAAATGAAAACTTCAGAAGCAAACGAAAACTTCAGAAGCGTAAATGAAAACTCTGGAAGCGCATTTGTAAGTTTCAGATCAGTAAAAGAAATATGAGGAATAGTTAGCAAAACATGCAGTGTATTAAAAACAAAGTAAAAAAATTGCTTGCGATTCATTCTTTTTCAGTTTAAAAGATATTTTATTCAATTTCAATTTATATTTTCATTAGTTTCTTGAAAAGTTACGTTCATTATTATCGGCACAAAAATAATTCCATAACACACGACTGCCCTGATTTACTGACACGATCCCTGTGGAAGCAGCCGAGACTCGACACTAGCCGCGTATAACCCTACAAATTGCGCAAATTGAAATTGCGAATTGAAAATACTCCCAATGGAAACACGTCAATTTCGCAAAAACTCCCATTTATCGCAAAAAAGTTTTTACGCTCGCAAGAGGTGGTTTTTCAGGCAATTCAAAAAAGAAATATTTAGCAAAACTGCAATGTAAACAGTTGTTGCGCATTTACAGGTCACCTGACGTAGATGACGCGGTGTGTTTGGACAGAATACGAGACAGAGTTCTTTATTAAATTCATAAAAGACAAAAGAATTACAGGAATAATGGATTCTAAACCTCAAAGAAATGCCACAATCAAGACCTCGAAGCAGAAATGAGGGAGAAACACTCAGAAACATTGAAACATGTGCCGCTTTCAAGTAAAAGGGTCTTTCCTTGCCATTAATGCTTGGATAACACACACACACACACACACACACACACACACACACACACACACACACACACACACACACACACACACACACACACACACACACACACACACGTCTCCTTAATAATAATAATGGCAGTGTAGTGGCTGGGATAAACGTAAACCTACCAACATCCGTCGCCGTGATTTTTGGAATGATTATAGCGAGAAGAAAAAAATACGTTTTAGCCGCATAACATCGTTTAATGGAAACGCCGTCATTTCGCAATAGTTTTTTGTCGACATTTAGAAAGAATCACAAAAGTTTTGCCCAAATCTGTAATGGAAACACGCCTGACATTTTCTCCAAGAATTTTCTGATACTTCAATGAATCAACTCTCCTTCCACACGCTGTTTCCAGGATATAAAGCAGCCGCAGAGCATCACTGAGTATATAACTATATTAACAGTATTCAAACAAACATTCAGATAATTGGATAAAAAAGTCAGCATTACATAATAATAATAATAACTTTGTTTTTATATAGCACCTTTAAAGCAGCTTCTCAAGGTGCTTTACATAATAACACTATTAATAGTAAACAAACATTCAGATAATTGAAAAAAAAAAGTCTGCACTACATGATTATTATTAGATACAATATCAGATGAGTCAATATTTTAAGTCCTGATGAAACAGAAGTTGTGACAACATCTGAGAGCAAAGGATTATTAAAAAAAAAAAAAAAAGTAGGGTGTGGGAGATGGTTACAGATTGGATATTGAGATGTGGGCGTGGCACTTACATGTATGCAGATGAGCTTGCAGGGGCGGAGTTAAAGCACACTAGATGATTGGATAATCCTCCGTATACGTCACCAGAGAGAAGACTGAGGCTTAACTCAAAAAAAGAATGGCTTCACAATAAGATCTATAACATGCATTTCAAAAATAGAATGAGGGAATTTTCATTTTCAGGTAATAAGTAGCCAGAATCCAGTGCAAGCTAAACACAACACATGCTGCTGTTTTCAGCAGAACTGAAGACCATAGAAGAGTCATTGCTTAAAAACATGAGAATTGGATTGAGCGCGATCATCCAGATGACCGTTGGGTGGCCCGTGCACATCTAACAAGGTTTCAGGCAATTAGCAGAGCCACGACAAAAGATGATCGATGATAAGAGGGCATCAAAGAGACCTCAGATGACCATCCCAGTGCAGACACTATATATAGATAATGGGCACCAGGATAACCGCTTTCAGCTCTGGTTCGGATCACGAAGCGTTTGATCCTTCGCTCTCAGACGTGATAAGATCCTGAACTCCCACGGGAACATGATATTCCCCTGAAGGACTGAGGAGAGTACAATGAATCTGACAACCGAAGAAGGTGTTTGCTTATCTTGTGCAAACCTGCGCGACGCTATCTGCACGTTCATCGGCTCTTTGTGCTCTCGCACGGGCCGTTACTGGAGCCGTGTAAACGTCCAGGTATTTCATGCGTCGTTTGCATCGCATTCGTCTGTCGGTGAAACTTGATGCTTGTGAATCATGACTGCATCATATAACCTCTATAGAAACATGGACGTATTTTCGAATGTTTCATTTTTTTTGTTGTTGTGCTGGGCAACGATTAATCGCATCCAAAATAACAGTTTGTGTTTACATAATATAGGCTATGTATGTGTGCTGTGTATAATTATTTTGCAGATATAAATACACACATATGCATGCATATATTTAAGAAATATTTGCATGTATATGCATACTGTATTATTTATACATAATTTAGGCAATATTATATATAAATATTTTATATATAAATAACACATTTTTCTTATATATATATATATATATATATATATATATATATATATATATATATATATATATATATATATATACATGCATATGTGTGTATTTATATTTACAAAATAATTATACACAGTACACACACATATATTATGCAAACACAAACTTTTATTTTGGATGCGATTAATCGTTGCCCAGCACTAATTTTTTTAAAGAATATTTTAAAAACATGCACATTAAAAACATTATTATTTTGCTAACATTACAATTTACATTTAGAGGACATTTCCAGAAATCTCAGAGCCTCAGATGCTAACCCATAAATCAATATGTGTTTATGAGATACAATAATATCAGATGAGTCAATGCTTCAGGTTGTGATGAAACAAAAGTTGCTCTGTGTATTGGTTGCTGATTGGATGTTAATGTGGGCGTGGCACTCATAAGCATATGCAAATGTACGTGAGCTTGCAGGGGCGGGGCTTAAGCGCACTAAATGATTGGAGAATCCTGCATGTCAACAGAGGGAAGAAAAATATAAATATATTAAATTGTTCACAATAAGATCTATAACATGCATTTAGAAAATAGAAAGGGGGAGTTTTCATTTCACGCAACACGCAGATGTTCAAATGTTTAAAATGTTTTTTTCTTAGTTATGCTTAAGTTGAGGGAACATTGCATTTTAACATTTAGCCAAATTTATGGGAAAGTTACTTTTGAATGTTCTGAACGTTATGAAACAAGTAGTATTATTTAAAAAATGTTGGACAATCAAGTTTCAGAAAAAAACGTCCCATAAACGATGTATAAATAACATTTTCGTGCTATTGTTTGGAGAACATTATTAAAAACTTTGAACAAACGTTTTATTAACGTTCCTGGGAAAAGTTCAGAGCGTTAGCCAAAGTTAAGCATAACTAAGAAAAAAAACATTTTAAACATTTGAACATCTGCATGTTGCGTGAAATGAAAACTCCCCCTTTCTATTGTCTAAATGCATGTTATAGATCTTATTGTGAACAATTTAATTTATTTATAAACACAGCTTGGCAAGTGTTTATTTCTTTTATCATGGTTAAAGCTACAGTATGTAATTTTTTCGCCGCTAGGTGTCGCTGACCTCTTACAATAACAAAGGCGCAGGTTTATGATGCAGTGATAAGCTGAATGATGGGACTTGCTGTCAAGCTGATGGATCTAATCATGTTTATGGATGAGTGAAAACATTCATGTTTTTTAACATTACAGTGGTATGAAGCAGGGCGCGATTGCTAATAAGAGACAGATATCACACGCGAGTCCCGCGGATCAGGGGCGCCGCTAAGGGGGGAAAAGTTAGGACGATTCTAAGGGCCCACACACTTTTGGGGCCCCCAGAGATCGATTTTATTATAGGAATGGGTGCAGTAGGGGGCCCAACCTCATATTCTTTCATAGGGCCCAACATTTCTAGCCGCGCCCCTGCCGCGGATATAAAGGAATAAGGACATTTAATTCTACCGAACTACCCGCAAGTGCTGGATTACTCACACCGGTCATTTTATTAGTCTAATTAAACTTGTGAGGTAACGCAGCGCTGTTTCACTTAGTCTAACGTTACAGTATCACACTAAACAGCATTTAAATGTGTGTTGAAAGTTATAATGTTATTCTATTTGTTAGTTCGTTTGCTATATGAAACTAGCAGTAAGCTAGATCAACATTAGAATAACATACTGATCATATTGTTGAGCGTTTCATCATGTTGAACTATATAACATTAATTTGTTTTATGTACATTTGCTCACCTGTCTAATAAAGTATGTGCAAGAGCGGTGTCGCTGTCGAGTCGTGACTCGTGAAGCTCTGTCGAGTCCAAGTTAGTCGCGGACGCTAGCTCTCGGCATCTCAAAAACGCCACGCCGATATTGATCCTCATTTTAGTTCTCCTTTTTTTGTCCCAAACTCTGCTTGCCATGGTCTATAATGTTTGAACGAAACAAGAACAGCGTGCCGCTAAATGTTACGCACTACGCTAGGGATGGCCCGATACCATTTTTTTCAAACCGATACGAGTACGAGTATTTAGATTTGTGTACTTGCCGATACCGAGTACCGATACCGATATTTCTACCGCAAAAGTAACTATAGGCTCCCAGAAAAGAAGACAGAAGACTATTTTAGAACACAGGTTAGAAGACTGTTTTTATTTTCTTCTCTGCTTGTTTTAACAAGTCTAAAAATAAATAATAATGAGTAAAATAATAAATGTATTAACACAAAAACCACTGTTAACTTAACATAAAAGCAAGCAGTTACTGCGTGCATGGTCTGGAATGACTGAATGCGTGCAAAGTGCGCTCCCTTAATAGCCTAATTCCTAAAAAGCTGACAGTTCATCGCGATCTCACACATCTGTTATTATCAATGAAGCTGACTGCACAATGAATATTTCATAATATCCACACACTGTTATAATAAGAGGATTTGCCAGCATACAGAATTCAGCACTGAACAAAAAAGTTTTGAGCGGTGAGGGGAGTCTATCTTAAATGCTTCTGATTGGCCATTGCGTTCAAGGAATCAACACATATGTCTGTGATTGGCTACATCGCTCAACGCTGCAAACATGTTATGAATAGAAACTCTGGCCTGTAAATCGTTTCTATTTTGTTTTAGTTGTTATTCTTGCTTTTCTTCAACAGATGAATAAAAATCTATTAGTTTTAATATGTGTTATTCATAGATATTTCTAGTTTGCGGGAGTCCCGCAAATCGTTTTATTCCTCCGCAACCCGCACACACAGAGTGAGTGCATTACCGCCCGCGCTCGCACTCGCACTCGGCCATAAGATCTAGTGCCGCGCCGCACTCTATTGCGTTGGGAGTGCACGTCCCTATGCCTCAGTTCACCTCGACAAAGCACTCGCGGCGGCCAGTTTCGTTTCGCAAATGTACGTGGTAGCGGGGCGTGGTATCGGCGAATTTTTATGAGTACGAGTACGAGTATATGAGGACAGTATCGACCCGATCCCCGATGCCAGTATCGGTATCGGGCCATCCCTACACTACGCAGTTGTCCACGTCTGTCGCCATGGTTACGGCATGGCTACGGCAGTGTGAGCGGAAACCGCTGATAGCGCGGATATTGCGTCATTGACAGGCGACATTTTTTCCGGGACGGCTAATTGACCCTTCGCTAAGCCACGCCTGAAAACCGCCACTGGCCAATCGTGTCTTAGCAACTGTAACTAGGCACGGGAGGTCTGGCAAGCTTTCGAGTGAGGGAAACATGCCGAAGCGTTGTGCGTATGGATTGTGCAAATCTGATACCCGGTATCCTAAAAGTTTGGACGGGGGAGTGGAATTGTTTTCCTTCCCGAAAATCTAAAAGCCGAGGGGAGAAATGATGTGCGTGGATCAGCAGTGTGAGACCCCATTCACATCTACATGCCCACAGGATTAACAAAAACACATATTGCTTGGAAATAATATTAATCATAATGCATATATTTTAACGTAAAATAAGACGATTAAAGACAAGACGGAGGCTCACTGACATACTTTAAAATATATTTCAGCATTTTGTTAATCGACGCCTACTACCCCTGACTGAGTAACTTTAACCCAATCCGATCGCGGCTCTCCCGGTGTTAGTGTTATTCCACAAGATTTATGGATAAACTGTTTGATTTATAATTATTAGATTATTTTCACATTTCACTCGTGCTGTGCACGAACACAGCTGTTCCTCAATGTGTGTGTTTCCCATGTGAATGGTCAGCGTATGAGCCGCTGCTGCTTGCGCTGGGACTATAGGCTTTAGCTTCAATTTTTATGAAATTATTCTCTAATCGGTTGCATATTATGTGGTGGATATATCCCTCGAATGCACTGCAGTCCCTTTAGTCTTGCTCTCTCAGATATTTCACATGTTCGCCAAAAAATACAAATTATCTCATTGGGAATGTCTGACACCGGTGCATACACACTGTAATAGACGTGCCAGGTGCGAAAGCTTGTCAGGCGTAGCAACAGTAACTAGGGAGGGCGGGGCTTAGCGAACGGTCAATTAAGTCATTTTAAATTACCCAAAGTGAATTGTAAAAGGCTCCCTGATATGATTCAGATATTTAAATTCATATATTAATTTATTTAATAAGACTTCATTCATTTTAGTGTCACACAATTCAGTTGATAGACTACAGTTTTATTAGACTACATTAATTTACTATTAGCTAGCAATAACACTTAATAACTAAAATTTGGAGCCTAACCAAATGCTCCACTCTTCTCCACAATGGCAACCCACTGTAATTTAAATGGTTCTAATAATTCCAGTATAATTGATCATTAGTGATTCATCATCACTGAAGCTTGTCAGGCGTAGCAACGGTAACTAGGGAGGGCGGGGCTTAGCGAAGGGTCAATCATTTAAAATTGGATTTTCTCTGAAATAAAAAAATCTTTGGAGACTTTTGGGATATTATAAGTACACAACTCCAGGAAATATATCACACTGTGCAAGTGATTTTTGGAAATTTTATTACAAAATTCTTACATATTGTACCTTTAATAGGGATTGTCCTGTCAACAGGGATAATGTCATTTATTAAAAAGTACGTTCGGCAAATCCTGCACAAGAAAAAAGCCAAGAAAATACAGGCCTACTGGAGCCCATCGCAAACACACGCATGTATTAGATATGATCTGCTTGTCTCAATAAATCAGAAGTGTAGCGTACTTGATGTCCACTGGCACCTGTGAGAAAGACTGAGTGTGTGTGTGGTGGATTCACACACAGTAGCGTGGAGCTCGCCACATCGCAGATCTGCAGTCGAGGTGAAAGGTAAGCGGAGCCGTAAATCACGTGTGTTTCTCTCCGAGAGTCCAGAAGGAGCACATTTAAAAGCCATTAGTGACGGTGAGCCAGCTGCACATCAGCACAAGTCGTAAATTGTTTTATTGGATGAAGTTTCTGCAAAGAGATGAGCTCAGCAATACCGATTTCCCGGCACGTGTGCTGTTATAACCTACATTCACATAATAGTGATGCTAAAGCAATTAATAACGCCACAAACCATTATAAAACACATATTGATTCATTCTAATCCTTTTCTGTCTGATTTGGGAAAATGCATTGCTCAAAGGTGAAACTAAAAATTCCACAGGACAGCCAGAAGTGAATGAGGACTTGTAATCAAATTTAATTGCACATTTTATGATTTGCACTCATGTGAGGCTTTATGCACAGGCACATCAGACGGATCCTCATACGCACGTGTAAATATCTCTCTCGTGTAATATTTGTGTGTATGTTTTATGGGCTGTTGACATCAGGCCTCCGTTGGTCTCTCCTGAAGTCACACAGCTGTTCAGTGCAAATATAACATGATGGCCACCGACCTCGCATCTGACCTGGGCAACTCAACCACTCATTCTGTCTGATTGGATGAGCTGTTCACACACACACACACACACACAGGCACGCACACACACACACACAGGAACACAATATCTCTCACACACACACACACACACACACTATCTCACACACACACACACACACACACACACACACACACACACACACACACACACACACACACAGGCACGCACACACACACACACACACACACACACACACAGACAGACACACACACACACACACACACACATAGACAGACACACACATACACGAGCATGCATGCATGCACACACACACACGCACACACACACACACACACACACACACACACATACACACACACACACACACATTTATTTAATGCAAGTCTGTTATGCCTAGTACAACATCACACACATACAGTCAGACTAATTATTAAGCAGACTAATTATTTCTCATTAAGCAACTGCATGTTGGGTGATACGATTTTACTATGGTAAAGCGTGGTAATGTGTCTGCTTAACGACCCTTTCACCGTATTACAGTTTTTTACAATCACTTTGCTACTATTTTCAGAACCTTGATGTCATTTTTCAAAACTCTAGACACAAAACTCAAAACGGTTATCACTTGTAACACAGGTTGTCTAATGTTCAAAACATTGCATTGTGCATTCACATCTTTAAAGAAATCTTGCACTTGCACAATCATTGGTTCAAAAAACAAATTTACTGTGAAATACCATTGAAACACAACTATAGATCACCCACACACAAGCAACCGATAGTTTCACTCTGTCATTGTTCGTACAATCATTAACTATTGTAGAACAAAATAGGTGATACAGGTTTCATTATGGTACTACATGTACAGTAAATACCTCTGTTACTGTAAAGTACTGCAGTAGTAGAGAGAATACAGACAAAGTGGAATCATTGAACAAAGTTTGTAATATATTGATGCAAAACACTACAGTACAATCACAACATTGGTTTATTTTAATCAAAGCAAAAATACAGTAATTAGCTATGAAATAGAAAAGAAAAGACAGTACTGTAAACCATCAAATGCAATGAAATAGAAAAGAAAAGACAGTACTGTAAACCATCAAATGCAGTGTTCCTCAACTTGCTTGCACTGTAAGAAATAAAACAGCAGTGATTACTGTACTTCTACATTGTCATCAACTCTGTGTTGTGGATTTGGCCACAGGTTCTCATCTACATCACAATGGATGTTTTCATTAGCCAAACATCTTGGAAAAAACCTTCGGGCATGGCGAATCCAGGCCTGACACTGGTCTGCTGTGATGTCATTGCAGGCGTCATCCATGGCCTGGAGAAGAGTGACTTGTTCATGAGGGTGCCTATCATGAACCTTCCATCTCCATGCGGAGAAAAATTCCTCAATCGGGTTAAGGAAGGGGGAGTATGGGGGTAAATACAGGGTGGTAAATTGTGCATGGGCCTGAAACCATGCTTGCACCACATGAGCATGATGGAACCTGACATTGTCCCAGACAATGACATAGGTCACACCTTCAGCTCTACAAACCTGTTCGAGCTCATCAAGAAAGGTGACAAGGAGAGCTGCATTATATGGTCCAATATGAGGTCTGCGTCCCACCACACCATCTTCTGATATAGCCGCACACATGGTAATGTTGGCCCCACGTTGTCCAGGTACTTGGATGGTTGCCCGCTGGCCAATGAAATTCCGACCTCTCCTCCTTGTCTTGGCCAGATTAAAACCTGCCTCATCCAAATATATGAATTTGTGATGGTCGTCATCAGCATCCAGCTCCATCACCCTCTAAAAATACATTTTGGAAAGAGATTTAGAGATTACCGTACAATGTAGAATTTTTGGGAATGTTTTTACAACAGCCGTCTTGAAACTGAACTTACCTGAACATACTCAGTCCTCATTTGTTTCACTCTGTCTGCATTTCTTTCGAAAGGCACATGGTATAGTTGTTTTATAGATACCTGGTGCCTTTTCAGTATGCGTGCAATGGTCGGCAAACTTATGGATCCCACATTGTTGAACATGTCTTCATTGTCCAAGATATGCTGGCGAATTTCTGTAAGGCGAATATCATTTCTGGCCCGAACCAAATCGACCACAGCCTGCTCTTGCTGGTCAGTTAGAATTTTGCCTCTGCCTCCACTATTTGGCCTAGTCACAATTCTACAGGGAACATTAGAGTAAGAAGACACTTGGTCACATCACCTATTCTGTGATACACATTGGTATGCAGTCATTTGACAATTGAGAGTAGCATAATGTTTAGTGCATGCTGATAACTTACCGGTTCTCATTGCGGAAAGTTCTGATTATTGAGGCCACGGTTGACCTTCTCAGGTTTGGTTGTATCATTGTAGCCGCCTCAGTCATTGTCATGCCATGATTTATGACATGGTCTACAACTATTGCCCGAATTTCATTGGACACTCTATGCTGTTGCTGCCGCTGTCTTGGTCCGTGGCCTTGTCCTCTACCACGTTCCCCCACACCTCTCAAACGAGGCCCACGACCACCTCTCAGAAGGGGTGCCTGTCCTCTACCACGTTCCCCCACACCTCTCAAACGAGGCCCACGACCACCTCTCAGAAGGGCTGCCTGTCCCCTACCATTCCTTTGACCAACACGTCTTCCTCGTCTTCCTCCCACCACTGCTTGACCTCCATTGTGACCTGGATCACCTGCTGGCTCCATGTTACATATCACTATGCTCTTGCAATTGGATCCCAATCAACTCTTTATATACTCATTCCACAATGTGCCCTCAATCATCAGTAACGAGTTGGCAGAATTGGACAAGCAATTCCAAGGGCCTGCATCTCTACAGTGCAGTACTGTCAATACTTTAAATAGTCTGAAAAGGTGGTACAGTATTTGGGACCATAGACACAGTGTCTGATGAAGCATTACAGTATGATATAAAATATTAGGCTGCATCCATGGATATTGTAGTCTAATTGGTTCATGCTCCACGCTAATTGGTGACAATGAATCTCGTTATCTTGAAACTTTCATGATTTACTGTAAACATGGAAGATTGTTTGTCTGTTTCCATACAACTATGCATTAAGAGTAACGCAACAGTTACTTATCATTTTGAGCAGTTGTATCAATTGATAGTTAGATCAGTGTAAGGAAATGAATAGACATTCATTTGAAATGTAATGTGTGAATTGCCTTTTGAAATAGTAGTACTTTGATGTTAAGTTGTGTCATATTGAACAAGTGATTTTTGTTGAATGAACAAATGATCTAAGTTTTATGTGTATTGTATCCAAACAATTGAGAAAATGGTTAGAGTTTTGAAAAATGTGCATTTTGATAATTGGTTGTGAGTTTTGTGTCTAGAGTTGTGAAAAATGACATCAAGGTTCTGAAAATAGTAACAAAGTGATTGTAAAAAACTGTAAACCCGCTGTAGCGCACGGTCACGGCTGGCTGATGCTTTATTTTCAGTAGTTGTGTGCATGTCAGAAATGTAAGGATTGTGTATGTTAGTGTTTCCTGGAGACACAGATCCCAGCGAGCCAGAAAACTCTCCGCTAGTTTTCCCGATGGTGTCCGTGCTTCACTGACGTCATCCGATGAGGGTCTCGGAGCCGGACAGGTGCGCGACACCTGCGATCTGCACACATGTGACCCTAGATCACTAACCCAGTCACGAGTCACACGGGTATATGTGTGGCCACAGCCAACAGTACATTGCATGGGTAAAAATTATAGATTTTTCTTTAATGCCAAAAATCATTAGGATATTAAGTAAAGATCATGTTCTATGAAGATATTTAGTAAATGTCCTACCGCAAATATATAAAACATTTATTTTTGTGAGTGAATGCAGCATAATCGCGAACACAAATGCGCAACTTTAAAGGGGATTTTCTCAATGTTTTGATTTTTTTGCATCCTCAGATTCCAGATTTTCAAATAGTATCTCAGACAAATATTCTCCTATCCTAACAAACCATACATCAATGGAAAGCTTATTTATTCAGCTTTCATGTAATGTTTTAATCTCCCTTTAAAGCAATGTCAAGCCTGAAGCCGTCTGTACACACACACACACAACACAACTTACACCACATATTTAATAACACATTTATTCATTAATGACATGCATTAAGCATTAGTGGTTAACAGTATATAAATGTTTATTTTGTTATAAATGTCCGCTGGTTTGTCTAGATAAGACTCTTATTCCTCGGCTGGATCGTGTCGAGACTTTGAAGCTGCACTGAAACTCACATTTGGACCGTTGGACTCCATTGAAGTCACTATATGGAGAAAATCCTGGAATGTTTTCCTCAAAAACCTTCATTTCTTTTCCACTGAAGAAAGAAAGACATGAACATCTTGGATGACGTCGAGAGAGTAAATTATCAGGACATCTATATTCTGAAGTGAATTTATCCTTTAAAAATTGCCCCGATTAGCCTAGGCTCCCAGCCAACAGGGAACGCTCTCTGAACGTTCTGGCAAGGTTCTCTAAAAGATGAACAAACGCTCTTTCAGTAACATTCGTTCAAAGTTATCTGGTCTTATAAACGACTTTACCTGAAACGTTAGTTGGAAGTCCCCCTGTAGTCAATAATATTATCCCTTAAAACTCATCTTTGATCTCCAAAATGACATATTTCAAGTTTTTTCCTTGAAACAAAATATCTTCATGTCTTAAAATATCTTGAATGTAACTCGACACCCTTGCCTCATTTAGTATTCGCGGTTCTATGAATATGCAAATGAGCCCCGCCTCCACTCACTCACTCAGCTCAGAGATCCACTCGTTGACGATCACACGTTGATCTGATTGGTTACAAGGTAGTTTGTGACGTCAGAATCATTTAAAGTTAATAAGAGTTTTCAAAAACAAATTCGTTTTCAAATTCAAATACGAATTGTTGAAGTCTTTGAAATTAGAAATATGTAATCTAGTCCCAGCTGTCCAATAAAAACCCATTCAACAAGGCAGATAATTTGCATAATATTATGTCATTTTTGGAGTGTTAAAAAGTTTTTCACTAACAGTATTTTTAGGTTTTAGGGCAGTATTTGTTTGTCTAACCAATGATAGATGGGAAAAAAGTTCAGGAAAAGAAGAATATTATCTTTAAATGTGTTTCTTCACAGAATTGACTTGGATAATAGTGACGGCATCGCTGAGGAATCTGAGGTTATCAGCTGAGGATCGTCAGGAATCTCTGTAATCTTCAGGACTGCACCTGAACAGGGAGGAAAACACACTTCTGTCCAAACACAACACCACTGCTCATCTCTAATAATGATCCTGACGACCACTGGAGAACAGAGTGTGCACTAATGAGACTACAACTCAATGTGTCTCCATTAAATGAGGAACATTGTGTATCGTGGAAAAACACTTTGTGTTCAGGTGTCAGAGATCAGACGCAGCGCTGCACACGTGTGCATGCAGGAAAATATTAATATTAAAGATGTGGCTTTAAAAAAGGAGAATTTAGAGATTTAGTTTTAGTGTGCATACTAAAATGGGGTTTTGGCGTTCATTAAAAAAGAGATATTTATTGTGGTTATATTTTATATTTATAGAAAAACTAGTTGATTACTGTATATTTAAAACAATAATGTAACTTCATAACAGCTATGAAATTATAATTACATCTAATTCTTATAATTCTATTTTTCCATCCATCCATCCATCCGTCCATCCATCCATCCATCCATCTATCTATCTATCTATCTATCTATCTATCTATCTATCTATCTATCTATCTATCTATCTATCTATCTATCTATCTATCTATCTATCTATCTGTCTATCTATCATCATCCGTCTAGCCATTCATTTCTTTGCATTTCATAAAGGGGTGGTTGATTATGATTTCACTTTTATAACTTTAGTTAGTGTGTAATGTTGCTGTTTGAGCATAAACAACATCTGCAAAGTTAGACGCTCAAAGTTCAAAGATAAGGGAGATATTTACTTTTACAGAAATCGCTTTTTAAGGACTACAACAAACGGCTGGTAGGAACTACACAAGCTTCCTCTCGGGTGAGTGACATCACCAACCCTAGAATTTGCATAAACCCCTCCCCGGGGAACGCGATTTATAGATTATCATGACAGAATATGCTAATCAATGACTAGAAGATAACTACACATCAGCAACATAAATGTCACTTCTTCTTGAGTCTCTCCATCATTGTGTGACTCCGGGTTGAACATAAAAGGCTAAAAGTTTTAGAAATTTTCTGTGTGAGGTAATCAAAGCTGCTAACCCACACACACACACACACACACACACACACACACACACAAGCTCTTGAAGCTCCGCCCTCTGTGCCGGTAGCATCAGCTCATTTGCATTTAAAGGGACACACACACACAATTTTGTGACAATTTTAACATGCTATAAAACAATATCTGTGGGGTATTTTGAGCTAAAACTTCACATACACACTCTGGGGACAACAAAGACTTATTTTACATCTTGTGAAAAGGGCATTATACCACCGCTTTAATTAATTTATTATTCATTCATCGATTAATTCTAGTAGAGAAGCCATTTGCCAAGAGAAACGGAACAACACGATGTGTGCGACTGACTGACAGATCCAGAAACCACAGAATGAAGTCACAAACTCTCACGCCTTAAAACCGAGAGCCTGAGATCCTGTAAATGATGTCTGTGATGCACGTTTGACAACAAAACATGAATATGCGATTGCTCAACATTTCTCCTCATCCTCCATCACGCTGTACCTGCAGAAGAATGACGTACGCGTGACACGACAGACCAGAGCGTTTCTATCAGGCAAATTAAGCCTGACGAGCCTTTCAGTGATTATTTTTATGGTTACAGGACAAAAGCAGAAGCACGGTCGTCTCTCAGCGCTTCACATCTGCAGCTCGTAGAGTTGCATAATCTCACATAACTGAAACATTAAGCCGTATACGTCAATGCCGAGCGCTTGGATGCCGTGAGGAGATGGGAGGAGAAACCAAACATTTGTGAGCAACAGTGTATTAAACCAAACACCATCACGGCTTCCTGAACAAACTGTGCTCATAATTCAAAACTGATGAAACAACGCACATCTGGCAGTCAGTAATATTGCTCTTATACGTACGGCCCCATCGAGGACATGCGAACACAGAACAGTGGCTGATGGGAAAGCCCGTCAGAAAGCAAACATTGAGACGTCTTGCTAATCAAATATAGACACATTAGAAGGTGTTTGTTAGACACAACACACAGCAGAGTAACTATATTCATATAACACTGGGTCAATGTTTTTGTTTTTTTGTAAAAAATATTAAATACATTTTAAAAAATATTATAAATTATGAAAACTGTCATTTTTTTCTTGCAACATTTTTCTTAATCGTCAAGTGTCATTGATATTACAAAAAAAGTTATATATATATATATATATATACACACAGATATTACAAATATGTATCCTATTTAATTCATTTGTAATTATTTATTTAATTTAAATGGAATTATTTAATTATTACTAATTGTTTTATTTCTGTATATACCGCATATTACAAAAATAAAACATTAATTATTATACATATATATTTCATATATCTTATTATAAATATAACTATTGTAAAAAATAAAGGACACAATTTACTTTTTCAAGTGTCTTATTGCTTTTAGAAAATAAAAAAGTAAAATGTTAATATTTATTTTAAAGAATATTACATTTAAAAAAATATTATATATTACAAAAATATTTTTTTATATTATACATATACATATACATACATCTTATTATAATAATAGATATAATAAATCATAAAGAAAATAAATTATTTAACACCATCTCAAGTGTCTTATTGTTATATTTATATTTATTTTTAAAATATCACATTTTACAAATAATATATATTAAAACAATATCAAATGTTATATATGTACACATTTAATATGAACCATAAATATTATACAAATTATAAATATAAAACTATGAAAGACAATTTTTCATTAACACCATCTCAGGTGTCTTATTGCTTTTGCAAACTAAAAATATAATTAAATTATATAAAAAATATAATGATTTATTTGAAAATATTACATATATATACATATACTGTATATATATATATATATTATACTTTATTTTTAAACCTTAAATAGCATTTTATAAATATTCTAAAAAGTTTAAGGACTCAATTTTTCAAATGAATAAACTTCAGAGTCAATATGTGAAGTGTGATGACATCAGTGCCAGTATGAACGATTATAAGTGACCTCGAGGACATTGATGTATCCGGTCTGAGATCCGTCAGGGGAAACTGTAAGTGTTTAACAGGATTTACTGAGTTTACAATCAGTGAAGCGTTAAACCACTGCAACAATCCCACATCTACAACAGGAAGCAAGCACTGGAACGTGTGTGTGTGTGTGTGTGTGTGTGTGTGTGTGTGTGTGTGCGTGTGTGTCTGTGTCTGTGTGCGTGTGTGTGTGTGTGTGTGTGTGTGTCTGTGTGTGTGTGTGTGTGTGTGTGTGTGTGTGTGTGTGTGTGTGTCTGTGTGTGTGTGTGTGTGTGTGTGTGTGTGTGCAATTACAGCCCGCGAGAAAAAAACACACACACTGCTAATGAGAAATGATGCTAACAAATGTGTGCTGGAACAAATCTTGCATAATTAACATATAATTATAATGACAATGTGATGAAAATATTGATTCTGCAACCCAAAATATGAAATAAATGGCTCTGAAACCACAATAACAAATTGCTCTTTGACATGTCCAAATAACTTGAAAAAGGACAAGTTACTTTCTGATGTGAAATAGGAGTTTATGTGCTGAACTTAATCGCATCACTAACCAAGAGCAATAGTAGCATAATGCTTGTAAAAACAGTATAAATGATGATTGACTTAGAAAAAAACTCTGATAATAAATAAACAAATCATTATCTGGTAACATTTTATTACGATATTCCACTCTAGACATTCTACTAACTACTGACTACAAGTAAATTTACAACTACATGTCAATTAGGCAAACTCTCATTAGAGTATTAGTAGACTGTTAGTTTGTTAGAAATAAATACAAATTGTTGGGTTGTTTTAACCCAGTTTTGGGTCAAATATGGACAAACCCAGCTGTTGGGTTACATGTTTAAATTGCATTTTTAATCCAACGTTTTTTTTTTTCATATTTGACCCAAAATTGAGTTAAAACAACAAGAATTTTTTAGAGTGCATGATTTTTGATTGTTTGGATTTCGATAGTCCACTTTAGACATTCTACTATAAGTAATAAGTAACTATAAGTCATTAGAGTATTAGTTATGGTTAGGTGTTAGGTTTCGGGTTAGTACAATAAGTTGACTTGTAGTTACTTATAGTTAGTAGAATGTCTAAAGTGGACTATCGAAATCCAAACAATCAAAAATCAAATGCTTGGTTGTTTTAACTCAATTTTGGGTCGAATATGAAAAAACCAAAACGTTGGATTAAAAATGCAATTTAAAAATGTAACCCAACGGCTGGGTTTGTCCATATTTGACCCAAAATTGGGTTAAAACAACCCAGCAATCTTTATTTGTTCTCCTAACCCGAAACTAACAGTCTACTAATACTCTAATGAGAGTTAGTTGACATGTAGTTGCAAAGTTACTTGTAGTTAGTAGAATATCGAAATAAAGTTGAACGTTAGCAGTCACTGACACACTAAAGATCTATTTTAGAATTCAATATTTTTTTACGAGCAAATCCCAAGAAAAAAGTACAAAGACTAACTAAGAAGTTACTAAAATGACACTGAATTCCTAATCGCCTGGATCTCTGATAATACAGTAAAACACCTGAAAAATGCAATGTTTTGTCATAATTTCAACAGTTGTTGTCAGATTTCATTGGTGATTTGAAATAAGATATTTAATTGTAAGCTTGTTGAACAGCCTGGAGAATCTGATGCAAAGACACGGGAGTTTCACCGCATGACTGAAGAGACGCTTCAAAGATGGCCGCCTTCAATTACTCGCTTTAACGGGATTTTGAGTTTTATTAGGTTTTGGAAGAGAGTTTCTACACGATCTGGTTTGTTGAGCTCTTCAAAGGTCTGTCCTGTTGGTGTGGAATGTCGAATGCCGGCCATTTGAAGAGAGAGAGAGAGAGAGAAAGAGAGAGAGAGAGAGAGAGAGAGAGAGAGAGAGAGAGAGAGAGGATTAAACAACGTTTATTAAGTTATCATTTATAACTCATACAGATTCACCATAATAATAAAAATAATAGATAAAAACCCATAAAACATTAAATATTCAAAACCAACTGACCCTCAAAAACAACACATAATATATCTTTAAAACACCAAATATCACAAAAAAACATTTCATTTTTCACCAGTTTGTAGTACGCAAATTCAATTTTGATTCTTCCACCCACTAGTTTTCTAAACATCATTTCCACATCAGTAGTCCCAAGTTGAATTCTTTTATTTTTCCTTGTTTTCCAGATTGCTAATTTTGCTGTTCCCAACAAATAATTTAATAAACATGTCATCCTTCTCATAGAATACCTATACTTAACACCTCCAATAAATATTTGATCTGAAAAGTCTTCCTCAAAATCTTTAAACAAATCTTTAAGAAATTAAAAAGATCTTGTAATCTTCCACATTTTAAAAATAAATGCTCTAAGTCTTCTTGATTTCCACAAAATCTACATTCCCCACCCACTGCTGGATTCAAGTGTGCCACATATCTGTCAGTAGCTATCGCCCCGTGGATAAGCCTCCACTGTAGATCCGCAGTACGCTTCTCTATAGGAGGCTTATACAGGGCTCTCCACCTGTCCCTCACGAGGAAGTCTTGTCCTAACAAACCTGGCCACTTTGAAGCTTTTATTCTCTTGAGAAAAACTTGATGTGTGACTTTTACTGAAGAATAGTAAATCGCTTTCTTTGACGTAGATTTAAAACAGTCCAGCTGTGGTGTATCAAAAGACAAAATTGAGTCCATATTTACATCCACTGTTTCCTCAAGTATGGCTGGAGACACTCTGATGTTTGGAAATTCTTCTTCTATATCTCTTAAGTCCATTGACCGACCTCTCTCAATGTACTCTCTGTACCCGCTTGGCAATACATTCCAGATCTCCTCAGTCAGTTTTGAGACAAGACGTTCAGATTTCAATTCTGTCACTTCTTTAAGATTCCCAGCCGGCTTCCACCCATCATCGTCCAAGAGGTGTCTGATCTTTACAACCCCATTACGCTTCAAAACTGTAGATACGCTTACTGAAGACAACAGCCTTGTTCGGATCATTGGGTTGAAAAATAATGGTTCTTCCAGAATCCAGTGCCCTGTGTCATCACTACTCCGATCCACTTTAAAAACGGTTTTCCAGGAATGAAGCATTGACTTATAGAAGGGAGTAATCTCTGACAGACTCAACTTCCCCAAGTCCATTATAAACAAATGTTTATCCAACCCGAGCCCACCTGCGTTCTTCAAAATTAA
>JAPDVR010000002.1:68479612-68497112 GCA_026230005.1 Gila orcuttii | reverse complement strand
ATAGTTGAGACACAAACTGAAGTCATTATTTATCGAAAATGACATGAGGAAGATTCTGTGAAAGTGTTTCCCAGAAGTTCAATGACCACAAACTGACAAAAAGCACCATAAATATATTCTCAATAAAGTCATAGATTAGAAACTCAAACTGAAGTCATAATTCATAGAAAATCTCGCTATCTGTGAAAGTTCTCAAATCTCACTTTGTGGTGCCTGGCATCTTTAACATTCAAAACTGTGATGCATCTTAGTGAATTTGATCTAAATATAGCTATGCAAATGATATGCATTTTAATCAAATAACAACAAATAAGTTTTATGGTGCTTTTGTCCTTTTTAGAGATTTTCACAGTACTACTTTCACAGTATAGAAACTAAATTTTCAGATATTCTACATTTGAACGTCACATGTTTAAATGACATGAGAAAGATTCTCTAAAAGTGTTTCCCAGAAGTTCTCGGCCTTGATCACATGATCCTCCGTCACCACGGCAACTAGACCAACTCCCAGGTTACGATGGGTCAGCGGTTCGTGTCTGACATCATCAGAGACCTGTCAGTTCACATCGCCCGTCAACATTTGTCGGTATCCATAGAAATGACATCTCTCTCGCTAGATGTTGATCCTTACGGTCACCAACTGTGGAGAGAGGTCAGCAGAGGCAAGGCGGTGTGTGTGAGCTAAGTTTTCCCCACTAATAGCCAAGACAACACGGACGGCATCATTCCTGCTCAACGTTTCTCATTTAAAGTTTGCGGTGTTCAGCAGGGCTCTGTCCTCGGACCATTAAACTTTCATTTCATCCATCAATGCTTGTCTACACATACTCAGATTAAAGACTTACATTCATGTCATGGCCCTGCATTCATATAAGGTGACCTGACAAATGATTATTTTACTGTGTTTGATTAGGCGTCTCTAAAGAAGACTTGATGAAGATCAAGGCAAAGTAAAGGTCAATGGGTCAAGTGTGCAGTGCCTGGAAAAGGAGGGCCGTCAAATGCTTGTTCTTTCTAGCATTCAGTTCATTCTGCTTTCTCACTTCTGAATGAAAACGAGAGCTGAGAGGAGAGAAAACACACATCTTGCCATGGAGACCAACACACAAGCTCTCAAAACACACTGATCTATGGATCTATGGCTCTCGGGTGTTTGCTTTTAGCACAACATCGCTCTTTTCGCTGAATCAAGATCTGTCAAGTTTATCATCCTCTGCAAATTACACATGAAAGCGCATTAATATTGCAATTATTTGTCCAATAGCAACAAGATTAAACTGAGTACAATTGAAACTACTTCCAAAAAAGACCTCTACAGTTTCAATCTCAATAAAAACTTACAGGATAAACACAATGTAAACTGAATTCAACCAATATCAAATGATAAAACAACTTTATAGCTCTAAACTATATTTAGGCCTACATTTTAAATTTATATATATATATATATATATATATATATATATAAATTGCATTTAACATTTCCATTCATTTGGATTGCACAGTTTTAACATAAACAAACTAATAAACTTAATGTGATGCATAGTTGTCAGTCCTACATAAATGAAACAGGTTATATTTCTGTAATAGTACTAACAAACTAAATGAATACACAATAACCTGGTTTATATATTTATATGCATCACATCAAGTTTCTAGTTTATGTTAAAACTGCATAATCCAAATGGATGGAAATTTTTTATCTTGCTAGAACCTAAATATATATTTTTTGAGCGAATATGAACTATTTCCCTTATTTTAGGAGAAATAATTTCTCGATTTTAAGCGAAACGAGAAGTTGATATAATCCTGTGAAAAAGTATTTGCCCCCGTCTATCTGATTTTCTGTATTTTACATTCTTTCTCTTCAACTGCGTATTTGAGAAAAAAAGTGCACATCCCAAATGAATTCTCTAGACAGTGCAGCTAATCTTGTTAAATTACGTCACTTTATAATAAAAGATATCACATATTAAAGTTCTCCAAACAGTTGCGAAAAAAAGATCTAATGCAATTATATCATGCAATGACTGAGATCCAAACACAACAGCGTTCCCGCTGGCTGCTTCCCTCCACACCTGGAATTATTTTCTTACTTAGTATTTTTGTCTTGTTTCCAGTCTAAATATCTAAAAAATCTTATATCAAGATGCATGTACTACGTATATGACTGAAATGACATAAGATATTGTGTCTTGATTTCTGGGCAAAAAAAAATATTAAGTGAGTTTTTGCTTAAAACAAGCAAAAAGATCTGCCAATTGGGTAAAGCATAATAATCTTGTTTATGTTTGAATTAACACACAGTTTAGCAAGGATACACGCTGGTGGAGCGGAAATGAGTAAAAGAGAGGACAAAACATTTTCAATTTTAAGCGAAACGAGAAGTTGATATAGTCCTGTGAAAAGTATTTTCAGTTTCATTTTATTTTGATGGTCCCTTTAACACATTCTGTTGTCTATAAGTAACATTGCACCTTCATGTCTACTAACTCCAGTGTTGGGCAAGTTACTTTTAAAAAGTAATTAGTTACAGTTACTAGTTACTTCTTACAAAAAGTAACTAAATTAGTTACAGTTACAAATTTTAAAAAGTAACTAGTTACTTAAGAAAGTAACTATTGCGTTACTTTCAAGTAAAATTAAATTTTAAATGCTCAAATGTGACCCCACCTCTACCCCTCTTTAACGGAACTTAAAATACATGTGCATGTTCAATTATTTATGATAAATCTGAATATTATAATGAAATGGACACCTAATACAATACATTATTAACAGAAACATGAAACATTGTACACACATCTAAAAAAAAAAAAATGTTGCTGTGGGACAAAGTGAGACTAGCCTCCAATCGAACGCCATGTATGTAGATATTATGTTTATATAGT
This sequence comes from Gila orcuttii, assembly GCA_026230005.1. Classification (NCBI taxonomy): domain Eukaryota; kingdom Metazoa; phylum Chordata; class Actinopteri; order Cypriniformes; family Leuciscidae; genus Gila; species Gila orcuttii. The sequence continues at coordinate 68,494,221 of JAPDVR010000002.1, read as the reverse complement.
GGATCAATGCAAATAACACAATAGATGTTTTGGAACTTTTGATATTTATTGTCCCTCAACAGGCCACAACTGGGCAAAATTAACTTAAGCTGGTTATATATCAATAATACCAAGCAATATCAAAAAGAAATAACAAATATATACACTCTTTGTAGTGCAAATAAAACCAAAAAAAAATTACTGAAAAAATGCTGTACTTCAAGTAGAACATTGTAACAATATTAGGTGCTTTCAATGTAACTGGAAAGTCTATCGATGATGGATCGACTCGTTCGCGAATGAGCTTTTGATGGGTTGTTCGCGATTCGCGAATGAGCCGACTCTAAGAGCCGGCTCTTTTAGGTGAACGTCGGGAGCTGGCTCGCATATCTTAAGAGCCGACTCTATTTTTACAAATTTAGCCTATAGAAATTAAATAATTATGTAATAAAAATTGAAATATTATAGTCAAAGTCATGTAAAGAGCTGTTTGTGAGCCAAAAGAGCCGGCTCTTTTCAGTGAGCTGAGTCAAAAGAGCCGAATGCCCATCACTACTATGCGTGCTTTCGAACACCCGCCCAACTCTACCTCTGATTGGCTTACAATGACATTTTACTCTACCTCAGCCAATCGTCAGCATTTATGCGCTTGTCTCGTGCTCTGCCCACTAACCAAGGAAGAACAGTAAAAAAAGTATTTGCCTCTCGCTCAGAGATCTAGTTGGTCTGATGAAAAAAAAACAGCTTCATCAGTTATAGTAACGCGCCGCATTTTTTGGCAGTAACGGTAACGGTGTTATTAAGATGAGAATGTCAGTGTCTGGTTGTGTTCCCTTGTTTATCACTAGAGGTCCTCGTTCTCACGGTGTCCTTCACATTTGACTTCAATTCCCAGCATTCTGTCTGTCAATGTCACTCATCAGTTCATTGCACTCAGCTGTTCCCCGTAATCATTGTTCCCAGCTGTTCTGTGTTAGTCTTGTTAGATATGTGTATATATTCCCTGTCTGTGTTAGTATGTGTACAGAGTCGTTGTTTTATGTCACCACTTCTGAGGTCTGTTTTCCTGTTTGTTTTTGTTCTTGTTCTTATGTTTTGATTGATTTTGGATATTTGACCCCTGCCTGGATGACAATGATTGTGGATTGCCCTTATTATTAAATATACCGCAATTGGATTTTCTGCTTCCCTTGTGTGATTCGTGACAGAATGACTCCGTCAAACCCAGATCCAGCGGTATGTTTTTTAATATCTCTTCCCCAGCCACCGAGCGGGAGAGAAGGGAGTTTTTTAAGGGGACCCGGTTGGTCAGGTTTCGCGGGACCCGTGGAGGTCACAGTGGAGGATGTAGTCGGGAGATGATCCCTGTTCCGGTGGTCCCGGGTTCCGGTGGTCCGGAGTCCGGTGGTCCAGAGAAGGAGGAGACACAGCCCGTCTGCCCAGTCAGAGACTGTTCACGTCCCGTCTGCCCTGCGAGACTGTTCACGTCCCGTCTGCCCTGCGAGACTGTTCACGTCCCGTCTGCCCAGCGAGAGACTGTTCACGTCCCGTCTGCCCAGCGAGAGACTGTTCACGTCCCGTCTGCCCCCGTCTGCCCAGCGAGAGACCGTTCACGTCCCGTCTGCCCAGCGAGAGACCGTTCACGTCCCGTCTGCCCAGCGAGAGACCGTTCACGTCCCGTCTGCCCAGCGAGAGACTGTTCACGTCCCGTCTGCCCAGCGAGAGACTGTTCACGTCCCGTCTGCCCAGCGAGAGACTGTTCACGTCCCGTCTGCCCAGCGAGAGACTGTTCACGTCCCGTCTGCCCAGCGAGAGACTGTTCACGTCCCGTCTGCCCAGCGAGAGACTGTTCACGTCCCGTCTGCCCCCGTCTGCCCAGCGAGAGACTGTTCACGTCCCGTCTGCCCAGCGAGAGACTGTTCACGTCCCGTCTGCCCAGCGAGAGACTGTTCACGTCCCGTCTGCCCAGCGAGAGACTGTTCACGTCCCGTCTGCCCAGCGAGAGACTGTTCACGTCCCGTCTGCCCAGCGAGAGACTGTTCACGTCCCGTCTGCCCAGCGAGAGACTGTTCACGTCCCGTCTGCCCAGCGAGAGACTGTTCACGTCCCGTCTGCCCAGCGAGAGAGACTGTTCACGTCACGTCTGCCCAGCGAGAGACTGTTCACGTCCCGTCTGCCCAGCGAGAGACTGTTCACGTCCCGTCTGCCCAGCGAGAGACTGTTCACGTCCCGTCTGCCCAGCGAGAGAGACTGTTCACGTCCCGTCTGCCCAGCGAGAGACTGTTCACGTCCCGTCTGCCCAGCGAGAGACTGTTCACGTCCCGTCTGCCCAGCGAGAGACTGTTCACGTCCCGTCTGCCCAGCGAGAGACTGTTCACGTCCCGTCTGCCCAGCGAGAGACTGTTCACGTCCCGTCTGCCCAGCGAGAGACTGTTCACGTCACGTCTGCCCAGCGAGAGACTGTTCACGTCACGTCTGCCCAGCGAGAGAGACTGTTCACGTCACGTCTGCCCAGCGAGAGACTGTTCACGTCACGTCTGCCCAGCGAGAGACTGTTCACGTCACGTCTGCCCAGCGAGAGACTGTTCACGTCACGTCTGCCCAGCGAGAGACTGTTCACGTCACGTCTGCCCAGCGAGAGACTGTTCACGTCACGTCTGCCCAGCGAGAGACTGTTCACGTCTGCCCAGCGAGAGACTGTTCACGTCACGTCTGCCCAGCGAGAGACTGTTCACGTCACGTCTGCCCAGCGAGAGACTGTTCACGTCACGTCTGCCCAGCGAGAGAGACTGTTCACGTCACGTCTGCCCAGCGAGAGACTGTTCACGTCACGTCTGCCCAGCGAGAGACTGTTCACGTCACGTCTGCCCAGCGAGAGACTGTTCACGTCACGTCTGCCCAGCGAGAGACTGTTCACGTCACGTCTGCCCAGCGAGAGACTGTTCACGTCACGTCTGCCCAGCGAGAGACTGTTCACGTCACGTCTGCCCAGCGAGAGACTGTTCACGTCTGCCCAGCGAGAGACTGTTCACGTCACGTCTGCCCAGCGAGAGACTGTTCACGTCACGTCTGCCCAGCGAAAGACTGTTCATGTCACGTCTGCCCAGCGAGAGACTGTTCACGTCTGCCCAGCGAGAGACTGTTCACGTCACGTCTGCCCAGCGAAAGACTGTTCATGTCACGTCTGCCCAGCGAGAGACTGTTCACGTCCCGTCTGCCCAGTCAGAGTCTGTTCACGTTCCGTCTGCCCAGTCAGAGACTGTTCAGGTTCTGTCTGCCTTCATGGACCTGGACTATCTGGAGCGTCTGGCCCGGATCCTGGACATACCCGTGTCTCCTGTTCCAGAGCCGGAGCCAGTGTCTGCTGTTCCAGAGCCGGAGGCAGAGCCAATGCCTGTTCCAGAGCCGGAGGCAATGTCTGTTCCAGAGCCAATGCCTGTTCCAGCGCCAGAGCCAGTGTTTGTTTCTGTGTTTGTGTCTGTTCTTGTGACTGTTACAGTTCTTGTGTCTGTTCCTGAGCCGGTGTCTGCTGTACCTGAGCCGGTGTCTGCTGTACCTGAGCCGGTGTCTGCTGTACCTGAGCCGGCTTCACCGCCCTGGCCGCCCGAGGGGTCTTCACCGCCCTGGCCGCCCGAGGGGTCTTCACCGCCCTGGCTGTTCTGTGTTAGTCTTGTTAGATATGTGTATATATTCCCTGTCTGTGTTAGTATGTGTACGGAGTCGTTGTTTTATGTCACCACTTCTGAGGTCTGTTTTCCTGTTTGTTTTTGTTCTTATGTTTTGATTGATTTTGGATATTTGACCCCTGCCTGGATGACAATGATTTTGGAAGGCCCTTATTATTATTGGATTTTCTGCTTCCCTTGTGTGATTCGTGACAGAGAAGAGTAATCAATTAGATTACTCGTTACTGGAAAAAGTAATGCCGTTAGTAACGGCGTTATTTATAACGCCGTTATTCCCATCACTGACTAACTCTCATTAGAGTATTAATAGAGCATTAGTAGACTGGTAAGGTCAGGGTTAGAATAAGTTGACATGTAGTTGCAAAGTTACTTATAGTCAGTATAGTGTCTGTTGGAGGACCGTCACAATAAAGAGTTAGCAGATATGAAGCAGAGAGTCCACTAATACTCTAATGAGAGTTAGTTGACATGTAGTTGCAAAGTTACTTATAGTCAACAGAATGTTCAAAAGGGACCATCAAAATAAAGTGTTACCGTATATTCCCGTTTATTTGATTTTCTGTAATTTACATTCCTTCTCATCAATTTTGTATTTGAGAAAAAAAGTGCACATCCCAAATTAATTCTCTAGAGTCTAGACAGTACAGCTAATCTTATTAAAGCACGTCTCTTCATAATAACAGATATCACCGCCACTGTGTTCCTTCAACCTTACGTAATCTTTTATAAGTTCTCCAAACAGTTGCAAAAAAGAAAAAAAAATCTAATGCAATTATATCATGCAATGACTGAGATCCAAACACAACAGCGTTCCCGCTGGCTGCTTCCCTCCACAGGTGAGCAAGGAGTGGAAGAGCGGAAATGAGTAAAAGAGAGGACAAAAGCATGCCAAGGCCAGATGAAAAAGCAGGAAGAGCGGCGGGCAGATAATAATCGGAGTGTGTAGGGTTGTGAGAGAGCTCTGTGTGGAGCCGACGGGGCCCGGGATCAGGGGTGAGATGGGAAGAAAGCGGAGAAGGGGCCGTTCGCTGATCATTCTTAGGCCTGCCTGATCACAGACGCTGCACCGCCAACAATGAGTCTTGTATGAGTGTGTGTGCGTCTTAAAAAAACGGCTTCTCTTCAGTGGCTCTTTCGTGGCATTCCGGAGTAGATAACATGCCCGTTTCATCCTCCTTTCCTCAAGATCCCACGGGAGAACAAAGGTGAGCGACAATTAAAGCAGGGAAAAGAGGAAACATTAGATTTCGAGGATGGTTTGCAAGATGTAGCAAATCTCAGCTGCCTCATTTAAATATATATATATATATATATATATATATATATATATATATATATATAGTAATGTATGTCCAACTTAATTTGCATACATGCACTCACATTAGGGATGCACCGATATGAACATTTTGCCCAATGTCTGGGCAAAAAATTTTCTGCCCAAAAATTGATATTTTATCAATTTTTTCTCCTTTTTTTCAATTTTTTTCTACTCTTTGTAACCGATAATTCTTTAAATTTGAAAGCTGATACCTGATATATTGGCCGATAAATCTAAATACAATTTTTTTTTAATAATTTTTGAGAGCCTGATTACAAAAACAAAAGTTTCACTATTAAAGTATCCCAAACACACAATTACAATTTTATGTAGCTAATATGATAGACTTGCGCTGCACATGTTGCACTTCACTGTATTTTCCTTTTTTGAAGTGATTCCAATCATATCTCAAGCAATTTAAAACCATCATGTTGAACAGTGCACATCTGAAGTGTCTCAGCTGAAGGAAATAACATTAAAAATTATCATATATCGGCCAATACCGATATGGTGGCCGATATATCATGCATCCCTAACTCACATAAAGTGATTTATAGCAAATCTCAATTTGGACTGTTGATGATGTATGTCTATTTCCATACAGTAATATGTTATGCATGTAATCTTTATTTTTATTCACTTTTTTCCTTTTTCTTAATTTCTTTAAAAAAAATTCCTAATTTTTTAAATTTTTCTTCTATTTTATCAATTTTTTTCTCCTTTTTTTCAATTTTTTTCTACTCTTTGTACCAAGAGGCTAGTAGCCACACACACATATCAGCCAGCTGTCCTTGATGATCCACTAATCACCACTAGATTAAGAATACTTGTTTGAGTAATTGATATGTGTCCTGAAGAAGGCTGTGTTGCCGAAAACGCGTAGATCTACTTTTAACTGGTTTTAATGATTTAGCCCAGTTCATTAAAGGCTGTTTACTTTACCATGTGAGTGCCTTGGAGCATTTCGTCTACATAAGCAAATCTCAACTGTTGTTGAAAAATGTAAACTGCACGACATACTGCATTTTTCAGAAAACAAGACTTAAGTAATTTTGCTTCTCAAGTAAATGTTTCTTGACTTAGGGATAAACAAGACAAAAATACCAAATAAGAATTTTTTTTTTTTGCTGTGTAGAAAGCATACTTTCTAACATTAATAGAAATCCTCAGAGCAATCTGCGTTTTCAACAGCTGAAATTAATCCCAAAGAGAAAAAATACCACCTGGAAAAAATGACAAAACGGTTCAAGCTCTTTCCGTCCCACCACCTGTTGCTCTCATCTAAGCGGAGAGCGTTTAAATGTGCGTGTGCCGCTGGTAACACACGTCTGCATGTAAGTGATATTAGATGCATTACGTATGAATTCGTCACTATGAACCGTGTGAAGCCTTCCGAAATGCGATTATTTATTTCCACCGAGAAGACGAAGTGACAACCGCAGAACAGTGAGAGAGAAACCATTGTGATGACCTCGTCTTGGCATTGTCTGTCCTTTTTTCTCTCTCCTTCTTTCTTTTAACCCAGTTTCCAGGCCAGGTTTGGTCTCCAAGATCCTGTCAGCGCTCAGGGATGCGGCACGTGCGCAAGCTAACGGCTAATGGCTAACGGCAGCGCTCCAGACACACGTATACATTTGGAGCTTACTAAACAAACACATAAATGACATCTCACTGGTGTTCTGAACTCAGTTTACAGATTTATTATGATTGCATACGACCTCAAATGAGCTGTAACGAATGTACTTGTCATATCATATTAATTAGTGGTCAACCGAGATGTTTTTTTTAATGATCAATGGTGATATCTAGAGAGTGAGTGGCTGAAGGCAAGTTTTATGTCATGTAATACAATTTAATGATGACAAATGAAACATGCATGCACACCATGCTTATTATATGGGTATGCAGAAGAAATTATTTAGAAAGGCAAAGGTTTGCAAATGCATTTGCTAGTAAATAGAGAAATGAAGACGTGAAGACTTATTTGAATAAGTATCTCTGTTTACCACTTCTAGTAATAGTGGTCAACCGAGATGTTTTTTTAATGGTCAATGGTGATATCTAGCTTGGCTGAAGGCAAATTTAATGTCATGTAATGCAATTTAATGATGACAAATGAGACATGCAAGACTGACTAGATGCATTATTAGAAAGGCAAAGGTTTGGAAATGCATTTGCTAGTAAATAGAGAAGTAAAGACGTTTATTTGAATAAGTATCTCAATTTACCACTTCTAGTAATTGTGCATTACTTAAAGGGATAGTTCACCCAAAAATGTAAATTCTGTCAGTAATTACTCTCCCTCATGTTGTTCAACCCCGTAAGACCTTCGTTCATCTTCAGAACACAAATTAAGATATTTTTGATTAAATCTGAGAGCTTGATCACTCCTCCATAGGCTTCTAAGGGATTGAAACTTGTTCCCCGAAAAGTTATTAAAGACATTTTTAAAATAGTCCAAGTGACTACAGTGGCTCAATCTTAAGGTTATCAAGCGACGAGAATACTTTTTGTGCGCAAAAAAACAACAAAAATAACGACATTTCCTTCTCTGTGGGCCTCGAGTGAGTTCACTAGTGTAACAGCGCAGCGCTTCTGTGTTGTACGTCACACGCATCAGACACATGACCAGCGTCGGCCAATAGTGAGCCTACGTGTGACTCAGATTTAATAAAAAATATCTTAATTTGTGTCCCGAAGATGATCGAAGGTCTTACGGGGTTGAACAACATGAGGGAGAGTAATTACTGACAGAATTTAAATTTTTGAGTGAACTATCCCTTTAATATTTCAATGCATGCACACAAAGCACATACTGTTTTTCTTCTGCTGTCAGATCAGGATGTTCCAGTAGAGTTTTCATGTTTTCTCACCCCACATGGCCAACACCTGATGCCGAATGAAAACTGAGAAGAAATGTGGCCCATGAGACCGCAGCCATTTTGGTCACGTAATAACGTGAGGAAATGATTAGCAAACATGAAAACAAAATGGGTCTGTTTATTCTCACCAACGTTCCTGTTCACAGAGTTAGTCCTGATGCTAAACTGTGTCTAACCTGAAGGAAAACTCATCTGTTCTGCCTCTTTGACCTTGAGATGAAAATGCTACAAGCTGAAGGCCAAATGCAGCCAGTTATTTTTGTGGGAGTTGCCCTGGAGCGGTACACCGAAACGGTTGGATTCACGTCTGTTAAGAGAATGAGATGGATCCGTACGTGAGGGGAAAGCAAAATACTAAGGTCAGAACTAAGAGAAGCTGAAAAACAGAAATGAAATGAACAGAGAGCAGATAGATTTGGGTAAGACACAAGAACATTTTTTGGATGAAAAGAAAGGATATTGGACCAGAACACCCTACCAATTACATGGCACCTGCATAGCAATGCTGAAAACCATTCAGAGCGCCTTAACAACTGCATAGCAACACCCTGGCAACAACCCAGAAATACCTAGCAACCACTCAGAACACCTTAGGAATCACCCACTTCAAGCAGTAAATTAAGAGGTGTTATATCGATCACAAGTTCAGTATGGAGTACCACAAGGCTCAGTACTAGGACCGTTGCTTTTCACCCTGTACATGCTACATTTGGGAGATATCTTTAGGAAGTAAATCCTATTATTAGAAAGGATAAGGATAAGGATATTGGATCATCCAGAACACCCGACCAGAATCAGAAAAAGCTTATTTGCAGAGTGTGCAAGGAATTATACTTGGTACTGAATCTTCTGGTGCACATATACAAATACAACAACAGAAAAAACTCCAATCACATGGCAACTGCATAGCAAGGCTGAAAACCATTCAGAGCACCTTAGCAACTGCATAGCAACAACCCAGAAATACCTAGCAACCACTTAGAACACCTTAGCAATCACACGTTGGCATTAGTGGAATAGCATTGGCATTGTAAATAAAGAGGTATTATACCGATCACAAGTTCAGTATGGAGTACCTCAAGGCTCAGTACTAGGACCGTTGTTTTTCTCCCTGTACATGCTACATTCAGGAGATATCTTTAGGAAGTAAATTCTATTATTAAAAAGGATAAGGATAAGGATATTAGATCACCCAGAACACCCGACCAGAATCAGAATCAGAGCTTAATTGCCAAGTGTGCAAGGAACTCTTCATGGTACACATGGCAACTGCATAGCAATGCTGAAAACCATTCAGAGCGCCTTAACAATTGCATAGCTACACCCTGGCAACAACCCAGAGATACCTAGCAACGCCCTAGCAACAAAACTTGCATTGGCAACACCACGGTTAAAGTTCTAGATGTGTTCTCTATTAAGATGTCTGTACTGTTTTCTGGTCTCTAAATAAGATACAAAATTGATATTTATAACATAGGCCTAAATATATTTGTACAAGGCAAAATATCAAATTCATAATGAGTATTTTTGCACCCTTTTCCAGTAAAATAACAAAAACAAGACACATCGTCTGTACTGTGGCTACATATTCTAATATTCTTTAAAAATAAGTCTTATTATCTGATGCAATTTTACTTCTCATGTAAATGTATGAGAAAACTAAGATTGTTTGTTAAAACAAAAATTACGCATATTCTACTGCTTTTTATGTCTATGCCTCACATGTCACCATCTCTCTGCTGCACACATCTCTCTCTCTCTGACACACACCTACACACACACACACACATCCTCTGATGGACAAAACAGGTGTGTGTGTGTGTGTGTGTGTGTGTGTGTGTGTGTGTGTGTGTGAGAGAGAGAGAGAGAGAGAGAGAGAGAGAGAGAGAGAGACATTAGGGCGTCGGCTCAGATCTGCAATCTTTTTCAAATGTTTATTATAAAATAGTTTCATTAAGAAAGCAATGAGACTAAAGGAAAAAAAATAGCTTGAAGCTGATTTTCAAAACACTACAACGTGAGAGAGTCTGAAGGAGATGTGCAGCATTAAAGCAACCGGAAACCATTCATTTTTAACGGTATACTTATGCTATCATGATTTTTCCCATGTTCATCTGTCTTCAGTGTGTAATGTTGCTGTTTTATCATGAAAAAGATCTGCAGTGGGAGTGTCAGTGTTTCTGAACTCCTGAAACGCCTCCATTGCAGTCTTGAGTTTCTTTCGGGAACGAACACGTCACAATATTCCTCATTATAATAATTCATACGCAGAATAAAGGGGCGGGGCCTGGTTGAGTTAGTTAGTAGTGTGTTAAACTGGAGGTTATGGTAAGGGGCGGGACACACTCGAAGCGCTCGACCAATCACAACACACTGATCCAGCCGACCAATCAGAGCACAGTGTGCTTTTCAGAAGGAGGGGCTTCATAGAGACAGGAAGTAAACAGAGCGTTACTGGCAGACTGGGAAGAGAGGAGCCGCAACAATGGAGAATATGAGGAAAATAATCAACATTCAAGCAGGAAAACCTGTTCTAGTAGAGCCTGAAAACAACATCAAGATTTTATAAAAGGGCATATTTATTGAAAGTTGTCATTTGAGGTTAAAAATGCTACAAAGTTAAATATGTATAATCGCAACACGATGTGAAGACAATTGGAGAGTGCTATGAATAATAACACATCCGGTTTAATGAGAATGACATTTAATGGAAACTTGAATCTTGTTAATGCGATAGCAACACAACAGCGCACACTAGGACTAAGCTTTGACATTGAGTTTCCATACTTCTATAAAGTATATTGACGGGTTTGGCTTAGCGTGCTATATCTGTGCGCCGTCTAGACGGCAATAAATGAATAAACTAACAATAGTGAGACCTGAGAGATTTATCAGCTCTATTTTCATAACTGTGTGTAGAGAATATCTCCAGCAGAGAAAAGCCAACACACATGATCACAGTGCAATAGATGCACAGACACTATCATTAAATCCCAATTCAAGTGATTTACAACTGCAATCAACACTATTTGACATGCAATCTCTCAGCGATGCTGAAAACACCTCGGTTTGATAGTTTGATTATAGACTCTAATTGAAGCACGTTGACGTCTTGATACTTTAAAACTAGTGTCAAAACATCAAGCAGACATTCCTCGAGATCTGGAGGAGAAGACTCTCGCCTGAGGGGTTTACAGTTTACAAGCCAATATAGAAGTGTTTGCAAAAAGGAGACGGTGCTATCCAGAATACGAATGCCTCTTTTGCAGAATTGCATTACAACAAGATCACTGAAAGATGGCAGTGCAACAGCTCCAGAAAACTGACCTGCAATATTCAATTCAATTCACATTTATTTGTATAGCGCTTTTCACAATACACATCGTTTCAAAGCAGCTTTACAGAAAGTGCATGAGTCCACATTACAATTTAGAGTTATGCATTTCAGAAATGTACATATACAAAATCACAGTTAGCTAAAAAAGTATTAATTTAAACAATGCAATAATTTGATGCAGAAGCAATGAGCTCATTGAATAGCAATAGATGAATATTAAATGCATTATAGAGAGTGTGAAGGATCAGAAGCCTGAACACACACACACACACACACACTCAGTGCGCCCCCTGCTGGCCGCTCACAGTCAGACAGTGTAACACTGCTTTACCTGCAGGGGGCGCTGTAAGCCTACATTACAGACACACACATTCATGTGCTCGTACACTGCACACACACATGGTGGCGCTGCAGTCTACACAGTCTCTTCAATGCTCTCACGATGGGACGGAACCATTAACATATTTAGAAACCATTATCCAAGATACTGCTTCTTATATTTTACAGCATCACACAGAAAACTAAAATGCTGCTGGGTAGAGAATACACTCGGGTGCTGAGACACAGTTTGGGTGTAAAACACTTGTTTTTTGTGTAAAACACACACACAAAAAATACATTTGTAAAAAAAATATCATGGTACAGTTATTACAATGACTTTTTCATTATATTATATTAAATTAAATTATATAATTGTATCAATAATTGATATGATTTTGTTAATAATAATAATTTAATTATAATATTTTTTTCATTTTATGTTCATCTTTTAACATTTGTATCTACTATTGTGCACAAAATAAAAATAAAAAAATAAAATTAAAAATACCATGGTACAGTTACTATTACTTTTTTTCCATTATATTATATAATTGTATAAATAATTGATATGATTATGTTAATAATAATAATTTAATAATAATCATTTTTCATTTTATATTCATCTTTTAACATTTGTATCTACTGTATCTATTGTGCACAAAATAAAAAATAAAAAATAAAATAAAAAATACCATGGTACAGTTACTATTACTTTTTTTCATTATATTATATTATATTTGGTAAAGTTATTCATATTAAAAATTATAATACTTTTACCATTTGTATCTACTATTTTGTTTGTGGAACAGTAGCCCAAAAAAGGATAATAAATTACAGTTACTATTAATTTATTTAATTATTACTTATAATACAATATTGCATTATATTTTATTAATTGTTTAAATAATTTGTATTTTTGTTTGCCTTATCTTACCATTTAATGCAAAATATATCAAAGTAATCTAAGTAGTTCACATTTTACTGCAATTTATATTCTGTAACTGTGACAAATAACAATCTTGAATCTTGATGGTATCAGATGCAATACTGTATGATAACTATATTCACATAATGTAGTATTTATATGGTAGAATATCATGCTAGTTCATCATATAGTGTAATAGAAGAAGCATCATTTTACTCATGCACAGTTAATATGTTTATGATGATGAGGTCTGATTGCTTCTTTGACCAAAGATGCTCATTTTTAATAATAGAATAGTAGAAAGTGCATGCCATTATTTTAAATATTTGTACAGTATACTTTAAATGGAGCTAACGATGTAACTGAATGTACATATATGATAAAGATTGTACAATATACAATATCAGATTTGGATATGTTCTGTCATCCATTTTATATATGAAAGTAGTAAAGATCATGATATAAAACCTGAAAATACAGTATGGATCATATCAGAAGAAAAATGCATGTAATGTAAATAAACTGATATTGCTACACATTAGCTGGAAACATGAAAGAATGAACGTCTGAATGCACATTTCTCATGATCTAAAGGCTTATACTTAAAGAAAATGGTTATAATAAATGATTAACCGGTAGTGTTTCTTACACGACTCTTTATGTGTTGTCGCACGATTTTCCAGGCGTGTCTGAGACAGAAGTGTGTGAATCTGCAGCTCTTTTCCTGCCTGAAGTTCCTCTTATCATCCCGTCTTCCTCTCAGCACAGACTCTTCCTCCGCTGGGAACGAGTTTCATGATGCTGACAGTGAAGATTACAGTGATGCTTAACCTCGAGAGCATCGGGTTACTGTCCTCGAGCTCAATGTGCAGAAAACATAAATCATCTCAAACTGGACAAACAGCCTCAGGCCTACTGTTATATTACACATGCACACGCTCAAAGAAATATACGACACTCACCAGATAAATAAATAAATACTTTATTATCAATTATTATTATTGTTATTATTATTAATGTGAAATATGACTCCTTTTTTATATTTCAGCCAGTGAAATGAAAATATTTTTTTTTTCTTATTTTTAGGGTGAACTATGACTCCTTTGTCATATTTTAGCCAGTGAAATTAAATAAACATAAATAAATAAATAAATACTTTTTATTTTATTTTAGGGTGAAATGTGACTCATTTGTCATATTCTAGCCAGTGAAATTAAATAAACATAAATAAAAAAATAAAAAAATAAAAATATTTTATTTTAGGGTGAAATGTGACTCATTTGTCATATTTTAGCCAGTGAAATTAAATAAACATAAATAAATACTTTTTATTTTATTTTAGGGTGAAATATAACTCCTTTGTCATATTCTAGCCAGTGAAATTAAATAAACATAAATAAAAAAATAAAAAAATATTTTATTTTTAGGGTGAAATGTGACTCATTTGTCATATTCTAGCCAGTGAAATTAAATAAACATAAATAAATAAATAAATAAATAAATGTTTTTTTTTAGGGTGAAATGTGACTCATTTGTCATATTCTAGCCAGTGAAATTAAATAAACATAAATAAATAAATACTTTTTATTTTATTTTAGGGTGAAATATGAGTCATTTGTCACATTCTAGCAAGTGAAATGAAAATAAATAAATAAATAGTCATTTGTTTTATGATGAAATATGACCCCTTTTTCATGTTAGCCAGTGAAATTAAAATAAATAAATATTTATTTTTATGGTGAAATATGACTCTTTTTCATATTGTATCCAGTGAACTTAAAATAAATAAATAAATTAATTAATTTCAAGACATTTCAGTAATTGACATTATTTTATAATAATAAAATAATCTATAATTATACCTTTCTTGTATAATGATGATAATAATAAATATTATATTCTTAAACATGTTTAAATATATTTAAAATATGAAATACATTTTTATGTGCAACTGTACATAATCACGATAGTATCTGTTATAATAAAATTAATCATTATGACAGATTTTCCAGGACAAAATGTCTTTAATTGTCATGAAAATCATTAAATAATGCAAAAAAAAGAATCCTTTTATTTTGGGGCGGAATATTGTCAAATGCATATCAATCAAACGCATGAATCAAAAGTATGTGAGTGCATGTGAGCACGTCGCCTCAGTCAC
>JAPDVR010000002.1:68439612-68474612 GCA_026230005.1 Gila orcuttii | reverse complement strand
ACAAAATTATTCCTAAATTCACACATTTTGTAATGTAATGTAAACATGGACCATGTAACTATATGAATTCAAAACAGCAGAGAAACAATTCTTGTTTTGTAAAGAAATTTTAAAAAAGAAAAAAATTATTGTGTAATGCTACGTGTTTGTGGTGTTTTTTTGTTCAAAGTGACTCGATTTGAGACATGAATGATCTGTTTTGGGAGTTTAAGTGCATTTTGGATGTGAAATTTATGATGAAAGTTGATAAGAACTATGTGGAGAATTTTGAAAAAGTGACCCAAGTCTTGAGAAATGTGTCTTGGCGATTGTGTAAAATATGTAATACTCAATGCTAGAGGTTTCATCAATTAAATTGACTTCACATATGACCCAATCCTCATCTTAAATCTCCAGTCTCACACCTGCTCTCAGGACCGCTATAAAAAATGGCTTCAAAGGGTGTCCCAGAATCCCCTGCGGTGTGACATCATCAGCTGCCTGTTTGCACAGCTGTCTCGCTGAAGGGCCAGACACCACTTTCACTCACTACCTGCCCCCCACACACACACACACACACACACACACACACACACACACACACACACACACACACACACAAAGAAGCTAAGAAGCTGATTTGAAATAATCTGAATTGTGTAAAGCGCTGTAGAAATAAATGTGACTTGACTTTAATACACAGCTAAAAGACAAAGTTCTCTCAAAGATATGAACAAACGTTCTTCCAGTAATATTAATAGAACGTTCATTCAGTTGTCGGGTATTTAATAACGTTATCAACAAAAACAACAAAAATACATAAAATGTGAATTGTCGCGCAGGAAATTGCGGGAATTTCAAATTACGTTTTTTCACTGTAAAAAATACAACTCCAAAACTGTAAATTTAACGGTATTTTACTGTAAGATTATATTAAATGTACAGTTAGATCCATCACAGTAATTTACCGTATATAGTACGTAAACTTTCTGTTTACTAATTAACAGTTTTTCACCGTAGCATTTTTACCGTTAGTCTTTTATCGTTAAAATCTTTTTAATTACCGTTATAATTGTTTACCCAACATGCGTGGGGGTGGGGTGGATGGGGGGCGGGTCACTTGTTGATATTATGCCTGTCGAGTGCGTGCTTGTGCTCGTCGTTGTATTATATTAAAAGCCGTTGTTGATGTAGTCTCTGGTCTCGATGCATGCTGGGAAAAAATACAGTTTCAGGCTTGACCTTTCATCTTAGATAGTATTTGAGATAACTGATTATAAAAGACTAAGAAAAACTATGAAGAAACATAGTTATTTCAACAAAAATACATAAAATGTGAAATGTCGCACAGGAAATTGTGGGAATGTCAAATTACGTTTTTTCACTGTAAAATATACAATGACTTCTTATTTTTCACTTCCAAAATTGTAAATTTAACGGTATTTTACTGTACTACAGTAATTTACGGTATATAGTACGTAAACTTTCTGTTAACTAATTAACAGTTTTTCACCATAGCATTTTTACCGTTAGTCTTTTACCGTTAAAATCAGTTTTGACGTGTTGATATTGTGCCTGTCTAGTGCGTGCTTGTGCTCGTCGTTGTATTATATTAAAACCCGTTGTTGATGTAGTCTCTGGTCTGGATGCATGCTGGGAAAAAATACAGTCTCAGGCTTGACCTTTCATCTTAGGTAGAATCTGAGATGTACCCCTTAATTGCTCCACTTACATGCATTCAACTTAAACCCAACATGCATGTGGACGCTGTCCAAAAACCGCAGCCATGTGGCACGTTTTATTTCTATCACGACAGATTGTGTGCTTGTTCCAACCCGACAGAGATGTTTGTGGTGGTGTTGTGGCGCGTTCCCAGAACACGTCGCGTGACATCATCAGCATCCCCCATCAGGATTAGTTTGTAAAGTTCTGTTAACTGATTAGCCGTGAGCATGTACATACAAACACGAGCAGATTTCTCCCGGCTCATGTATCTCTCACAGCAGAGTGATTTAAAGCTGTCCATTAGGGATGTTTGTGCGTGTTTAGGCGTGTTTGTGTGTGGATTCCTGCACGTGAACTGGCGTTCCTCACTTGATGTTTCTTTAGTGTCACATTTATAATGGAACATGTGTGTCAGTGATGTCACTGGAAAAATTCAGGGAAGACGCTGGGAAGTGAACCGAGGACAAATGTTTATATGGATCGAAATCATCCACAAAACTAATCAGGGTTTTGGGATGTTTTCTTTCTCCAGATGAGACTTATTTTAAAACTTATTTTCCATATCTTAAAGGTGACATATTTGCCCGTTTTCACAAGATATCTATATAAATCTATGGGTACAATAAGTATATAGATACAATATAAATCTATGGTGTCCCCAGAATGTGCCTGTGAAATTTTAGCTCAAAATTCCCCCCAGATTATTTATTATAGCTTGTCAAATTTGCCCCTTTTTTTAGGTGTGAGCAAAAACGCGCCGTTTTTGTGTGTGTCCCTTTAAATGCAAATGAGCTGCAGCTCTGCCTCCGTTCAGAAGAGGGCGGAGCCATTACACAAGCTTCAGAAACTCCTGCAATAACAAATCAGGCCAATCTCACTTATCCAGAATGGCTAAAATGGCTAGAAAATGTAATTAGCTCAGTATAACCATTCCGTATAAGGATAGGTGTACCAGTACACATGGTGTGTGTGTGTGTGTGTGTGTGTGTGTGTGTGTGTGTGTGTGTGTGTGTGTGTGTGTGTGTGTGTGTGTGTGTGTGAGAGAGAGAGAAAGAGAGAGAGAGAGACCATGGTTTTATTATAGGTGTATTGAACATTTGTATAACCAAATAAATACTATAGTTAGAATTCTTTTTTTAGCAAAAATATGGTTAATTTGTGGTTATCATGGTTTAACTACAATATCCATGTTTTATTTAAATTTTCGTACGGGGAGAGAGACAGGGCCAGCGTGTGTGTGTGTGTGTGTGTGCATTACCACAACCTTTATCTGAGAAGTTCACTAAATTCCCACCATCTCCACGACTTTCTCTTTTCTTTTTTTCCTGTGAATTTTCTGTGAAAATCATTCCAAACACTATCATCGCAATTTCTTCCTGCATATCGTCCGCTACGCTTATTCTGTGTCTTGTTTTCTGGGGAAATAAATCAAAATGAAGTGAATTTTTGCTTAAACAAGCTAAATTATCTGCTAATGGGGTAAGAAAAATAATCTTAATTCAAACAAAAACATGATTATTTTTCTTATTCCGTTAGCAGATAATTTAGCTTTTTTTAAAGCAACAAATCACTTAATTTTGAATCATTTCCCCAGAAAACAAGACATAATATTATATGGCATTTTATTAATCTAGTAAATGCATCTTGATTTAAGAATTATTAGATATTTGGACTGGAAACAAAACAAAAATACTACGTAAGAAAAGCATTTTTGCAGTGTTGAAGCTGCGAACTGTGACTTCTTTTTTTAGAGCGTTTTCATTCAGCTTTTGTTCTGAAAGTCAATATGACGCAAGTTTCATTTGGTTAATGTGAAGCTGTTTTAAAAGACATCAGGCACTTTCTCTCACTGCGTTTTTTGTTTCTCACACTGATTACTGTAATTTGGAGTAAATATGTCAAAGAAGCAAGTGACTTATTTCACAAGGCCTCATTAAAGGAGGACAATATCACAGTTGGGTTCGTATTAAAGTGAACTTGACGTGTTAAAGTCATTCA
This sequence comes from Gila orcuttii, assembly GCA_026230005.1. NCBI lineage: Eukaryota > Metazoa > Chordata > Actinopteri > Cypriniformes > Leuciscidae > Gila > Gila orcuttii. The sequence continues at coordinate 68,470,910 of JAPDVR010000002.1, read as the reverse complement.
GCTTCGACTCATTAAATGGGTCATTGACTTAGTTGACTTTGACTCATTAAATGGGTGAAATCTGGAGTAATAAAAACAAGACTGGACAGTAGTTTCAGACTTACTCAGTGGAACACAGTGGTAAAGTGTCGCTGGTCAGACTGGTCAGTGAGTCAGTGTTTTATCCGGGCAGGAATGAACTTCCAGTCCTCTCAGCTGGAGGCCGATGTCAAGAAAGCAACCGGTAAATCGTTGAATCATTCCTGGCGTCAGAGACGAGAGCGAGAAGAAGAGCCTCGGGTCAGACGGAGATGTTTTATAAGGCCAGAGATTCAGCTCATTCATTGTGGTTAGACTGGGACTTTCTGACTGGTGTTTACATCAACACAACAAAGCTGAGGAATGGTTTGCATAAAGCAGTGGTTCTTAACCCGGCAGTGTTGCGCCTGAACGCATTCATTGAACTCGTTCATATTTTGGGTGAACGTGAACTGAACGTACTGTATTACTGCCTGATGAACGTTACTGTGAACTCGTTCATTCTGGTGTCTGTGAACGACACGCTCTCTCAGTTTAACTTCGTTCAATAGAGTGCCAGATTTCTATAGAGCGAAAACCCGGATAAAACACACCATAAACAGGCCTTAATATGTAGTGGGAAAACACCCAATCTGGCAACACCAGCACCAGTGTTGCACCGCCGCATGCGTCATAAAAACCAAGAAGCAGCAAGGAGGATCGTATGATCATTTAAACGAGTTTTATGACACGGTCGGTGAGGATGGTAAAATCTTACATTTCTGTGCAAACTTTCCCCGCCGATAAAATAATTGCTGTCTGTGGTTCTATATATTTTGAAAAATAATAGCTTGCAGCAACATATGGAAAAAAAATAACTATGAACTAGTTTTTTGAAGTATGAACTATGAACTAAACTAATTCATTTTTAAAATGTGTGAACTGAACTTTGAACTAGTTCATGTAGAAAGTTAACTTTCCCAACACTGCAACCAGGGGCCACTAGGGGGCCTCAGCAAACATTCCAGTCAGCTGCATAAAAGTATTTATATATTAAAATGCTGTAAACATAAATTAAAATGCCAAGCATTGTTTTCATTTAAATAAAGAGTAGAGGAGAGCCGGGACAGTTGAAACACTTTTCAGATAAACGTTGTTTTCTAAGATGAGGTTACAGATAGGTTTTTTTCTTTTTGTGATCAACAACTCACTTATGTGTTCTCTTAGGCCGAGAACGCTCGCGGGTGAAAACGTAAAAATATTTTATCGGATGTGCCTTTCATTTACACGGCGACGGCGTTTTTGGGGCTTAAAAACTCAAAAAAGTGAAACCACCCTCCAGAGTGGAAATGTTAAAAACACTCCACCGTCGCGTTCCTGTCTAAAGGGTAAAAACGCAAATCTGCTCGCGGTGGCTCTCGTCGCGTACGCGTTTACGTCACAGGCATGCGCCAGTACAGGAAAATAACAACCAACATGTCGGATTATTTCCATACGTCGGACCTTCAAGTTGCCCTAGCAGCTCTGATAAACGTACAAGAGTCTTTTCACCATGTTTTGATTTCGCGCTGCTAGGGAGAGAAGTAGAAGGAAGGTTGTACGCAGGCGCGCGGACTTGGTGTTCTTGTGTGGCAGTGCTTCACATTGCCCCCTAGCCGCCTGGAGTGCATACTACATCGAATTTCACACACTTTTGCGTCACCATATGCACGCAGGTTTCCCCCCCATAACGCTCGTCTAAACGCAGAATAAAAAGTGATAACGCAATGCCACTTTTGCGTTTTCTCTTCAGATCGTTTCCGTGTAAACATAGCCTTAATATCATGTGTTATTCGGTACAAATATAGAATGATTTAAGTAAAACTGACTTTGAACGGTAGTTGTGCTTTGTTTCAATCGTCCCGCATGAGCTGGAACATACGGGTGGGACGGATGAAACATAACAGTTTAAACGGCAACTATTCATCAAATGCTTGTTTTTATGAACAATACCTGACAAGTAACTTATGTACATATTGTTACAAACATATTTTGTAATTTATTTAAATTTAAAGGTTCGTATTAACCATTTTTGTTCTGTCGCCCAATAGGCGATAAGCATATGCACATTTTGCGTAATCTTTCTAATAGGCTAATCTGACGAATACCGACAAATCAGTTTACAATTCATTTTCTTACATTTCTTCCTTGAGTCATATTGAGTGTTCGCTAGTTGAATAGCCTGTTATTATGAACATAATAAAATGTAGTATTTATATGTAGTATATCTATGTCCCGACAGCGCCTCCTGCCAGTTAAACCTGTTTTGCACTTAAACTAAAAAACTGTGTTGCAGGACTAATACACCTGCCGTATTATCATTACAATGGCACATGAAACAATAAATACAACTTGTCAGTCAAAAAAAAGTACCGCACGAAAGAATTCACTTACCGCACTCAAAAACAGTTTTCCGGCTCTAACTTTAAAACGGCGTGACGTAAAGAAGAAATGTTTTCGCGGGTCTGGTCGACATTGCGTGCTGTACGCGCTGACGAAATTTGACGTAAGTGATTTTCAAGGAAATCTTAATGTTTCATCCGTCCCACGTTTCAATCGTCCCGGCTCTCCCCTACAAAGAACAAACATAGTTAATACAATTTTTTTTCTGAAACGTTTTAGTTGGACGTTTGTTTAAATGTTGCTACTTGTTTCAGAACATTTAGAAAACAATCATAAGTAACGTTCCCATAATGTTTGAAGAATGATGAAATGAACTGAACTTTCACATAACCTAGATTTTTTTTTTTTAAATAAATGGCCTGTTTTGAACTTTCAGAGACAATTCATACATTTTTAATAACTTAACGAGAACATCAGTTCTTAGAACATTTTTAGCTCTAAACGCTCTTTGGAACGGCAAGGGTGAGAAAATAAAGACAGAATTTACATTTTTAGGTGAGCTGAGCCTAAAATGATGCTGCTGCTCAGTTCAGGGATTTATTGTAACTAAATGTATTTTGAATCTTAGGGTACATTTACACGACAACGATGTAATAAAAACGTAAAAGTCTTTCCTTTGTTTTGTTTTTTGCGCAAAAACAACAACTTCGTCAAAACGATCCCATTCACACGACTAAAACGCTGTATTCTTACGTCGGGCCAGTAGATGGCGACGTCACTTTCTCAAGAAACAGTACACACCTATAGACTGAACATAGGTATATACACTAGATGTCGCCTTGGCTACGGCAGTTCATTGGAACAATAGAGCCGCCATCATGGAACAGGGGAGCCCCTCCTCTTAAAGCATCAGCGTCAATGTAGGAAAAGGTCTAACAGAAATAAAATCACCATAAAGCGATTTTCTAGTTTTTTTGGTTCGTTCCAACGGTCAGACATGTATTTATCATTGAGCCCAGAGAAATTGTAAAACATTTGCAAAATTTCACATTCTTGTGAAATGTAATCCCTTGCTGTCTGGTTTTTAGATTTCGTTTGTGTGAACATCCATACGCAGCACAAAAGTCCGGGCATCATCCATGAATTACAGTACAGGCGGAGATAGCAGCGTTACCTAGCTAACCTAGCTAATAGCTAATAACTACTTCCTATGACAAGACCGCTGTTCCAAGATGGCGGCGGTTTCGACGCATGCTTAGAACCCCAAGGCGACATCTAGTGTATATATCTATGTAGACTGAACACGTAACACGAATGACGTCACCGTTTTCACAAATTCACATTTTTGTAGTTTACACAAGAGATGATAATGGTATCATTTTCAAAAATGTGCATTTGCAGGCCCCTAAAACACTGTTGTGTAAATGAACGGCCAAAACGCTTGAAAAGTTGTCTATCTTTAGTCGAAAGCGGTGTCGTGTAAACAGCCCCTGATACAGAGAACATCAACAAGAGTTCTGAACGCTCCCAGAATCTCAAAAGCCAGAAGGTTACGAGCATCTGATGATTTATTCCTGACGACAGCGATTATAAAGCTGAAAAACAACAGCAACTCTGAAGAGTCAACAAACCGAGTCACTCTTAGAGCGAGCTAATCCACGGATCCATCAGGACTCCGACGGGATTGATGATGATGACTGTCGGGACACGAGGGGTTGATGCATCTTTCTTGGGAATTATTTTTCATTGAGTTTTTAAAGAAAAACAACTTTAAGAGGTCTTGGTCAGGATAGGTAAACTTACAAACCTCAAAGCTTTGGATGGATCATTTCTGGATGCCAACGCAAATGCAGTTTTGGCTGATTATCGTGTGTGTGTGTGTGTGTGTGTGTGTGATGAGTGACACTGGCTTTCAAAGCCAAACACAAGCCAGCTCCGAGTCGGCGAGAGGGAATATCTGTCACCGTTCTTTCAGGAAAAGTAAACATGAAGGGTTTTGAAGCATTTTTCCAAAAATGTCTTCCTGTGTCTCATTGGAAAGATTGACCTGTTTTTTCTTTTCTTTTCACCTCAAATATTAAAGATGTTTTTCTTGGACGCTATTAAGGAAAGTCATGCTTCTTCATTTTTATGAAAACAACCCCAACAGCTCCAAATCATCATGACAGATTTGTACTTTTTTTTATGAGAATACGGATCATACCATCAGCTTTTCATAGCAGTTAATAGTAATAGTTTAGTCTGTGTCTGTTCTGTCATAATTTATTTTCCCTCAGCTGTTTGTTTGGCACAATCTTCTGGTAAAGTTATTGCATCCCAGCATTCCTTCACTTTCACAAGGCATATCGGCATTAAATGTCGAGTTATTGCACGGATCGCTCTCATATTTGCAACATGAAATGTGTTTAAAGCCCTGTCATTTATGCATCATTTAACCGAGGCAGTGATAAACACCAAATACACCAAACTACTAAAAATATGTCAACTTTTATCAACATACATTTATATAGCAAATCTCAGTAACACTTTATTTTGATGGTCCCTTTTGAACATTCTGTTGACTATAAGTAAATTTGCAACTATATATCAAATAACTCTCATTAGAGTATTAGTAGACTGTCTGATTAAAGGTGCATTGTGTAATATTTCTGAGGATCTATTGACAGAAATGCAATATAAGATCCATAACTATGTTTTCAGTGGTGTATAAAGACCTTACTTAATGAACCGTTATATTTGTATTACCTTAGAATGAGTAGTTTCTCTCTACACACACCGCGGGATCCTGATCATTGAAATGCGCCGACATGTTTCTACGGTGGCCCTAAATGGACAAACGCGTTTCGTTACTATGTTGCTCTTCGTGCGAGGAAGCAAGCTTAGTTCAGTGAATAAAACACTGACACAATGATGAACAAGTAACAATAATATTGGCAATAACATATAGTTTTACTGAATAATTAAGTAAACATAATTTCTTAATTTATCCTTGTAAAGAAACCTCATTGCTGAACTGGCTACTCTCTGCGGTCTCAGACGACGACATAATTTCCTGTCGGCCATCGTAACTTCTGTTGGTTGCAATTCGTAACCTCACCACTAGATGCCGCTAAAAATCACACACTGCACCTTTAATATCTGCTAACTCTTTATTGCGATGGTCCTCCAACAGATATTCTACTGACTATAAGTAACTTTGCAACATCATGTCAACTTATTTTAACCCTACCAGTCTACTAATACTCTACTAACACTCTAATGAGACTCAGTAGATATTGTTGCGAATCAATTCACTGGAGGCGAGCTGGTAAGGACCCAAACGCAAACTTTAATTCAAAACATTAATCAAACATAAAACAAAGGCAGGGCTGAAACAAAACAAGAACAATGACAGGAACATTCAAGACGAGAAACATTCAATCAACGGCAAACATGAGGCCTTAAAGGGTTAGTTCACCCAAAAATGAAAATGATGTCATTAATGACTCACCCTCATGTTATCCCAAGCCCGTAAGACCTCCGTTAATCTTCGGAACACAGTTTAAGATATTTTAGATTTAGTCCGAGAGCTTTCTGTCCCTCCATTGAAAATGTATGTACGGTATACTGTCCTTGTCCAGAAAGGAAATAAAGACATCATCAAAGTAGTCCATGTGACATCAGTGGGTTAGTTAGAATGTTTTGAAGCATCGAAAATACATTTTGGTCCAAAAATAACAAAAACTACGACTTTATTCAGCATTGTATTGTCTTCCGGTTCTGTTGTCAATCCGCTTTAGTGACGCTGCTGACGTAAGACGCTGCTGACGTGTATCTGGTGCGCCCGTGTATTCGGATTCAAATAAATATGGCTGGGCAAAACAATGCAAGTCTTCCTCTGTGTCGAAATCCTTAGACATGTTTGCGAAGATTGTTTTGTTTCCAGCGTGCGTCTCCCTCAGACTGTAAACGAAGCTCGGGCGCACCAGATACACGTCAGCAGCGTCACTGAACGCGGATCCACAACAGAACCATAAGGGTGAGTAATTTTTGGGTGAACTAACCCTTTAAATACACTGACTAATAACAAGACAAGGAACAACTGTGAACAATGAACAAACGATTAACCAATGACAAGACACATGGCAGGATCACATGACAAACAGGGAATCACATGACAGACAAGAACAAGGAACAAGACACAAAACCCACACCGTGACACATATACAGGTGCAAAGTCATCAGAATGTGTTAAAAGGACCATCAAAATAACGTGAAAACGATTTTCCTCCTTCAGTCGAACACAAAAGAAGAAAACTGTTTGTTTAAAAAAAAAAAGTTTTGGATCCCTTTGATTTTCATTTTTATGGACAAAAAAGGTTGAAACATACAATTAATAAATTATTTTGTTTCTCAGAAGTCATACCAATATTTTATACTTGCTTGAACCATCCCTTTAAATACTAACGTAAATTTTGGCACAAATCTTTTCCCACTGCGTGACGGCATCCTTCCCAGAACCGAAAGACAAAAACAGACGTGTCTCTTTATGAGCGTCATCACCGGCTCTCGGCTCGTATGAAGGAGTACTGATGCTGATGAGAAGCACATGTCTGAATCTCTCTTCACACCGGGTCAGTGGGACAAACACACTCCTCCTTCTTCCTTCTGTGTGTGTGTTTATTCTCTCTATCCTGCACAGTAACTCAAGCACTGTAGAAGCCACAGTAAAACTAAAGTTACTCCATTTCTGCCTTAAAAAACTATTCCATGATTTTCTCTCTTCATGATTATTAAACATAATTCGGTAACACTTTACAATAAGGTTAATTTATTAAACATTAGCCAACTATCATGAACTAACCTTGAGCAATACTTTGTTACTGTTTTTGTTAATCTTTGTAAACGTTAGTTAATAAAAAATACAGCTGTTCATTGTTTCTGCATGTTAGTTCACAGTGCATTAACTAATGTTAACAATATTTTAATAAAGTATTAGTAAATGTTGAAATTAACATTAAGAAAGATTAACAAATGCTGTATAAGTGCAGTTTATTATTAGTTCATGTTAATGTAGTTAACTAATGTTAACTAATAATGAACCTTGTACATTGTATAGTGTTACCCATAATTCTTTTTAAACATATTGTAGTATTTTTGCCATTGTGTAAAAATTATTTCTCATGAATTCTCTATGGAGAATTTTGGCTTCTGGAGTTTGACTTTTGCTCTATTGAAAGATGGTAGATATTATAGATCTGTGTGAAGGTCAGGTTATGAGTCTGGTTATTTGTGAGTTTCCAGAGCAGAATAGTTTTAGCGATTGTGGTTTGTGGGGTTTCTAAGAATAACCTGTGCGGTGAGAAACGAACAATTTAAGAGGGACATGAGAAATAATGTTCCAACTCGACAGTCTGACACTTCGCATGACTTTCCCCAGGTTTCACAGACCAGACATCTGACTAAAATGCATGTTTTAAATGAAAGCAACTTGCACTGACAGATCTTAAAATAGGCCTATATCAGTGCCATTGTTTTGTCTCAAGATGCACACAAGCTGTAATCCTGGCTTAATCTAAACCCTGTCTGTGAAACCAGGCATGTACCAGTATATACTACACTGTAAAAAAAAAAAAAACTTTGAAATTTACGGTCAAAAAATGGCAGCTGTGGTTGCCAGTATTTTACCGTAAAAAATATGGCAACCTTTTATGTTTTACGGGACTTAAATTTACGGGCAAAAAAAAAAAAAACACAATTTAAAAAAACCCTGTAAAAAAAGAAAAAAAAAAGAAAAGGCAGCTTGGTTGCCAGTATTTTACCGTAAAATAATATGGTAGAAACCTTACAATTTACAATTACGGCAAAAAAAGTACTTTACCATAAACAATACAACAGTAACCTTTTAGTTTTAACGGGACAACCCTTATATTTCATTAACCGATAAACGTTAATAATCTAATACTTGGCAACCGCAGCTGCCAGTTTTTTACCATAAATTTTAGTTCATTGATGTAAAACATAAAAATTGCTACAGAGTAAAACATTTTAAAAGATAATTGCGACTTTTTATCTCACAATTGCGAATTTATATCTCACAATCCTGACTTTATTTCTCAGAATTGCGAGATACAAAGTCAGAACTGATTGTTATAAGGTCAGAATTGCGTGAAATAAAGTCGCAATTGTGAGTTATAATATCGGAAGTGCGAGATATAAACTCACAATTGCAAGAAATAAACTCGCCATTCTGACTTTATAACATGCAATTGCAACTTTAAATCACGCAATTCGGAGATAAAAAGTCAGAATTGTGAGATAAAAAGTCGCAATTACCTTTTTTATCTTTTATTCTGTGATGGAAACAAGCTTCCATAATAAAGTGAATGCAATTTCTTCATGTGAAGAAAATAATAAATATTTAAAATCTTGCACTCAATCCACTTTCACGCATATTGAGATACTTCATGCATATGAATGTTTTTAACTGAATATGCATGTTTGAATGAGATTTGAGAGCTGATGAATTAGTTCTGTTGGTCACACAAAGCTCATATACAGTAGTTTTTGTTTTATTGTTGTACATTTATTTCAGAAGGAAAAGTGCAGCATGAACATTCTCGCAATTCTGACTTTATATCACGCAATTCACAAGAAAAAAAAGTCGGAATTACCTTTTTTATTTTTTATTTATTCTGTGGCGGAAACAGGCTTTCATACGAGATTGAATGACATGAGGGCGAGTAAATGATCTTTTTCATGGGTAATTTTTCCTTTAATAAAATCAACTAGCATATTGTGCTCATTACTAAATCTGTATATAAAGGTCATACTGGTTTAATTAGTTGATGCACTTTTTTTTTTCAAACAAACTGTCCGTTTCTAGAGTTTCTGGTGCGGTTCTGGATGCCAGTGTGATGGTGTCAGAGATAAAGAGATGTTCATCAGAACAACACTGGATTCTGAACCCGAAGCGCTGCGGTTTGCATTCCTGATCTCTGGTTACTGCACACTGAACCTGTGAATGAAGCGCCGAGACTCGTGTTGTTGTTGTGTAGCTCGCGCTGTAGACAAACTGTCTGCTCTTTAGGGGACTCAAGAATGTTGGCTGAACTTTCTCTCCGTGACAAAATAAACTTGGAAGAGATGAGAACGTGTTGAGCTTCGTCTGTATGAAAGGTTGAAGTTCTTTTAGGATAGTTTGAGCAATATTTTGAAGAGCCACTTGAGAAAACAAGAAGCTGCTTTATTGCTTTGTGTTGCATTTTTTATCCATTATTTTTACATTGATAGGGCATTCTGGGTGGTTACTAGGGTCTTTTCAGTGGTTGCTAGGGCATTCTGGTGCTAGGTGGTAGTTTTCAAAAGAATTCATAGAACTAAAGAAGTAAAGAATATTAATAATTATTTTTATTTAGCCCTACATGATTATTTATTTGCTAGGGTATTCTGGGAAGTTTCTTTAGTGTTCTTAATGGTTGATAGGGCATTGCTAGGTGGTTGCCAGGGAGTTTCTAGGGTATTCTGGGTGGTTACTAAGGGGTTTCTTAGTAGTTGATTGGATTTTGCTGGGGTGTTGTTGGTGGTTGCCAGGTGGTTACTCAAGTATAAGAGTGTACCCTCAAAAACATGTATACATTTTATGAAGAAAGTATGAATAATCAGTAAAGTGTTCTAGGTGGTTGCTGTGGTATCCTGGGAGTAACTAGGGTGTCCTTAGTTTCTAGGTGGTTACTATGTTATTCTCAGTGCCAGAAAGGGCATTGCTAGGTGGTTGCTAGGGAGGTTATTAGGGTATTCTTAGTGGTTTCTAGAGTGTCACTAGGTGGTTTTCAGGGTAACTTGGGTGTCCTTAGGTGTTGCTAGGGCCTTCTAGGTGGTAACTATGGTATTCCCAATGCCTAAAAGGATATTGCTTGGTGGTTGATAGGGAATCCTGGAAGGTTATTAGGGTGTTCTTAGTGGCTTCTATGGTGTTGCTAGGTGGTTGCTAGGGTGTTGCAAGGTGGATTCCAGGGCATCCTGGGGAGTTACTAGGGTTTTCTTAGTGGTTGCTAGGGTATTCTGCATGGTTACTAAGGGGTTCTCAGTGATTGATAGGGTTTTGCTGGGGTGCTGTTGGTGGTTGCCAGGTGGTTACTCAAGTAAAAGAGTGTATACCCTCAAAAACACATAGGTCTATACATTTTACGAAGAAAGTATGAATGATTTCTAGTGCTCTGGGTGGTTGCTGTGGTATCCTGGTGGGTAACTAGGGTGTCTTTAGTTGTTGCTAGGGCTTTCTGGGTGCCTGAAAGAGGGTTGCTAAGGAATCCTGGGAGGTTATTAGGGTGTCCTTAGTGGTTGCTAGGCTATTCTGGGTGGTTATCTACTTTTACAAATCTCTAGATTTTATGCATTTTACTTAGAAATGATGACTTGTGCAGTAAAGAAAATGTATGTGTACATGCTAGGGTGTTTTGAGTGGTTTCTATGGCGTTGCTATGCAGGTTGCTAGGGTGTCTCAGTTTTGATTACATTACTACGAGTACTAGTACAAGTGATGATTGACTTAATCAACACCGGTAATGATCCGCAAACACCAGTCCTTGTAGGAATAAACCTGTTAGTATTTGGTGTGTCCTCAGGTGACATTTGAGAAATGAAGGCAAACTTCAGTTTATCAGGAAGTCAGAATGCCGTCTAATGCACGATAAGTAAAGCCTGTGTGGTTTGTGCGTCTGCTCTTTCACTTATACGCCTGAAACGTGAAACACCAGTGTAATGCCCAAACAGATGGCTGAAACATTATACATATGAGCAAGCGGATGTCTGAGTATACGTGCGTTCTGACCCATGACTGAGGGAAATCTGCTTGTTTTACAGATAGGCTTTTGTTATGAGCACTAGATATTTCACAGTTATATATTGTGCATTTTGAAACTGTAGTATGTCAAACTACAAGCTTCTTGTAAAGTAGTTGAGTTGTGGGACCAACATCATAATGTGCGTAATTTTCAGAGACATTTTTGCAAGAAATTTTCTATTCGGCAATAGTAAAGCATATACATTTCAAAATAAGAGTCCCAGTGTATTTCGGCTTTTTCATAATTAAAAGTCCCGCATTATGCATAAAGGATTTTGTTGTTGTGTTTTCCCCATGCATGGTTATGTCTTCTTTAATGGTTGTTTTTCTCTTGTGTAAAGTATGTTTCTGGCCTAAAGCAAAATTGCATGCAATTGCACTGAATGCATACAGTGACTTCAATAAAATAAAACCCACCCAAGATGGTGGAACAAGCTAAATAAATGTCGACAAAAAAAGCATTGTTTTTTAGCTTAGCAACATGCTAAATTGGAAATGCACTAAATGCTAAATGCGCTAAATGCTAAATCCGCTATTTTAATAAATAAATAAAATCCACTAGCTAATCACGACTGTTTACTGAAACCACGTTGGTTAATGATTTCACACAGGTGTTGGTCGTAATAACTTTTAATGAATCTGTTTGAGATTATATTAATGCTATGCATGGCATTTGAGGACTATTTCAAATTTTTCTCAGATATTTTGCTTTATTTCCAGATTCAATCATAGGCTTGTCTCACGCACTAGAGCACGTTCACACATGCATACTATTCAAAAACGACACTTTAAATCTCTTGTCAAACTCGTAAATTACATTTGTATGTATTACAAATAAAATATATAGATTGCACTGAATGCCAGCTTGTTTATTTGGCTCAAGATCAGGATTTATTGAGTCCACATGTCATGAAAATAAGAAACGCTGCTTCTAACCACAGGTCGAGATCTTTCGTTCCAAACTCACAACTTTGCGATGCTATTCAGTGGAACAATGTTTTCGGGAAACTGCTGATAACGACAGAACTTGCGACTATAGTTGGCTAACGATGCTTTTGGGAAACGCAGATCTGATCCGTTTCAAGAAACGGCTGAAGACACATCTTTTTCGGCAGCACTTGATCCAGTAATACTAACACCTTCTCTTCTATTCTTTTTTATTTTTATTTATAAAAATAAAATAAAAAAGTACTGCGTTTAGATTAAACTGAGAGGGGTCATAGCACTTGCATATTGTTGTCCATTTGTTAGTTTAACTGCTTCTATTGCTGCTTTGGATAAAAGTGTCTGCTAAATGAATAAATGTAAATGTAAACGGTGTTCCTCTCAGGTCCTGTAGAAATCCATCTGTCTATCGCAGCATCTGTGTTTACTCGTTGGTTTGATGGTGCGTGACATGCCATCGGTGACAGTCCATTAACATCTGAGTGTTACCATCAGGCCCAAGGCTTTATTGAGTCAGATTACCATCAGAAAGATTTTACACACTGCTGAACTTCCACATCTGAGTTAAAGGGGTGGTTGATTATGATTTCACTTTTCTAAGGCCGTGTGTCCACCAAAGCGTTTTTAGCCAGCTGAAAACGCTGGACGCTCTGCTGAAAACGGCTAGCTGTGGGCGCTTGAGAGCGTTTTGGCAGCGCTGCGTTTTTTCAGTTGAGACGATTCGTTGCTATGATACAGAATATCCGCAGCACAGTTTACTTGTAACTGATTTCGCAGATAATTTGTTTCATACTAAAAATTTATTTTTCATCCATCGGTTAGCTCTGCTGGTTGATGTCGCTGTACAGAAAGAATGTTGTGACAGTTGGTCGGTGTGGTATTAGTCCCGCCCCTCCTCCACTGTGATTGGACGGCTGGGTAAAAAGTGACAGTGATGAGTGCTGCGTTTTACCCAAAGTTGAAAATTTTGCAACTCTCGGCGACCAGTAAAAAATGCCAGGCGCTCAGCGCTTGAGCGTTAAATACACGCTCAGCGCCTCGCTACACTCATGGCGTTTAAAAAAACGTGGAGCTCCCATTGAAAACAATTAGAATTTTACGCCAGCAGCGTGAAAAAACGCTGGTGGACACACGGCCTAACTTTAGTTAGTGTGTAATGTTGCTGTTTGAGCATAAACAACATTTGCAAAGTTACAATGCTCAAAGTTCAAAGAAAAGGAAGATATTGTACTTTTAAAGAAATTACTTATTAAGGACTACAACAAACGGCTGGTAGGAACTACACAAGCTTCCTCGCGGGTGAGTGACATCACAAACCCTAGAATTAGCATAAACCCCGCCCCAGGGAACGCGATTTATAGATTATCATGACAGAATATGCTAATCAATGACTAGAAGATAACTACACATCAGCAACATAAATTCATGAACTAAGCATTCAGAAATGTCTCTTCTTCTTGAGTCTCTCCATCATTGTGTGACTCCGGTTTGAACATGAAAGGCTAAAAGTTTTTGAAATTTTCAGTGCATGTCTGTGTGAGGTAATTAAAGCTGCTAACAAACACACACACACACACACACACACACACACAAGCTCTTGAAGCTCCGCCCTCTGTGCCGGCAGCAGCAGCTTATTTGCATTTAAAGGGACACACACAAAACGGTGCGTTTTTGCTCACCCTCAAAAAGTGACAACTTTAACATGTAAAATATCTGTGGGGTATTTTGAGCTAAAAATTCACATACACACTCTGGGGACATCAAAGACTTATTTTACATCTTGTGAAAAGGGCATTATACCACCCCTTTAACAGTCCTACAGAATAAAATTAATTCTTATAAAGTTCGACTTAAAGCTGTGAAAAGTTTGGAAAAATTGGTTGCAATACAACAAAAACATTCTTTAATGTCATTATAACTACATTTTCTGCAATAAAAAATTCCAGATATGACTTCATGAGCAGGAATAATCAAATATTTCAGATGGTTGTCCGTCCCAAACTCCACCAAAATATGACAGAGTTTGTTCGTACCAGAGTCACTCCCTTCACTCGAGTTACTATTCCTATCATGGATCCAGTCGCTCTTCAGGCTGGAGTTTAACATCTTTATCCCACTTTTGGGAATATTGTGAAATACTTCCTTTGGTTTGGATAATTAAATAATTGATTAGTTGCACGATCATCTCTTGCCAAACTGAAGTCGCAGCACATTATCAGCGGATCATACGCCTACATAACACATGATGTCATGATTCTGGAAGATTCCCATCACATTCCAACGGATGAGATCTTCCCAACAGCTCACTTCATACTCTCTGACAGCAATGAGATTAAATGGAGACTTTTGCTGCTTCTCAGACATTTCTCCTGAGGAAAACTCCAGTAATCTCACATGAGTTTCAGAGGAGATCTCAGAAACATCTCAAACTTTGCTCAGATTTATTGAATTATACAGGATTGAATGTCCGAGATCTCAAGATGTTATATCTCTTGACTCACATCTGGGTCTAATTTGATTCCTTTTAATGTTATTTTAGTGACATTGATATGCTATTATAGTTTTTTATTACATTTTATTTGTATATTTTCTGTTTTCATTCTAATTTTAAAGTAATTTTAGTCATTTTGTTTAGATTTTTTTTTTCATTTGCATTAGTTTTTTAAATATCTTTATATAATTTTTATTAAGTTTGAGTTTATTTAGTTTATTAAAATGGTAAATGGACTGCGTTGCATGGCGGTGTCAGCCGTGCAAGGCGCCATCCAGCTCATCGGGGGTTAGGTGAAAAAAAGCTGGGGTTAGGTGTCTTGCTCATGGACACTTGGTCAGGTGGAACCGGGGATCGAACCACCAACCTTTTGGTTTGTAGAGAACCTACATGAACCACTGAGCCACTGCCGCCCCCAGTATTACTACAACTACAACTTATTAAAAAACTAAAATAAACTAAAAATAAACAACTAAAATAATATATTTTATTTCAGTGAAAGTTTATTTTTTATTTCAAGTAATTAAAATAGTTTTCCTGTGGTTTTCCTTTCAGGATATATATATATATATATATATATATATATATATATATATATATATATATATATATATATATATATATATATATATATATATATATATATAAAGATTAAGATTAATATATATATATATATATATATATATATATATATATATATATGGTCGTTTTATGATAATAACCCTGAATCTTTATTGGAGAAAAATAGAAGAAAAAGTCAAAGCTAAGTAATGAAATTTTCAAGTAATGTTTTTGTTTTGTTTTTGTTGTTAAGGGTACTTAAACTAAATACTTCGAATTGCTTAATTAAAATGAGGTAAGGAGTCACAATTGCTATACATTTTGTCCCAACTTAATTTGATTGTGTTCAATCTGCTTAAATATATGTAAAATTTAAGTTTACTTAATCTGTTTGTGTTGGATTACATTGATGATTTGTGTTGCATTAACTGAAACTGGGCGGTGCTAGTTAGTTCCCAGCATGCTTTGCATATGGATGAATTAAGAGAGAATAAATGTTGAAATTAAGTGTTAATTTATGTGTTTTTAAAAGGGGAAGACTTGATAGTGTCTAATTCTGTTTAATGATCAATTACATTGGAATTATTAGAACCATTTAAATTACAGTGGGTTGCCATTGTGGAGAAGAGTGGAGCATTTGGTTAGGCTCCAAATTTTAGTTATTAAGTGCTATTGCTAGCTAATAGTAAAATAATGTAGTCTAATAAAACTGTAGGTTATCAACTGAATTGTGTGACACTAAAATGAATGACGACTTATTAGATGAATGAATGTATGAATTTAAATTTCTGAATCATACAGGGAGCCTTTTAAAATTCACTTTGGGTAATTTAAAATGACTTACTTGACCCTTCCCTAAGCCCCGCCCCCTCCCTAGTTACTGTTGCTACGCCTGACAAGCTTTCGCACCTGGCACGTCTATTACAGTGTGTATGCACCGGTGTCAGACATTCCCAATGCGATAATTAGTAATTTTTGTCGAACGTGAAATATCTGAGAGAGCAAGACTAAAGGGACTGCAGTGCATTCGAGGGATATATCCACCACATAATATGCAACCGATTAGAGAATAATTTCATAAAAATTGAAGCTAAAGCCTATAGTCCCAGCGCAAACAGCAGCGCCTCATACGCTGACCATTCACATGGGAAACACACACATTGAGGAACAGCGATGTTCGTGCACAGCACGAGTGAAATGTGAAAATAATCTAATAATTATAAATCAAACAGTTTATCCATAAATCTTGTGGAATAACACTAACACCGGGAGAGCCGCGATCGGATTGGGTTAAAGTTACTCAGTCAGGGGTAGTAGGCGTCGATTAACAAAATGCTGAAATATATTTTAAAGTATGTCAGTGAGCCTCCGTCTTGTCTTTAATCGTCTTATTTTATGTTAAAATATATGCATTATGATTAATATTATTTCCAAGCAATATGTGTTTTTGTTAATCCTGTGGGCATGTAGATGTGAATGGGGTCTCACACTGCTGATCCACGCACATCATTTCTCCCCTCGGCTTTTAGATTTTCGGGAAGGAAATAAATTCCACTCCCCGTCCAAACTTTTAGGATACCGGGTATCAGATTTGCACAATCCACACTCAAAAAAATATTTTTGCCTCTTGTTAAATTTAATTAATTAAAATAAGTAAAAGTAACACGATTGTTTAATATTTTGTCACAACTTAATTTAATTGTGTTCTTAAGTTTACTTAATTCATTTGTGTGAAAACTACATGAATCATTTTTGTTGACAACTAACTGGGCAGTGGATCAGTATTTCCCAGCATGCTTTGCAAGGGACTCCATTAGGAGGGTAAATTTAGGGATTGAAGTGTTAGTTTATGTGTTTTTCAGAAAATGGAAAGATGTTTTTAGTTTAGTTTAGTTAATGTTAGTATTTAATGTTCAGTTATGTTAGTTATGAGGATTTTGTGGTTACCATTATGCAGAAGAGTGACGACTGTGTTTAGTCTGTGGGCACTCAGTATATACTACATATACAATAAATTTCACTCACAGACCTGCATAGGTCATGTCTAATATTACTATGTAAAAGGTTGTTTTAATTAAATTGAATGCTATTATCTTCGATCATTGGAAGTAACTGTAGAGTCAAATTAGCTAAAATGATAATGTTGGTGATTTTAGGCAGGACTAAAATGAAATCTAGTTGACAAAACTTTATCTAGTAGGAATGACACAATTATTTTAGTAGTCTTGACTAAATGAATTTAAGTTCATCCGGCAAGATTACAACAAATCATTTCAAACAAATTAGATTTTGTTGGAAAAGTGTAATTCAATTTCGTCGAAAAGTTTTCCTTAATTTAATTAAGTTGGTTCATCAGCTTATTTTTTTTTTGAGTGCATACGCACAACGCTTCGGCATGTTTCCCTCGCTCGAAAGCTTGCCAGACCTCCCGCGCCTAGTTACGGTTGCTAAGACACGATTGGCCAGTAGCGGTTTTCGGGCGTGGCTTAGCGAAGGGTTAATTCCATGATGTTGAAGTTGCACGAACAAATTATGTTTGTTTAACTTAGTTGATTCATGTGGAACCGATGTGCACTATTAAATCATGTAAATCCAACACACAATTTTTTTCAGTGTAGCATTCTTTAAGGATTTTTGTTGTTGACAGAACTGAGAACTGCATTACAATGCCTTGTGTCTTTCTCCTCAGCCGGGATCCCGTTTGCTTCCAGGAGTAAATCTCCTGCTCTTTCCCAGGACTCACCCAGACCGGCCTGGGTAAACATGAGCTTGGCCTTGGATGAGTCCCGGTGGGCGATCTCTCACTGATCCAAACCTCACCAAACATCCCGTCTGTGGTCCGAGAGCGAGAGTGAGAGAGCGAGAGGAGAAGGGAAAGCAAGCATGTGACCCGTGACCCGCTCCTGGATCCCAGAGATCTCTCCATCCCTCCATCCTTCAGCTCGGAGAGTTTCTCTCTCGTTGTGTTATCATGCATGAACATGCAGCTCTGCGTCTGTGTGTGTGTGTGTGTGTGTGTGCATGTGTGTGTGTGTGTGTGTGTGTGTCTTAGAGAGGAGAGTGAGGAAGACATAAATACAGAGAGAAAGAGAAATAAATTATGTAAGATGAAGTTCACCAATGTGTTTGTCTAGTAAATAGTATTTTATTTGGAATATTTCCTTAATGTTCACATAACCAAGAAAAACGTTTTGTTTTTTAAGAAAAACTGGATGTTATGTTCAGAGAACATTCAGAAATAACGTTTTCATAACTTAATATGAACGTTTTATTTTTGCCATTATCTAAGGTCTAAAATACTCTCATGCAATGCAAATTATTAGATGCACAAACTCTAATTTTATTTGTGACACACACACACGGGTGGTGAAATGACTCTTACAACACTATGCATAGAGAATAAAAATAGTTTGTTATGAATGGTGAAATGTAAACGACGCAACATAAGTAGGCAGAATGTTTACTAGTATGTTTCAGAATTGCATGAAGTTGCATTGAATGCATATAAATACTTCCATGCACGTGTAAGAAACACGATAAATGTTGAGCATTGTGGTTTTAGCTGTCAGACTCTATTGCAATATTATGTGTAGTGCATGCATTCGTTGCATGATCAGTCGCTTTATCAAGTTTTCATGCCGTCTTAGAAGTTAACTGGATGTAGGCCGCAGAAAGCAAGGCAGCTCACTAGGTTTTTGGAGCATATCTCATGTTTTGAAATGATTAAACTAGGCTTAGAGAAAATGCTTTATAGACAACAAATGTGTGTGGGTGGACTGGGTGTGTGTGTGTGTGTGTATTATATTTCAGGGCCCTTGGAGACTCAGTCTAACATGAAGTGTGTCCTGTGTGCAGTGAGCGCTACGGCTCGACCCACGCGCTGAATAACCAGTGCTTTAATTAAAAGAGCTTGTGGACGAGTCCTGAGAGAGAGAGAGAGAGAGAGAGAGAGAGAGAGAGAGAGAGAGAGAGAGAGAGAGAGAGAGATTGTATCACTCCTCCAAACAAATCTTCTCAACTAAATAATCACAGACTTTAATGTCACCAGTTGAACATAATTCTAGGAAACAAACAGACTTGAGAACACTAACACAGAAAGCCAATGCCTCTTAAAGTCCTGAGCTTCAGTGTGAGGAGAAATCACTGAGAGCAAGAAGAGAACAGTTACACAAGACTAACTGATATCATCATATCATAAACCGGATACTGAATCTAGTCGCATTCATTTTTAGATTTGAACTCTTGTTTAGTGTATAATCAGAGGTGTAAGGTCCAGGGGTCAGAAAGTAAAAGTCCTGTTATATGTTTTTTCCACCCATGAACTCAGCCAGCTGATTCACTCATTAGTTCTGTCTCCTGCTAATTAGCAAATCCAGGTGATTGGAACAAAATACTGAGGAGGACTTTAACTTTCTGAACCTGGACTTTACACCTCTGTGTGTAGTACAGTAGTGACGTCCAGAGGGGATGTTTGTTTTTAATGTCCCTACAAGTTCAAATAAATCATTTATATATATATTTAAATATATTCATTATGAAGGAAGAACAAAACACTAAACTTGGTTAAGGTATTTATCTGACAAAATTATTTGGCAAAAACTGCAGTTACAGGTTTTAATTTACTATGCACAAAAAAAAAGCTGACAGGAAAAAGACAAACATGATCAGTTATTAATATTTGGTTGATTCCCTCTTGTTTTTGCATGTGTTCATAATTTCTTTGTATGACAGTCAGGTCAAAAATTATATTGCACAATTTGTCCTGTTTCATTGCGTTATTACCTACACGATATCTGCACGATACCTGCACGACACCTACACGACACCTGCACGATACCTGCACGACACCTACACGACACCTGCACGATACCTGCACGACACCTACACGACACCTGCACAATACCTCCACGACACCTACACGACACCTGTACGATACCTCCACGATACCTGCACGATACCTGCACGACACCTACACGACACCTGCACGATACCTGCACGATACCTGCACAATACCTCCACGATACCTGCACGATACCTGCACGATACCTGCACGATACCTGCACGATACCTGCACGACACCTACACGACACCTGCACGATACCTGCACGACACCTACACGACACCTGCACGATACCTGCACGACACCTACACGACACCTGCACAATACCTCCACGACACCTACACGACACCTGTACGATACCTCCACGATACCTGCACGACACCTGCACGACACCTACACGACACCTGCACGATACCTGCACGATACCTGCACAATACCTCCACGATACCTGCACGATACCTGCACGATACCTCCACGATACCTGCACGATACCTGCACGATACCTGCACGATACGTACACGATATACCTGCACGATACCTGCACGATACCTACACGATACCTACACGATACCTGCACGACACTTACACGACACCTGCACGATACCTGCACGATACCTACACGACACCTGCACGATACCTGCACGATAAGTACACGATATACCTGCACGATACCTACACGATACCTGCACGACACTTACACGACACCTGCACGATACCTGCACAATACCTCCACGATACCTGCACGATACCTGCACGATACGTACACGATATACCTGCACAATACCTCCAACATACCTGCACGATACCTGCACGATACCTGCACGACACTTACACGACACCTGCACGATACCTGCACAATACCTCCACGATACCTGCACGATACCTGCACGATACCTGCACGATACCTGCACGACACTTACACGACACCTGCACGATACCTGCACAATACCTACACGACACCTGCACGATACCTGCACGATACGTACACGATATACCTGCAAAAATACCTACACGATACCTACACGATACCTGCACGACACCTACACGACACCTGCACGACACCTACACGACACCTGCACTATACCTGCACGATACCTACACGACACCTGCACGATACCTGCACAATACCTGCACGACACTTACACGACACCTGCACGATACCTCCACGATACCTGCACGTTACCTGCACAATACCTGCACGACACCTACACGACACCTGCACGATACCTGCACGATACCTGCACAATACCTGCACGATACCTACACGATACGTACACGACACCTGCATGATACCTGCACGATACCTGCAAGATACGTACACGATATACCTACACAATATACCTACACGATACCTGCATGATAACTGCACGATACCTACACAATACCTACACGATACCTGCACAATACCTCCACGATACCTGCACGATACCTGCACGATACCTGCACGATACGTACACGATATACCTGCACGATACCTGCACGATACCTACACGATACCTACACGATACCTGCACGACACTTACACGACACCTGCACGACACCTGCACGATACCTGCACGATACCTACACGATACGTACACGATACCTGCATGATAACTGCACGATACCTGCAAGATACGTACACGATATACCTACACGATACGTACACGATACCTGCATGATAACTGCACGATACCTACACGATACCTACACGATACCTACACGATACCTGCACGATACCTACACGATACGTACACGATATACCTACACGATATACCTACACGATACCTGCACGGCACCTGCACGATACCTACACGAAATACCTACACGATATACCTGCACGATACCTACACGATATACCTACAAGATATACCTACAAGAAACCTGCACGACACCTCCACGATACCTGCACAATACCTCCACGATACCTGCACGATACCTGCACGATACCTGCACGATACCTACACGATACCTGCACGACACTTACACGACACCTGCACAATACCTCCACGATACCTGCACGATACCTGCATGATACGTACACGATATACCTGCACGATACGTACACGATATACCTGCACGATACGTACACGATATACCTGCACGATACCTACACGACATACCTACATGAAACACCTACACGATATACCTAAGCGATATACCTACACGATACCTACACGATACCTGAACGATACCTACACGACATACCTACACGACATACCTACACGACATACCTACGCGATACCTGCACGATACCCGCACGACACCCACACGATACCTACTCGATACCTGCACGATATACCTGCACGATACGTACACGATACCTGCACGATACCTACATGATACGTACACGATACCTGTATGATAACTGCACGATACCTGCAAGATACATACACGATATACCTACACGATATACCTACACGATACCTGCACGATACGTACACGATACCTGCATGATAACTGCACGATACCTACACGATACCTACATGATACCTGCACGATACCTGCACGATACGTACACGATACCTGCATGATAACTGCACGATACGTACACGATATACCTACACGATATACCTACACGAAACCTGCACGACACCTGCACGATACCTGCACGATATACCTACAAGATATACCTACACGAAACCTGCACGACACCTCCACAATACCTGCACGACACCTGCACGATACCTACACGATACCTGCAAGATACCTGCACGATACCTGCACGATACCTGCACGATACCTACACGATATCTACACGATATACCTACACGATACCTGCAAGATATACCTACACGATACCTGCACAACACCTACACCATACCTACACGATACCTGCACGACACCTGCACGATACCTGCACGATACCTGCAAGATACCTGCACGATACGTACACGGTATACCTGCACGATATACCTACACGATATACCCACACGATATACCCGCACGATATACCTGCACGATACGTACACGATACCTGCATGATAACTGCACGATACCTGCACGATACCTACACGATACGTACACAATACCTGCATGATAACTGCACGATACCTGCAAGATACGTACACGATATACCTACACGATATACCTACACGATATACCTACACGATACCTACACGATACGTACACGATACCTGCATGATAACTGCACGATACCTACACGATACCTACACGATACCTGCACGATACCTGCACGATACCTGCACGATACGTACACGATATACCTACACGACACCTGCCCGATACCTACACGTACATACACGACATACCTACGCGACATACCTACGCGATATACTTTTTTGTGAGGTTGAAGTGGAAAATTTTCTTTTTTAAATGCACAAAGCTACAAATTTAATACAAGGAACCACATGTGCTGTCAATCAAGCTGCTGTTGCCATGGCGATCTGCACACTCCACAGACTTGCCGGTGAAACAGGTGAGGGAACGACACACACACACACACTCCCAGAAACAGGTCTGAGGGAGAGATGGGGAGTTTTCTCTGAAAAAGGGAAGTATGAGTGAGTCAGTGGAGACTGCAGCTGTAACAACAGCGTCTGATGTAAAGTTTCTCACACACACACACACACACACACACACACACACACACCCTTCCTGTCAGCTATACGTTCTGAAACACCTACACCGTCCACAGTACACATATACTTACAGTAGAGAGAGGGGTTTCACTAACACATATTAATCCATAATATCCATAAGAATGATTGACATTATTGCTCGCATGTTGATGGAGTTCTCAGTTGAGTCTCACTGAAATATGAACAGCTCGGATGTTTCTCTCCAATTTTTGCCTGAATAAGTCACTAGTTGTCATCCAGGAAGCATATAGAGCTATAACATGAATTTGGAGCAAGTAATTTATGAGAAATGTTGAAATGAGTTTATATTGAGATCGCTGACTTTTTTTTTTTGTAAGCGTTTTGAGCCCAGTTTGAGAAATTGTTGAATTTTTTTTCTGAAACTGATACATCTAAATATATGAATATCTAAACATCCTTAAAGCAAGATAAACGAGAAGCAAGATTACATTAGATAAGTTATATGCCTAATTTAAATGAAAAAAAAAAAATTCTCTGACCCCATTGGCAGATATTTGTTCTTGTTTTTTTTTTAGCAGAAACCCACTTCATTTTGATACATTTCTCAGGAATTTTTTTTTAAGTAATTTTGCTAAATTTTACACACACACACACACACACACACAGACACACACACACACACACACACACACACACACACACACACACACACACACAGTCATCAAATGCTCTGACTAAATAAGATAAAAATGTACAAAATGAAAGAACAAGCGTTTTCACAATCCGGCTGCATGTCTCGTTAGGAAACAATGTCTGAATTACAAATGGAATGCAAACAAGTGTTTCATGAGCAGAAGGATTTTGAAATCACCCTCTTTTGCACGGTCTGAGTGTGTGTTGAGAAACGAGCTGAGAGATTGAGAGATCGTCTGGATCCCAGTGTTATTCCACCTCATGACTTCATCCGTGTGCCACCCAGAAGAGGAAGAGCTCGGCCAGACCACACACACACACACACACACACACACACACACACACACACACACACACACGCACACACACTCTTGCACTCTCTCTCACACACACACACGCACACGCGCACACACTCTCGCACTCTCTCTCACACACACACACACACACACACACACACACACACTCTCACGCACACATACGCACTCTCACACACACACACACACACTCACGCACACGCACTCATACACACACTCACGCACACACACACACACACTCTCACGCACACGCACTCTCACACACAGACACTCACGCACACGCACTCATACACACACTCACATACACACACACACACGCACTCTCACACACACACACTCACATACGTCCGGATTTTAAGCCCCCTGTCCGGCGTTCCGGTGTTGTGCCGAATTTCGACCCCCTGCCAAATTATTACCCCCCTCGTTGAAGTCAGTACCTGATTGCCTAATCCTAACCCAACCCCTAATCCTAACCCCTCCCCCACAACGAATCCTAAACCTACCAATGCTAGGGCGGTAATAATTTGGCGGGGGTCGAAATTCGGCACAACACTGGCGCAGCCTCAAGCCGGACACTCATTTGTCCTCCTTTTTGGAGTTGCGCTGAATTGTTTAAAATAAATTAACCTATAAAAAAACATTAATATTTAATTTAAAATTTTTAAATTTTAAAAAAATACATTGATAGCGGCTCCCTGATGCCCGTAAATTAGTTCAAATCTCCTGGAATCTAGAGCCGCGTATGCGAGACAGAACATAGCCTACTGTATGTGCTCCAAACCGTGTAGCGCGCGCACGGCAGAGACGGAGAGAGCGAGAGACCTTGCGTGCCCTCAGCACCCCCCCCCCCCATCACCAAAATATATAGCCGTGAAATGACTTCTTGCAGGTTTGTATGCCACACGCGCGCGCACGCACGCACGCACGCGAGAAGAGCACGGAGTTCATCTACATCCTGTGATGTCATCAAACACACAGAGGTTTGAGAATGATGACATGACATAGATAAACATAAATATATCATTTGTGTACAAGTTTTCTATATATTATACTACATTATACATATTTGATTTTCATCAACATTTGATGTCCACGTTCTTAATCAAGAAATTACAGTGACTGACCGCAAACAAGTGGCCAAATATTAAAGATTAAGTGGACACTTGAATTAAATGTTGTTTGGCCGATATTAAAGAAGATTTGATCTGCTGTAACGTGTAACAACAACAATCACCAGCCATTTGAGTTAATTGTTAATATTATGTATATTATATTATATTATGTATTTTAATAGTGTTGTGTTCAATGAAACCAAATGATTACTGATGCTTTATTTGAACCAATTATGATTGCCTCATTGATATTATATGCTATGCATTTGAAGTCCTTCTAAAGGCTGTTGTTCATTCAGGTCTATATATAAACTAAATTTGGCCAGTGAAAATGCTGAGTGGCTTGTAACTTTGGAAAACCAGTTAATGTCTAGCCCTGCATGTGTTTATATGATGAGTTCAGAGTCATGATCATAAAAATATACTGTCCTAGAGACCACTGATTCAGCAGATGTGTGTGTAGATGATTTGAAAAGGCTCTTGTGCGTCACGCTCAGATGAAATATGTCAACATAAATACTGCATGCTTTATAAGAAAAATATTTCATTTTAAAGGAGTCATATATAAATTAGGAGGCCAGAGACCAGAAACAACATGTACTAGTGTTTAAAAGTTTTTCTTCTGCTCACCCAGGCTTCATATATTTGATCAAAAATACAGTACAAAATCTCACGTATTATTTAAATGTAAAACATCTGTTTTCTATGTGAGTATATAGTAAAGTGTAATTTATTCCTGTGATCAAAGCTGAATTTTCAGCATCATTACTCCAGTCTTCAGTGTCACATGATCCTTCAGAAATCACTATAATATGATGATTTGATGCTCAAGAAACATTTATGATTATTATTCATATTTCATATTTTTGTGGAAACCGTGATTTAAAAAAAAAGTTTAGGGTTCTTTGATGAATAGCATATATTTGAAACAGAATCTTTTCTAACATCATAAATGTCACTTTTGAACGATTTAATGCATCCTTGATGAATAAAAGTTGAATTTTCTCCAAACGTTTGAACATTTTGAATTCTTGTACGTAGCATTGAAAAAATACAAACAGGAAGCCCATCAATTAACATCTACAACAATCTTTGATTTCAGAAACAAACAGCACTTAAAGTAGTTCATGCACGTTAAAAACAGCTTTATGAAATTGGAATCCCAGGAAACACAGTATTCTGCTCAATCTCGGAGTTGATGTTGAATGTCATCCAGAGGATGTGGTTTCTCACCATTAATAAGCAAGTATTTCATGTTCCCATATCTGTGATATATAATGCTGATATGACTTATGTTAAATTGCCCAGTGGAAAAGATTTGTGCCGAATGTAATCGCACAGCTCATAAACAGCCGCATTAGTCTAATTATTTACAGGCTCCATTAAAGAATAAGAGTTGTTTTCATGTGAGCGTTTGCTAAATTCACCCCTGCTGCCAGTTTTACTGTGGAAAAGGTCCCGTAGAGTCTCTCGTCTCACTGGGATGCAGGAATATCCTGAGTGGAAACGCTGTTCCTGCCTGTAAAACACTAATTGCTCTCCCTGATCTCTCTATATAACGAGCAAAGAATGGAAACACAAGCCTTTCTTTTGTACTGTTGCTGATCTGAATGTAAATCAAAGTATATTATGATGCGTCTCCATCTTTTGTTACAGAAGTATTTTGATTCAGAACATGGAACCTACTGGACAATACAGATAAAACTAGTTTAAGCCCTGTTTTCTAGCAGGTCCAACTAGTCCCAACTGGTTCTAACTGGTCCCAACTGGTCCTAACTGGTCCCAACTGGTTATAATTGGTCCCAACTGGTACTAACTGGTTGTAATTGGTCCCAACTGGTCCCAACTGGTTGTAATTGGTCCCAACTGGTTCTAATTGGTCCCAACTGGTCCTAACTGGTCCCAACTGGTTATAATTGGTCCCAACTGGTTCTAACTGGTCCCAACTGGTTATAATTGGTCACAACTGGTACTAACTGGTTGTAATTGGTCCCAACTGGTCCCAACTGGTTGTAATTGGTCCCAACTGGTTCTAATTGGTCCCAACTGGTCCTAACTGGTCCCAACTGGTTATAATTGGTCCCAACTGGTATTAACTGGTCCCAACTGGTTGTAATTGATCCCAACTGGTACTAACTGGTCCCAACTGGTTATAATTGGTCCCAACTGGTACTAACTGGTCCCAACTGGTTGTAATTGGTCCCAACTGGTTCTAATTGGTCCCAACTGGTCCTAACTGGTCCCAACTGGTTATAATTGGTCCCAACTGGTATTAACTGGTCCCAACTGGTTGTAATTGATCCCAACTGGTACTAACTGGTCCCAACTGGTTATAATTGGTCCCAACTGGTTCTAAATGGTCCCAAATGGTTCTAACTGGTCCCAACTGGTTATAATTGGTCCCAACTGGTACTAACTGGTTGTAATTGGTCCCAACTGGTTATAATTGGTCCTAACTGGTTTAGTTGGTTGATTAACAGATCTTTTAAAAAAAATATGATTCCTGGTTTAAGATGTTATACCCTTCCAGCAACCATCTAAATCAGCTGGGACCAGCTAAAATATCCAGCTAAAACCAGTTTAAGGTAATAGGAGTGTTTTGGAGTCTATTTCTCAGTGGTTTACCAATGCGACCCTGGCTGGTATGGTAGACCACGATGGTCACAGATTCAGATTGGATAAAGCTGGTTCAAGATGGTCCCGTCAACCATCTAAACCAGTTTGGACCAGGTATCGGTTTCCAAAACAGGTGGTTTTTATCTGGATTTTCCATCAGTGAAATGACTAATCTTTCCTGATAAATGTAGTCACTGGATCAGATGACCAATTCATTTTAATCAATTAATCATAAAAACACAGATATATTGATTGTTATATGGAATTACAAAAAACATACAAACAGATTCCCAATGTTTTCCAATTATAACTGGTTCGGTTCCTCATGTGCTGCCACAAACCGGAAAAGTACTGTTGAAATGCTTTTGTTTATATATTAAATTTTTCTTTTTTTGGACATAGCAACGTGATGTTTTTGGATGTTTACTGTAGAAATGCCTGGTATTCTTTAGAGTACCATTTACATACCATGATGTAATATTGTCGACTGGTGTAGGATTTATTTTTGAAACAATTTCACTCAACAATAATTACAAAGAAATGCCATGGTACTTTTTGGAAAGGGCACAATGGGCAAATCATTTGACTTTTCCATTAGAGGATTTTCTCACTCAATAGTGGCTGTAGGCGTCATGTTAAACTGTCTGACTGGTTTTCGTGTCCTGAATGTGACCTCGCAACTTCAGATGCCGTTTGAGTTCAGAACAGAAAAAGGGCACTGGTTAAACTGCCCCTATTTTGCTATTTTAAAGGTTCCTAATGTTGTTTTTGTGTCTCCTACAACAGGTTCACATGCATCAAAAGTCAAAAAACACATTCATTTCCTCATAATCTCCACTCTTTTCTCTCAGTGTCTGAAACGCTTTCAGTCTCTCTAAGCCCCGCCTCTCTGAGAGCTGCTCTGCTGTGACTGGTCAGAAAGCAAACGCTCATTATCATATCTGAATCTCAGCTCTTGATCAAAGTGATACGAACAGTAACGATGGCGTGGGTTTTACCGTATCAATCTCAGAAAACAGCGTCTTCTCGACACGAACAACACAAACTCTTCCAGTCTCAGATACACTAGTGTTTGAGGGCGGAGCTAAGAGACGCTGCTCAGCTAATCAGGACCAGAGGATGGCATTATGCAAATTAGAAACCTAGGTTCAGCAGGAAGTGAGACTGAATTACTGACGACTCGTTTCAGTTCAGAATCACTTCTTTCTTTTAGGAGACAACTACTTTATTAATCTGCACTCTGTGAAACTTTTACATTCACAAACAGCTCTATTACACGCTATATGAAAGGAAATTTTTGAAAAGGCATAATAGGTGCACTTTAAGAGGTGTGTTTTGTCTTTAACTAGCTCTATACTGAACACACATAAACATAATAATATCTCATCTACCCAATGGAAAATTGGCGGCGTATCGGTGCAAAGAAGCTGTTAACCTGGTCACAAGGTTAACCAAACCATTTCGCATTGGATGGAAGTTGCATTGGAAATGTTCCTGCCTCAAAACCCCAAAACCAACAACTTGAAGTTTGCGTAATTCAAATCCAGACTCTCAGCAAAATATTCATGCTTTAGTAATAGACAAACTCAGAAAGACTAAAAGATGTTTGTGCAATTTCGACGAGAATCATCTCATGAAACACGTTTGAAATGTACAACATTATGTGAGTGTTTGATCCAATACAGTGTGAAACAAGTAAGTTGTGTTTTTCATGAAATGATGTTATTTTAAATGATTTCATTAGACTTGTTTTGATTTTAAATGTTATAAAAACGAAACATAATGCCAATATAATGCAAAGCCCAAAACAGTCTTACAAATCCAAGAGCATCATTTATTCTATAAACTTAATGTTCAGGTTTCAAAATAGAGGAGTGGACTGTGGAAAATATTAGACAGACGTGTTTTTGCGTTTAGGCCAGGTGTGTGTGTTTGTTTGTACTTTCTGGGATGTTTTATTTCTCTGATCAGTAATCTGGGTGGATTTCCTCATGTGAACATCACAAAAGTCCAGACAAAACACGGCATATATCAAATATTCATCACACACCTCGGGAAAAACCTTGGGATCTCCCAGTTTGGGGAGTAAAATGCCTCTATATGTTTGGATATTTTTGTAAAGAGACACTAAAGTTTTCAAGACAGGCCAACCATAAGGATGGTGAACAATGATGCTTCTATAAATTACATTATTAAGTATGTTTGCATGCATTTAAAAAATGATGTTCATCCTCAGTATTTTTGTCAATAAATATCTAAATGTTCATGAATCTAGATACATTTACTTCAGAAGTAAGACTGAAGATATCAAGTCTTAATTTCCGTATCAAAATTATGTGATTGTTTAAAACAAGAAAAATATCTGTATTTTTCTATAGAATTATACTATAAAATATAATGATATATTTTTTCTCACCCAATTCACCCTGATGATAATGCATGTAAATTTATTTCAAATTGTTCTTTTTTTAATTTGCACACAAAATATTTTACACTCAGTTCTTATATGAAAACATTTAAGGTTTAAAAAATAAAATGTCATATATTTTTTGTCTTTTGGAAGAGGTCGGACCAGATAATGCTGATGCATCTCGTCTTTATTGATGCCGTCTGTCTCTTTCATGAGCGTTTCTCACCTCCAGAATGATCATTTAATCCTTTACTCCTCCATTACCGGAGCCAGACGCTCACACAGAGACAATCGGCATGATGTTGTGAACTGGTCATATAGTGCTTAACATCTGACTGCAATTACAGCAAAAGCAGCATTTCTGTAGTTTGACATCATGTATACATGCAAACCTCATTGCGTCGCGTCCCGGTCGATCTGAACTCACCACCAGATCTTGCAGACATTAAGGGAGATTTCAGAAATGTCAAAACTGGGGGAATTTTATAGCACTTTAAAATAATAAAGATCAAAGTTGCCTTCTCACATGCTTTTCCATCTCTAAGACTCTTGTGTGTCATTGGATGGAGAC
>JAPDVR010000002.1:68299612-68429612 GCA_026230005.1 Gila orcuttii | reverse complement strand
GATAGATTGACGATGGATGGATAGATAGATAGATAGACAGACGGATGGATGGATGGATAGATAGATAGACGATGGATGGATGGATGGATGGATAGATAGACGATGGCTAGATAGATAGATATATAGACGATAGATAGATAGACGATGGATAGATAGATAGACGATGGATAGATAGATAGACGATGGATGGATAGATAGATGGATAGATAGATTGACAATGGATGGATGGATAGATAGACAGATAGATAGATAGATAGATAGATAGACAATGGATAGATGGATGGATGGATGGATAGATAGATTGACAATGGATGGATGGATAGATGCATAGATAGATGGACGATGGATGGATGGATGGATATATATATAGATAGATAGATAAACAATGGATGGATGGATAGATAGATGATGGATGGATAGATCGATGGATAGATAGATAGACAATGGATG
Source organism: Gila orcuttii (assembly GCA_026230005.1). Lineage (NCBI taxonomy): Eukaryota > Metazoa > Chordata > Actinopteri > Cypriniformes > Leuciscidae > Gila > Gila orcuttii. The sequence continues at coordinate 68,429,162 of JAPDVR010000002.1, read as the reverse complement.
GATGGATGGATAGATAGATAGATAGATGATAGATAGATAGATAGATAGATAGATAGACAATGGATAGATGGATGAATGGATAGATAGATAAACGATGGATGGATGGATAGATGGATGGATAGATAGATTGACGATGGATGGATAGATAGATAGATGATGGATAGATGGATAGATAGATAAACGGTGGATGGATGGATGGATAGATAGATTGACGATGGATGGATAGATAGATAGACGGATGGATGGATGGATAGATAGATAGATAAACGATGGGTGGATGGATAGATGGATGGATGGATAGATAGATTGACGATGGATGGATAGATAGATAGACGGATGGATGGATGGAAAGATAGATAGACGATGGATGGATGGATGGATGGATAGATAGACGATGGATAGATAGATAGATAGATAGATAGATAGATAGACGATAGATAGATAGATAGACGATGGATAGATAGATAGACGATGGATGGATAGATAGACGATGGATAGATAGATAGACGATGGATAGATAGATAGACATATAGACGGATGGATGGATGGATAGATAGATAAACGATGGGTGGATGGATAGATGGATGGATAGATGGATGGATGGATAGATAGACGATGGATGGATAGATAGACGGATGGATGGATGGATAGATAGATAAACGATGGGTGGATGGATAGATGGATGGATAGATGATGGATGGATAGATAGATTGACGGATGGATAGATAGATAGACGATGGATGGATGGATAGATAGATAGACGATGGATAGATAGATAGACGATGGATAGATAGATAGACGATAGATAGATAGATAGACGATAGATAGATAGATAGATAGACGATGGATAGATAGATAGACGATGGATAGATAGATAGATAGATAGATAGATAGATAGATAGATAGATAGATAGATGGATGGATGATAGATAGATAGACGATGGATGGATGGATGGATACATAGATGATAGATTGATAGATAGAGGATGGATGGATGGATGGATACATAGATGATAGATTGATAGATAGATGGATAAAGGATGGATGGATGGATAGACGATGGATAGATGGATAGATAGATAGATAGATAGATAGATAGATAGATAGATAGATAGATAGATAGATAGATAGATAGATAGATGGATAGATGGATACATAGATGATAGATAGATAGATGGATACATAGATGATAGATTGATAGATAGATAGATAGATGGATAGATGGATACATAGATGATAGATAGATAGATAGACAGATAGATAGATAGATATATAGATAGATGGATACATAGATGATAGATAGATAGATAGATAGATAGATGATGGATGGATACATAGATGATAGATCGATAGATAGATAGATAGATAGATAGATAGATAGATAGATAGATAGATAGATAGATAGATAGATAGATGATGGATGGATACATAGATGATAGATCGATCGATAGATAGATAGATAGATAGATAGATAGATAGATAGATAGATAGATAGAAAGACGAATGGATGGATAGATAGATAGATAGATAGATAGATAGATAGATAGATAGATGATGGATGGATGGATGATAGATAGATAGACGATGGATGGATGGATGGATGGATGGATACATAGATGATAGATTGATAGATAGAGGATGGATGGATGGATGGATATATATAAAGATAGATAGATAAACAATGGATGGATGGATGGATGGATAGATAGAAAGACAATGGATGGATGGATGGATAGATAGATAGATAGATAGATAGACAATGGATAGATGGATGGATGGATGGATAGATGGATGGATAGATTGACGATGGATGGATAGATAGATAGATAGAAGATGGATAGATGGATAGATAGATAAACGGTGGATGGATGAATGGATAGATAGATGATGGATGGATAGATAGATAGATGGATTGACGGATGGATGGATGGATAGATAGACGATGGATGGATGGATAGATAGATAGACGGATGGATGGATGGATAGATAGATAAACGATGGGTGGATGGATAGATGGATGGATAGATGGATGGATGGATAGATAGACGGATGGATGGATAGATAGATAAACGATGGGTGGATGGATAGATGGATGGATAGATGGATGGATGGATAGATAGATTGACGATGGATGGATAGATAGATAGATAGACAGACGGATGGATGGATGGATAGATAGATAGACGATGGATGGATGGATGGATGGATAGATAGACGATGGCTAGATAGATAGATATATAGACGATAGATAGATAGACGATGGATAGATAGATAGATAGACGATGGATAGATAGATAGACGATGGATGGATAGATAGATGGATAGATAGATTGACAATGGATGGATGGATAGATAGACAGATAGATAGATAGATAGATAGACAATGGATAGATGGATGGATGGATGGATAGATAGATTGACAATGGATGGATGGATAGATGCATAGATAGATGGACGATGGATGGATGGATGGATATATATATAGATAGATAGATAAACAATGGATGGATGGATAGATAGATGATGGATGGATAGATCGATGGATAGATAGATAGACAATGGATGGATGGATGGATAGATAGATAGATAGATAGATGATAGATAGATAGATAGATAGATAGATAGACAATGGATAGATGGATGAATGGATAGATAGATAAACGATGGATGGATGGATAGATGGATGGATAGATAGATTGACGATGGATGGATAGATAGATAGATGATGGATAGATGGATAGATAGATAAACGGTGGATGGATGGATGGATAGATAGATTGACGATGGATGGATAGATAGATAGACGGATGGATGGATGGATAGATAGATAGATAAACGATGGGTGGATGGATAGATGGATGGATGGATAGATAGATTGACGATGGATGGATAGATAGATAGACGGATGGATGGATGGAAAGATAGATAGACGATGGATGGATGGATGGATGGATAGATAGACGATGGATAGATAGATAGATAGATAGATAGATAGATAGACGATAGATAGATAGATAGACGATGGATAGATAGATAGACGATGGATAGATAGATAGACGATGGATGGATAGATAGACGATGGATAGATAGATAGACGATGGATAGATAGATAGACATATAGACGGATGGATGGATGGATAGATAGATAAACGATGGGTGGATGGATAGATGGATGGATAGATGGATGGATGGATAGATAGACGATGGATGGATAGATAGACGGATGGATGGATGGATAGATAGATAAACGATGGGTGGATGGATAGATGGATGGATAGATGATGGATGGATAGATAGATTGACGGATGGATAGATAGATAGACGATGGATGGATGGATAGATAGATAGACGATGGATAGATAGATAGACGATGGATAGATAGATAGACGATGGATAGATAGATAGACGATAGATAGATAGATAGATAGATAGACGATAGATAGATAGATAGATAGACGATGGATAGATAGATAGACGATGGATAGATAGATAGACGATGGATGGATAGATAGATAGATAGATAGACGATGGATAGATAGATAGACGATGGATAGATAGATAGACGATGGATGGATAGATAGATAGGTAGACGATGGATAGATAGATAGAAGATAGATAGACGATAGATAGATAGAATATAGATAGATAGATAGATAGATAGATAGACGATGGATGGATGGATGGATAGACGATAGATAGATAGATAGATGATAGATAGATAGATAGATAGATAGACGATGGATAGATAGATAGACGATAGATAGATAGATAGACGATAGATAGATAGACGATGGATGGATGGATAGATAGACGATAGATAGATAGATAGATAGATAGATAGATAGATAGATAGATAGATAGATAGATAGATAGATAGATAGACGATGGATTTGACTCCAGCGACACATATTTGCTCTGTTCCTGAACTCACACAGACAGCATCCCGACTGACATTAACTGCATAAATTACTGAGTTTTAACCAACCGGCAACCTCCCTGTCTCTCTCTTGAAAACAACGCGGAAGTGAATTAAACTGCAGTTCATCGCCTGGCCACTTGAGGCTGGGAGCAAAAGTGAGTCAAATCTGTATCTCCCCCATGTTAAAATGCCCAACTTTACAGCAGAAAAAAATATGTTTACAGCCTGGTGTCTAAAGTTGTTTTGGTCTATATAGCGAATTTTGCCCTTCATGACAACTGAGAGGGGGGTGAATTTTTTTAAAACTCATCCGTTTAAATTATATTAAGCCTTAAAATGCTGCATAATCAAGGGTGTGGCCACTTGAGTGACAGGTGGATTGCGCTGCTGTTAGCCGTTTGTCTGCTCTCTGTTATCCATCACGTCACCTCAGCTGATTCCAGCTGCTGAACTCGCCATCTCTGCCGTGTTTATACTTCTTTCGAGATTATTTCATAAAATTTAATACACGCCTTATACCTTCGCCCACGCCGTTGGATTCCGTCGTTGTCGAGTATCGAAAGAACAACCAGCGCTGTTCTTCAGTTGTTTTCCTCTGTGAACATGCACTCATGGATGTCTGACAATTTCGTTGCTTTTTGGAGTTCAGATTTAAAAACGTCTAAGATATAGAGGCCACACTCGTTCACATTCGTTGATCTTACGGAACAGATAGACTATAATATGCTTATTTAACTTTTTAGTGTTAAATAAAAAGTACCGTGAGATGAAACCCTGCAGGTGTCAGTGCTTTCTCTCCGTCCCTTAAATGAGCGCGGATTTCTAGTGCATTACTTGAACTTCTTAGGTAATATCTATCAGAATTTGAAATGGACTGAATAAAGCTCTCTACGAACTTGACGTGCGATGCCGCGCTGACTGACATGTATGCGCGGGAATCACTGTCACACACACACTCAGAGCAAATATTGTAAGTTACTGCGTGAGAATACATTTTTATCTAGCAGAATAATAATGCATCACAATACACATAGTCTCACGTTTAGTTATGTCTTTTAACTATTATAGTATTTCGAAGGGCAAAAACATGAACTTTAACTATAGGCTTTAGGTCTACTTCTTCAAGTCAGCTGTCACTTTAGCGCGAGGCCAGTAGCACATTAGCTCCTTAGCCTGAGCAAACTCGATCACGTCGAGCTAGGCGGGCGTAGTTTCAACATCCAGGCACCTCAACTCCACCCAAAACCCGCCTTTTTGCCCATTTCCGTTTATCCGGGAGTGACGCGCGGTGACGCGCTACCAAGATGGCAACGACCGACTCCGCCCACTTTAGGCTTCAAAAACGCTCTTCAGAAACCCACGGGTGACGTCATGGACACTACGTCCATATTTTTTTACAGTCTATGGTTTTAACACTATACTGTACATAGACATCAACTCTGTGCACTACACAAATAGTTCTCCTCATAGTTAGTTCCAAGAGTTTGATTATATATGCATAATTACACTAGGGGTGAGCAGGGCACAGACTAATGCGGGGCTAGTTGTCACACTACACACATGCCAGCATGACGAAACTTAGTGTATTTACTAGTTGACAAATCAAGACTATATAGAGAAAAAATGTGCCAAAATCCAGAAATCTTTGGAAGATATCACTGAACATTTATTTAACCATAGCAAAAGTACATTTCTTATGTAAATTTTTCATCTCTATTTTTTGTTTATTTAAATTGAGATAAATGTGATATTATTTTAATCTTATATCTGTTATTTAACTGTTGAGATCGTTGTTTAATGCTGATCTAACCAGCAAAAGACACTCCCTGGGTTTAAATCCCAGCTCTTACAATGAGTCCCTATTAGAACTATTCTATTCTATTCTATATGAATTCTACTGAGAAACCCTGAGAAAAAGGTGAATAAAGACTGAAAGTCAATGTTCAGAAATTATTAATTATTATTATGTTTTGAACTATATGCTGTATAGCTGTGTTTTGCGGTGTGTTTGTCAAACTCAAAAATTACTTTATTTTTAATTATTAAAAAAATGCCGTTATTTTATATGAAAAAGGTAACAATTGTATTTTATTGACAAAATATTTTAGTTTGTCTTGAATATTTGTTTGATTAGATCAGATAAGATTTGAATCTGTCAGATGTTAGGTCGTGTTATAATGAACTTTTCACATTTCACTTCCATTCTTTCGGGGTAAATCAAGAAAAAAGTATACACTGTATTAATAAAACAAAACCACATAGGCTAATTGTACTAGACGTGTGAAATTAATGTGGGGAAAAATAAATACTCTAAGTAGGTTTACACAAACTGAGAAAGTCAAAAAGTGTTTGTTTGTTCCCCGTTCTGCCCTAATACTTGTGATGCCTTGAATCTCAGATGCGATGTGGGTTTTTAATGTTCTGTTGTCTTCAGTTGCCGTCACTCTTTGTTAACACTGTTGTCAAGTACAAGTGTGCCGCCCCCTCCCTTTTTCCCACGTTCTCTTGCATGCATTGAGGAGACATGGGATGGGCCGCAGGATCAAGTGTGTGTGAATTGCCCCCTTTCACTCCTTGACTTTTCTCACAAGTCCCTATTAACTCCACACAATCCGTCGACGGCACTTCCCGAGCGCCACGGCTTCCAGTGTGAAGATGAAGGACACCGAGGGGTTAAAGGGTACAAGACCGCCTGCTGCTAATGGAAAACACACACACACACACACACACGCACACACGCTCGCACAAGAGGGGCCACAACCCTCAAAACATGCCAGAAACACACAGATTCAACCACTCATACACTCTTAGAAAAGGTTTAATTGAGTTCTTGACTGAATTTGGAAGAATCCTTCATACCAGAAAGGTTCTTTATAAGGAGAAATGTCTTGATTGATCGCATCATAGATTCATGTTTAACTGGTTATTTAAATTTTTGTTATTTTAACTAGTTATTTAGCTTTAACAGCACACGTCTAAGAACAGACCAATTTTTTTACCCCTATTTTGAATTATGCATTTCATTGTGTTGTGTTTTACGATTAAAGGAAATGCCTGTAAACATAACAGAAAAGATACTGTCAATTTTCTGTCAGGACATTATTTGTTACTGAATTGAGACACGTGAAATAACAGGTCTTTTTCAAAAGAGAAGCATATGAGACTTAAGCAAAAGTCTATGTTTTTCTCCCCATTTCATCACATTCTTCCACACATGGAGATCTCAGAAACTCATCTTGGTGAAGGAAGAGGGTCAGATGTATATGGGAAGGGAAGAATTCAGTGCCAACTTTCCCTTTAGCAGAAGTAGAGGTTGAGGCAATGGAAACGACATGTGCATCTTGGAATGTGTGTGTGTGTGTGTGTGTACGGATTGCATGAGCTTTACATTGTCACACATGCAGTGCAGCTTAATGGTCAGCTGATCGTCCTCTAAACGCTTCATAAACAGAGTTCCTCCAACGTCAGTCAAACTGTGATCCAGACCACTGTCACTACAACACAAGGCATGCGTTATGCAAGACAAATACAAAGTTCTCTCATGAAACTCTGGATGGTGCAGGCTGATAGATCCTTAACTCAAACTGCTTGCAATCACACCATTCTCTATAGGGCACAGCTGAATGGTTCATGCTGTATCAGAAGCAAATGAGCTCGCTGCTCAACCTTCAAATATGTGTTGCAGTGCGCTTTCAGAAACTCTACATCTTCCCCAGCTCCACCTGTATAGATCTGTATACGGGTAATTCATGTATGATATATTGTACAGCAGCATGTCTTACATGCTCAGAGCAGCGTGTTGTGTATATATTGGGAGTAGCTATTTCAGCAGCAACAGCAATAACAGTAACAGCAGCAATAACAGTAACAGCAATAACAGCAGCAACAATAACAGTAACAGCAACAACAACAGCAGCACCAATTAAAGTAACAGCAATAACAGCAGCAGCAGAAATAACAGTAACAGAAATAAAGGCAGCAGCAATAACAGTAACACCAGCAGCAATAACAGCAGCAGCAGCAATAACAGTAACAGCAGCAGAAATAACAGTAACAGCAGCAGCAATAACAGTAACAGCAGCAGCAATAATAGTAACAGCAGCAGCAGAAATAACAGTAACAGCAGCAGCAGCAATAACAGTAACAGCAACAGCAATAACAGCAGCAGCAATAACAGTAACAGCAGCAGCAATAACAGTAACAGCAGCAGAAATAACAGTAACAGCAGCAGAAATAACAGTAACAGCAGCAGCAAAAACAGTAACAGCAGCAGCAATAACAGCAGCAGCAGCAATAACAGTAACAGCAGCAGCAATAACAGTAACAGCAGCAGAAATAACAGTAACAGCAGCAGCAATAACAGTAAAAGCAATAACAGTAACAGCAGCAGCAGCAATAATAGTAACAGCAGCAGCAATAACAGTAACAGCAGCAGAAATAACAGTAACAGCAGCAGCAATAACAGTAAAAGCAATAACAGTAACAGCAGCAGCAATAATAGTAACAGCAGCAGCAATAACAGTAACAGCAGCAACAATAAAAGTAACAGCAGCAGCAATAGCAGTAACAGCAGCATCAATAGCAGTAACAGCAGCAATAACAGTAACAGCAGCAGCAATAGCAGTAACACCAGTAGCAATAACAGCAGCAGCAGCAGCAGCAGCAACAATAACAGTAACAGCAGCAGAAATAACAGTAACAGCAGCAGCAATAACAGTAACAGCAGCAGCAATAACAGTAACAGCAGCAGCAATAACAGCAGCAGCAGCAATAACAGTAACCGCAGCAGCAATAACAGTAACAGCAGCAGCAGCAATAACGGTAACAGCAGCAGAAATAACAGTAACAACAGCAGCAATAACAGTAACAGCAGCAGCAATAACAGTAAAAGCAATAACAGTAACAGCAGCAGCAATAACAGTAGCAGCAGCAGCAATAACAGTAACAGCAGCAACAATAACAGTAACAGAAGCAGCAGAATCAGAATCAGAAAGAGCTTTATTGCTAAGTGTGCTTGCACACACAAGGAATTTGTTTTTGGTACTGAGGCTTCGAGTGGACATATACAAATACAAATACAACAAGAAACATAATACTACAAATTATAAGAATAAAAAATAAAAATATAAATATGTGAGAATAAAAGTATCACAGTTGGGTTTAGTCAGAATAGACATTTTCAGATTTACAGATTATGAACATATTTACAGTGTTTTGAATATTATAAATAAATAAATCTACATATAAGTATCACCTGAGTTGTAGGGTATTGCACTAAACAGTGGGAGTTTTGCACTTAAGGCATATGCCTTGGGAGGAGTGTTAACTGTTCAGGAGGGAAATGGCCTGTGGGAAGAAACTGTTCCTGTGCCGAGATGTTCTTGTGGCCAGTGATCTGAGTCGCCGTCTTGACGGTAACAGTTCAAACAGGAGGTGTCCAGGGTGAGTGGAGTCTGTGATGATTTTACCTGCTCTCTTCCTCACTCTGGAAGAGTACAGGTCCTGGAGGGTTGGCAGGGGAGCACCAATGATCCTCTCCGCAGTCCGGACTGTCCGTTGTAGTCTCCTGATGTCTGATTTGGTAGCTGAACCAAACCAGACAGTGATGGAAGTGCATAAGACAGACTCAATGACGGCTGAGTAGAACTGAATCAGCAGCTCCTGTGGCAAGTTGAACTTCCTCAGCTGGCGAAGGAAGTACAGTCTCTGCTGGGCCTTTTTCACAATGGAGTCAATGTGATTGTCCCACTTCAGGTCCTGAGAGATGGAAGTGCCCAGGAACCTGAATGACTCCACTGCTTCCACAGTGCTGTTCATGATGGTGAGTGGGGGGAGTGCTGGGCTGTTCCTCCTGAAGTCCACGATCATCTCCACTGTTTTGAGCGTGTTCAGCTCAAGGTTGTTATAACTGCACCAGACAGCCAGCTGTTCAACCTCCAGTCTGTAAGCAGACTCGTCACCGTTTCGGATGAGACCGATGACAGTGGTGTCATCGGCAAATTTCAGGAGCTTGACAGTGGGGTCTTTAGAAGTGCAGTCATTAGTGTACAGGGAGAAGAGCAGTGGGGAGAGAACGCACCCTTGAGGGGCGCCAGTGCTGGTGGTGAGAGTCCTGGATGTGAGTTTCCCCAGTCTCACTCGCTGCTGCCGGTCCGTCAGGAAGCTGGTGATCCACTGACAGATCGAGGATGGTATGGAGAGCTGGGTCAGTTTGGCTGTGAGAAGACCAGGCATGATGGTATTGAAGGCCGAACTGAAGTCCACAAAGAGGATCCTTGCATAAGTCCCTGGTCTGTCGAGATGTTGCAGGATATAATGCAGTCCCATGTTGACTGCATCATCCACAGACCTGTTTGCTCTGTAAGCAAACTGAAAGGGATCCAGCAGGGGTTCAGTGATGTCCTTCAGGTGGGCCAGCACCAGTCTTTCAAACGACTTCATGACCACAGACGTGAGAGCGACAGGTCTGTAGTCATTAAGTCCAGTGATTTTGGTTTTTTTGGGGACAGGAATGATAGTGGAGCGTTTGAAGCAGCAGGGAACTTCACACTGCTCCAATGATCTATTGAAGATCTGTGTGAAGACCGGGGCCAGTTGGTCAGCGCAGGCTTTTAAACAAGCAGATGAGATGCCGTCTGGGCCTGAGGATTTCCTAGTCTTCTGTTTTTTGAAGACTCGGCTCACGTCCTCCACACAGACCTTAAGCTCAGGTTGGATGGCAGGAGGGGGAGTAATGGGAGTGCAGGAGGTGATGGTGAATGTTTGAAGTGCAGGTCAGAGCCGGTGTGTGGTGTGAATGAGGGCTTTTCAAACCTGCAATAAAATGAGTTTAAATCATCAACCAGGTGTTGATTGTCCACAGATCGGGGGGATGGTGACTTGTAGTTGGTGATGTTCCTCAGGCCATTCCAGACTGATGATGGGTCGTTGGATGAAAACTGTTTTTTCAGTTTATCAGAGTAGCTTCTTTTAGCAACTCTGATCTCCTTTGTCAGTCTATTTCTGGCCTGGTTATACACTATTCTATCCCCACTTCTGTAGGCATCCTCTTTGGCATGACGAAGGTGTTTGAGTTTCCCAGTAAACCATGGTTTATCATTAGTAAATGATAAGAATGTCCTGGTAGGAATGCATGTATCCTCACAGAAACTTATATATGATGTTACAGTATCTGTGAGCTCATCCAGATCGTTGGTAGCAGCTTCAAAAACAGTCCAATCAGTGCAATCAAAGCAGGCCTGTAGATTCTGCTCTGCTTCATTAGTCCATCTTTTTACAGTCCTTATTACAGGTTTAGCTGATTTCAGTTTCTGCCTGTAGGTCAGTATGAGATGAACCAAACAGTGATCAGAGAGCCCCAAAGCTGCTCGTGAAACGGAGTGATACGCATCTTTTATTGTGGTGTAACAGTGGTCCAGTATATTACTATCTCTGGTGGGACATGTAACGTGCTGTCTGTATTTTGGTAGTTCACGGGAAAGATTTGCTTTGTTAAAATCCCCCAGAATGATTAAAATAGAGTCAGGATACCTTTGTTCTGTTTCAGCTATTTGTTCAGCCAGCTGTTGTAGCGCCGCGCTCACGCACGCGTCTGGAGGGATGTAAACATTCACGAGAATGAAAGAGGAAAACTCCCGAGGCGAGTAGAAAGGTTTACAGTTTATGAAATGTGCCTCTAAATTAGGAGAGCACATCTTCTTCAGTGTTGTTACATCTGAACACCAACTTTCGTTAATGTAGAAACACAATCCACCACCTCTTGTTTTCCCCGTTAGCTCCACGATGCAATCCTCTCGGAACAGCTGGAAGCCCGGCAGATGTAGTGCGTTGTCCGGTATGGCTTCACTCAGCCAGGTTTCAGTGAAGCACAGAGCAGCAGAGTTGAAAAAATCCTTGTTAGTGCGGGTGAGGAGAAGAAGTTTGTCCGTTTTTTTTAGGAAGGGATCGGAGATTCGTGAGATGAATACTGGGGAGTGCAGTGCGCAGGCCGCGCTCGCGGAGTTTAACCAGCGCGCCGGCTCACTTCCCGCGTTTGCGTCTGACCGCGCGTTTGAACAACAACGCTGCCCCTCCGACGAGAATGTCCTGCAAGACGTCCGAATAATCAAAAACTGTAGGAAAGTTATCTGGTGTGTGTTTCCTAATGTCCAGTAGCTCGTCTTTGGTGAAACTGATAGGAAAAGAATGACTAAAAGCAGAACAAACAAACAAAACAACACAATAGCTGGAGAGCCCCACACAGAGGCAGCCGTCTGCGGTGCCATCTTGGATGTGAATAACAGTAACAGCAGCAGCAGCAATAACAGTAACAGCAGGAGCAATAACAGTAACAGCAGCAGCAGCAGCAGTATCAGCAGCAGCAATAACAGTAACAGCAGCAGCAATAACAGTAAAAGCAATAACAGTAACAGCAAAAGCAGCAATAACAGTAACAGCAGCAGCAGCAATAACAGTAACAGCAGCAGCAGCAATAACAGTAACAGCAGCACCAATAACAGTAACAGCAGGAGCAATAACAGTAACAGCAGCAGCAGCAATAACAGTAACAGCAGCAGCAATAACAGTAACAGCAGCAGCAATAACAGTAAAAGCAATAACAGTAACAGCAGCAATAATAGTAACAGCAGCAGCAATAACAGTAACAGCAGCAGCAATAACAGTAACAGCAGCAGCAATAGCAGTAACAGCAGCAGCAATAGCAGTAACAGCAGCAATAACAGTAACAGCAGCAGCAATAGCAGTAACAGCAGCAGCAATAACAGTAACAGCAGCAGCAATAACAGTAACAGCAGCAGCAATAACAGTAACAGCAGCAGCAATAACAGTAACAGCAGCAGCAATAGCAGTAACAGCAGCAGCAATAACAGTAACAGCAGCAGCAATAACAGTAACAGCAGCAGCAATAACAGTAACAGCAGCAGCAATAGCAGTAACAGCAGCAGCAATAACAGTAACAGCAGCAGCAATAACAGTAACAGCAGCAGCAATAACAGTAACAGCAGCAGCAATAGCAGTAACAGCAGCAGCAATAACAGTAACAGCAGCAGCAATAGCAGTAACAGCAGCAGCAATAACAGTAACAGCAGCAGCAATAACAGTAACAGCAGCAGCAATAACAGTAACAGCAGCAGCAATAGCAGTAACAGCAGCAGCAATAACAGTAACAGCAGCAGCAATAACAGTAACAGCAGCAGCAATAGCAGTAACAGCAGCAATAACAGTAACAGCAGCAGCAATAGCAGTAACAGCAGCAGCAATAACAGTAACAGCAGCAATAACAGTAACAGCAGCAGCAATAACAGTAACAGCAGCAGCAATAACAGTAACAGCAGCAGCAATAACAGTAACAGCAGCAGCAATAGCAGTAACAGCAGCAGCAATAACAGTAACAGCAGCAGCAATAACAGTAACAGCAGCAGCAATAACAGTAACAGCAGCAGCAATAACAGTAACAGCAGCAGCAATAACAGTAACAGCAGCAGCAATAACAGTAACAGCAGCAGCAATAACAGTAACAGCAGCAGCAATAGCAGTAACAGCAGCAGCAATAACAGTAACAGCAGCAGCAATAACAGTAACAGCAGCAGCAATAGCAGTAACAGCAGCAATAACAGTAACAGCAGCAGCAATAGCAGTAACAGCAGCAGCAATAACAGTAACAGCAGCAATAACAGTAACAGCAGCAGCAATAACAGTAACAGCAGCAGCAATAACAGTAACAGCAGCAGCAATAACAGTAACAGCAGCAGCAATAGCAGTAACAGCAGCAGCAATAACAGTAACAGCAGCAGCAATAACAGTAACAGCAGCAGCAATAACAGTAACAGCAGCAGCAATAACAGTAACAGCAGCAGCAATAGCAGTAACAGCAGCAGCAATAACAGTAACAGCAGCAGCAATAACAGTAACAGCAGCAGCAATAACAGTAACAGCAGCAGCAATAGCAGTAACAGCAGCAGCAATAACAGTAACAGCAGCAGCAATAACAGTAACAGCAGCAGCAATAACAGTAACAGCAGCAGCAATAGCAGTAACAGCAGCAGCAATAACAGTAACAGCAGCAGCAATAACAGTAACAGCAGCAGCAATAACAGTAACAGCAGCAGCAATAGCAGTAACAGCAGCAGCAATAACAGTAACAGCAGCAGCAATAACAGTAACAGCAGCAGCAATAACAGTAACAGCAGCAGCAATAACAGTAACAGCAGCAGCAATAACAGTAACAGCAGCAGCAATAGCAGTAACAGCAGCAGCAATAACAGTAACAGCAGCAGCAATAACAGTAACAGCAGCAGCAATAACAGTAACAGCAGCAGCAATAACAGTAAAAGCAATAACAGTAACAGCAGCAATAATAGTAACAGCAGCAGCAATAACAGTAACAGCAGCAGCAATAACAGTAACAGCAGCAGCAATAGCAGTAACAGCAGCAGCAATAGCAGTAACAGCAGCAATAACAGTAACAGCAGCAGCAATAGCAGTAACAGCAGCAGCAATAACAGTAACAGCAGCAGCAATAACAGTAACAGCAGCAGCAATAACAGTAACAGCAGCAGCAATAACAGTAACAGCAGCAGCAATAGCAGTAACAGCAGCAGCAATAACAGTAACAGCAGCAGCAATAACAGTAACAGCAGCAGCAATAACAGTAACAGCAGCAGCAATAGCAGTAACAGCAGCAGCAATAACAGTAACAGCAGCAGCAATAACAGTAACAGCAGCAGCAATAACAGTAACAGCAGCAGCAATAACAGTAACAGCAGCAGCAATAGCAGTAACAGCAGCAGCAATAACAGTAACAGCAGCAGCAATAGCAGTAACAGCAGCAGCAATAACAGTAACAGCAGCAGCAATAACAGTAACAGCAGCAGCAATAACAGTAACAGCAGCAGCAATAGCAGTAACAGCAGCAGCAATAACAGTAACAGCAGCAGCAATAACAGTAACAGCAGCAGCAATAGCAGTAACAGCAGCAATAACAGTAACAGCAGCAGCAATAGCAGTAACAGCAGCAGCAATAACAGTAACAGCAGCAATAACAGTAACAGCAGCAGCAATAACAGTAACAGCAGCAGCAATAACAGTAACAGCAGCAGCAATAACAGTAACAGCAGCAGCAATAGCAGTAACAGCAGCAGCAATAACAGTAACAGCAGCAGCAATAACAGTAACAGCAGCAGCAATAACAGTAACAGCAGCAGCAATAACAGTAACAGCAGCAGCAATAACAGTAACAGCAGCAGCAATAGCAGTAACAGCAGCAGCAATAACAGTAACAGCAGCAGCAATAACAGTAACAGCAGCAGCAATAACAGTAACAGCAGCAGCAATAACAGTAACAGCAGCAGCAATAACAGTAACAGCAGCAGCAATAACAGTAACAGCAGCAGCAATAGCAGTAACAGCAGCAGCAATAACAGTAACAGCAGCAGCAATAACAGTAACAGCAGCAGCAATAACAGTAACAGCAGCAGCAATAGCAGTAACAGCAGCAGCAATAACAGTAACAGCAGCAGCAATAACAGTAACAGCAGCAGCAATAACAGTAACAGCAGCAGCAATAACAGTAACAGCAGCAGCAATAGCAGTAACAGCAGCAGCAATAACAGTAACAGCAGCAGCAATAGCAGTAACAGCAGCAGCAATAACAGTAACAGCAGCAGCAATAACAGTAACAGCAGCAGCAATAACAGTAACAGCAGCAGCAATAGCAGTAACAGCAGCAGCAATAACAGTAACAGCAGCAGCAATAACAGTAACAGCAGCAGCAATAGCAGTAACAGCAGCAATAACAGTAACAGCAGCAGCAATAGCAGTAACAGCAGCAGCAATAACAGTAACAGCAGCAATAACAGTAACAGCAGCAGCAATAACAGTAACAGCAGCAGCAATAACAGTAACAGCAGCAGCAATAACAGTAACAGCAGCAGCAATAGCAGTAACAGCAGCAGCAATAACAGTAACAGCAGCAGCAATAACAGTAACAGCAGCAGCAATAACAGTAACAGCAGCAGCAATAACAGTAACAGCAGCAGCAATAACAGTAACAGCAGCAGCAATAGCAGTAACAGCAGCAGCAATAACAGTAACAGCAGCAGCAATAACAGTAACAGCAGCAGCAATAACAGTAACAGCAGCAGCAATAACAGTTACAGCAGCAGCAATAGCAGTAACAGCAGCAGCAATAACAGTAACAGCAGCAGCAATAGCAGTAGCAGCAGCAACAATAACAGCAGCAGCAATAGCAGTAACAGCAGCAGCAATAACAGAAACAGCAGCAGCAATAGTAGTAACAGCTGCAGCAATAGCAGTAACAGCAGCAGCAATAACAGTAACAGGAGCAGCAATAACAGTAACAGCAGTGCAATAGCAGTAACAGCAGCAATAACAGTAACAGCAGCAGCAATAGCAGTAACAGCAGCAGCAATAACAGTAACAGCAGCAATAACAGTAACAGCAGCAATAACAGTAACAGCAGCAGCAATAACAGTAACAGCAGCAATAACAGTAACAGCAGCAATAACAGTAACAGCAGCAGCGTAGCATATATAATCCGCCAAGACCAAACATATTAATATGGTCATATCCAAAACCTTGCCAAACAGAGTTTCATGACAGAAATTAAGCTCTTTAATATCTCAACTGGTTCTCCTGGACAGCAAATTAGATTAAAGGGACAACAAATTATGTATCTTGCTTTTCATATGTTTCTCCTGGGGAAAAGAGAGTAATATCATGTGTCTCTTTTATAGTTCCAGAAGAGATCTCAACAATAGTGCCTTTCACACTTGAAATAGTTAACCCTGGGTCATTCTAACCCCTGGTAAAAGGAATCCTGGGTTATCTTTCTTCATGTTTTACACTGATCATAATTTACTCCTGGGTAATCATAAACTGGGTCAAAGTCCTGGGTTAACGTACTATTTGTTTATGCTTTAAGCATCAACTTATTTAATTTGTATACATTAATAGCTCAAGTAGATGTTTCTTGATTTAAGAATGTACTGGAAAACAAGACACAAAAAAATAATCTCGATGACGTTTCATTTCACATTTGGTATCAATTTTCCTTTCCTTTGACTTCAATCAAGACAAAAACTTTTTGTTCTTTTATTATTTTTTCACTTTACACGCTGTCCATCCGTCCGCTGCTGGAAAGTCGTGTTATTTAGAGGCTGTTTGCCATCAGTGAAAGGGAACGGACTGTGTTACTCTAAAGGAAAATTATAAACACAGAGGCGCATTTATTCCCGGCCAAACTGGTGGCTGTACCCACAGTGCTTTGTGCCATCTAGGACGAGGCTGGTTTAGGTTTCGGCCATGGGTTTATTTGTTAACACCATTATAAAACACTTGAGCCCTTGAACCTGCGTCCAGGAGAATGATGTCTGAAGCTTTAAATAACAGGCGTCTTTGATGCGTCTGCCAGCGAGGATCCGTGTGCAGAAATGAACCGAGCGACTGCGTAGGAATATGCATCCCGTTATAAACTTTACCATCAATGCATCGCTGCCCGTAATATGGACACTTTGAAATGACTGGCTCATGTAGTTTAAAAATCGCTAATATTTTCCACCCATTAACAACGTTAACCTGCGGCCAGCTGCCATGTCATGAACTTATAGCATCACATGCTTGAGTGAAGCAGAAGTCCAAGTGTGGCGAGAAATGCACGCACCTCGTCTTAAGAGGGAACGAGTAATAAGTGGCATTTAGAAAAAAAATCAGGGAGTTTTTCTTTAATACTGTCTTTGAAAAATGTGAAGAGTATTATACAAATAAACTGAATGGGATGCTGGTTAAAATCTATGGTACAAAATTTGGCATTGGAACTATTTTCACTATTTTTTTAAAGTATTTTCAAAGAAACATGAATAATCCTAATAATCTTTTATTTAAGTATGTTTTACAGGAACAGTATACAGTATGGAATTATAATCTGGTTAATTCAGTGAGCAGAATCCTGCGATCATGTCAGAAATATGGTTTTAATTCAGGTTTCTGTATGTCTAATGCATTTTAATCCCTGGTAAAACAACTTGACTGGTTCACAGCCTGGTCAGACTGGTTGGTTTTGATGGTTTTAATGGGGTTTGGAAACCAGATAGACCAGTAAACCACTGTAGGCTGGATTAAAACTGAGTTTTTTTTCTTCATCTGGTTAGATTAGATTCCATATATATTTAAATAGCAATAATGCATTTAAATAAAATGATGGTACAAGTGCAAGTTTGGCAGTCAAATAATGCGCCAAGTAAAAGATTGATATCACTTGTAGTTCGTGCACGGCAATATCCGTATTAATATAGAGTCTGCACTGCAAAAAATGCTTTTCTTACTTAGTATTTTTGTCTTGTTTCCAGTCCAAATATGAAACATTTCTTAAATCAAGATGCATTTACTAAAGTAGTAAAATGACATAAGATATTAAGTCTTGTTTTCTGGGTAAATACATTCAAATTAAGTGAGTTTTTGCTTAAAAAAAGCCAATGGGGTAAGAAAAATAATCTAGTTTCTGTTTGAATTAACATGATTTTTCTGACCCCATTGGCAGATGTTTTTCCTTTTTTTAAGCATCAACTCACTTAATTTTGATTAATTCCCCCGGAAACAGGACATAATATCTTATGTAATTTTACTCATCTAGTAAATGCATCTTGATTTAAGAATTTTTAGCTATTTGGACTGGAAACAAGACAAAAATACTAAGTAAAAAAAGCAATTTTTTTGCAGTGTGTGATTACATGCATCTGTTTATCAGCATATTTCAACAACTTCAAACGCTCATGCAATCAGAACTGTTGTGACTCAGGTTTTAAATTTTAGTACCGCAAAATTGCAAATCTTCACATGAAGAACATTCAAGAAGCCTTTTGAACAACTATAATGCACATATTGCAAAAATATAGTGGGCATTCACAGAACATGCATAGTTTATACTGCAGAAACAGAACTAAAATGGTTTTGTTTTCCAGATTTTGGTTGAATGTGCAGCGCCAGCAGAACTCAGTAACGAGACGAGGTCACGGAGACGTTCATCTGTCCTCAGTGAACCAGTGAACAGAAGAACGAGCAGCGGTGGGAACCACACTGGTGTCTGAAGGGTGAAGAAAACCTCCAAGCGTTCACATATGGGTCAGTGGTTTGAGAGAGAGATGGAAGTTAAAAATGAAGGATTTCTGCAGGTCCTGTGTGTGTAAACCCAGTAAACTATGAATATAAACGCAGGACTCTTTAAAATAGAAAAACTAGACAGATTATCAGAAAGATAAAGAGAAGGATGATTGTAAACTCGTGTCAGGTTTGTGTGTGAGAGCAGACGTGGCGTTTGTGATCTGTAAAGCTGATGTGTGTGACACAGATGTGGCTCATTAAAAGCTTTCGAGAGCGTCTCAGAAACACAGATCCAGTTCTTCCTCCTCCGGGTCCATCATGACAACATTCAGAAGATCAGACAAGATGTTTGTGTTGATGTGTGTTAGGGTGACCATCATCAAACCAACCAAATGTGGGACGATTATAAGTTTGTGTGGGACATGTTACTAACACTAAAAAATAACCTGAAACTGTTATATAATGTCTATCTAACTTAATAAAAACATTTGTATTCAGCATTTCAGCTGATAAAAATACTTTGTTCTTTAGTCCCTTCCAGAAAACACAATATAACATTACATGTCTTTATTTTACATGTCATTTAAACTCAACATCACTGAGCACAAAGGCATCATGCAGAAATAACTATTTCTGAAACAGTTCTGACCAAGTCCAAATAAAATCCAACAAAATAAATAAAATATAAAACAACATGAAATGATTTCATTGACAGTCTTATATATTAAAGGGGTGGTTGATTGCGATTTCACTTTTTTCATTTTAAATAGTGTGTAATGTTGCTGTTGGTGCATGAACAGTATCTGCAAAGTTGCAGCGCTTAAAGTTCAATGTAAGCAGAGATATAGTTTTTTTTTTTTAAATCAGGAAGTGTAAATGCCTACAAAAACGACTCGATTGGGACTACAGCTGGGTTTTAGACGTCACTAACCCATACATTTGCATCAACCCTCCCTCCGGAATACGCAAAAAAGGGCATGGCCATATTTCTGCAGCTTTGCCGAAATGGAAGAGTTACAGGGGAGAGCTAGCCATGCCGTCGAAAGTGTGTTATTTTCATCCAGCTGTCAGGTCTTCTGTGTTCGGGCTTCCTACGGACGCTGTAGTTCGTCAACAATGGCTACAATTTATGTTTGATAATGTTTCTGACAATTACAATCGTAATTTAGCTCTCTGTGCGGCACATTTCACTGAAGACATTTCACTTCATAATCTCCACCAATTCAATGCCGGATTACACAAGAAACTGTTGCTAAAACCTGAAGCTGTTCCAACGTTAAAACCAGATGCAGCAATTGTTGGGCCACAACCTGTAAGTAAGACTTAATAATTTTAAATGTATTTGTATAATTTTAGACGTAATGGTTTCTTTTTATCAAGGACGTAAACAAATGCCAGCGCTGGCTTTATAGCCACTTAGTTATGCTATTTCGTGTTTCTATGGCAAACGCGTACAAACATTTTGGACCTGAATTTGTAATCATATAGATTTTGTAAATGTATTTGCCATGTATAGATACTTTATGAAGTAATTTTTCGATTTGATCATGAACGTGATCAATGTAAACAGTGTTTGTTTATAGTAGCCAGTTATATCGATGCTATTTTGTGTGTAAGACAAAGGTATATAAAGTTGTTGGCATTTTAACACAGTTGTCACATGTACACCTAAAGAAAACGATACACAGAGTAAACTAAGTTTTGTTAATAGCTAAACGGTTGTTCATTATATCGATAAAACAATAACTTTAAAAAACTGTATTACTCATGTAATCATTTGTATTAAATGTTTAATCAAGATAAAAACGTATCTCAAAAAGCTAACAAGCAGCAGTAGCATTTTTAAGTATAACAGGGTATCACACTTCTTATGTAATAATAGAATAATAGAATAATAATAATTCAAAAACGTACCATTCAGAAACGTTTCGTAAGAGCCGTGTTTGGGGAGGTTCTGTTTGACTCTCTTCATCGCCGCTTTCTGGGTCTGATTCGGGCTCAAACTGATACGGCAGTATCGACACCATTATTTACATTAACCAGAGCACATGAAACTCCCGTAAAGGAAATGGGCGTGACGGTTCCGAACAACGTGCGCTACGCAGTTTAGCCAATTACAACACACCGGCTCAAACTAACCAATCTGAGCCCATTGCCTGTTTCTGAGGGAGTGGTTTCATAGAATCAGGAAGTCAACCGGTCGTTCAAATGACAGAGGAGAAAGAGGCTTACAATAAAGGTGAAATTTATGAAAAATAAGACTTTTTAAAAAAGAAAAACCACGAATACGTTACATTGCACCCCATAAACACAATCATGCAAAGAAAAAAAGCAGTAAACCACCCCTTTAAGAATATACTGTATTAAATAGGCTATGTTGCCATTATGCCGCTTTGTAAAATTTTAATTTACCGAATTATCCATTTGTTTTCTGACAGAAACATATGAACGAATCACCGCTCCACATTTTGATTGACAGCGTCACACCCCACTAGTGTCCGTGTTTACTCCTGTGCTTTCAACCATTGGACAGGATTTTATAAACGGCTGTTGTATTTGTACTTCTGACGAAGCGCTGTTAAATACAGGTGAAAAACTACACCGCAAAAATAATAAATAAAATGCTTTCTTAAAAAGGCAAAAGAACGCATGCACGTTTTCTTAATATGATCATTAAAAACCAACAGACTGATGAAAATGCAGGACATTTTCTCAATATGTGACGTGAGGGACAAGGGGTGAAAATGCGGGTGCTCACTCTATGTGTGATGCTGATTTGGAAACACTTTAACCTGAAGAGAAACTATTATACAAAGTATTAAAGTCATCGAATGAATCACTTGATCTTTAACACAAGCTGATGATGTTATGAAACTCTCCGTCTCACTGTACATGTACACTACCGTTCAGCAAGGACGCATTCAGTTGACCAAAAGTGACAGGAAAGGCATTTATAATGTTACGAATGAAGTAGGGTGTGTGAACACCTGTTATACATGAGCATTTCAGCTCTATGAGAACACCTGGCAAATCACAAGCACACACACATTCACATATGTGTGTTTAAAAGCACAGCTTGGTTTCCTCCGCCAGTTTCCCTGGAACGTCTAGTTTAGTTTTCATAACTCTGTAACTTTGATGTGTTTTATGAGGTTCAGCCTGATGAACAGTCAGACACACACACGCATATACACACACACACACACGCTCACACACGCATATACACACACACACATGCTCATAATATGCTAATTGACTACTAAAAGATATCAACGTAAAATGTACATGCTTTCTGACACTTAGGGGATTATGCTATTTTAATTTATTTAATGGCTTTTTATTTATTTGCTTGCTTGTGTATTTACATATTTGCATCCTTGCTTATTGATTTGCTTATTTATATGCCTATTTATTAAAATGTCCTGCCTCAACTTCCTGTTTAGATGGGAAATTAAATAAATAATTTAATGGGGTCTTTAGTTTGTTGATATTAAATAGTGATTAAAATAAAATATATCTGTGATGCAGTTCTTGTGTTTAAATGAACGTTTAGCAGCGCAGAATGTGAATCATCTGACTTTCACAGACATGACCTTTCCCCTAATTCTGTTTGACCTACATCCTTGCACTTGATGCACACACACGCGCACACACACACACGCACGCTCACACACTCGCTCACACACACACACACACACACACACACACACACACGCACTCACACACTCGCTCACACACACACACACACACACACACACACGCGCACACACACACACACACATGCACGCTCACACACTCGCTCACACACACACACACACACACACACACACACACACACACACGCACGCTCACACACTCGCTCACACACACACACACACACACACACACACACACACACACACACACACACACACACACAAGCTTTGCTCAGTGAAGTAATCAGGGTAATTAACTCCTGAAGGTCAGTGCGTATGAGATGATGACTTCATGAAGAAACCCTGTGTTTGTTTCAGACGAGTCTGATTGATTTCGTCACTATTCTGAAGGACTATTTCCTGAAACCCAGTGTCTGGGTCATGTGGGTCAAAGGTCAGAGCTAGTGAGACGAGGCTTTGTGTGGAAACCTTTTCAAAGGACACAAGACAGAAACCGTCACAATCTTATGAAGCAGCTCGTTTGATGAAAAATAGATGTAAGATGAACTAATCGTGTGATGCATTTACATCATGAACTAATCTAATCAAACATCTACTAATGAACTGATGCATCTCATCAAACACACACACCACAGTACAAGCAAAACACACCAGGCTGATGAGGATCTGAACACAGAGAACAGGATCTGGGTCACACACACACACACACACACACACACACACACACACACACACACACACACACACACACACACACACACACACACACCCATTCAGTCACATTGAGGGATCACATTGACTTTATATCACCACATGTGTTTTTACTTGTTATCATAACACAAGTGTATACGGTGTGTGTGTGTGTGTGTGTGTGTGCATGAGGGTGTGTGTGTGTATGTGTGAGTCTGTGTGAGGGTGTGTGTGAGAGTACGTGTGTGTGTTGCAGTGAAAGCCCGATGAGTTGTGTGTGTGTGTGTGCGCGTCTTGTTATTGTAACACAGGTGTCGACTGCCTGAGTGTGTGTGTGTGTGTGTGTGTGTGTGTGTGTGTGGGTTGCAGTGAAAGCATGATGAGGTCATCGCAGTGATGTCATGATGCTTCATGCTCTGTTTGTTTGGCACAATCTTCTGGTAAAGTTATTGCATCCCAGCATTCCTTCACTTTCACAAGGCATATCGGCATTAAATGTCGAGTTATTGCACGGATCGCTCTCATATTTGCAACATGAAATGTGTTTAAAGCCCTGTCATTTATGCATCATTTAACCGAGGCAGTGATAAACACCAAATACACCAAACTACTAAAAATATGTCAACTTCTATCAACATACATTTATATAGCAAATCTCGGTAACACTTATAGTCAACATAATTTGTTAAAGGGACCATCAAAATAAAGTGAAACCCAAATCTCAACTGCTTTATAGTTTAAATCATTGCAAAATGTAACTATATAATCGTCCAGCTCTAATCTGATAAACAGGACTGTGAAGATATTATAAACATTAACATACTGTAAAAAAAGGGGTAACCTGCAATTGTTACTTTAAAGACCTGATTTTACTTGATTTAACCTATACAAATATATTTTGTTTGTGTAAATGAATGTATTTATGTTGATTCAGCAATATTAAATACTATTTTTGACTTAAATAAAACATTTAATTGATCATGCATCATGATTTTCTGTGAAGCTGATTTAAAACAATGTGTAATGTGACCAGTGCTGTACATATAAGTGGATCCCATTCATACTTGACATATCAGATATACAGTATTTAGTGTTTGTGTGGGTCATGTGGGAGTAACAGAGACACACTCACTTCTGAAGCGTTGTGTCCTGATCCTCCTCTTCATGGTCTACGTGACTCACACTGCAGCACTAAAACTTCACAGATCAGCATTCTGACCAGTTCTCGGCCCCTACAAACTGTGTGAAATATTATTTGTAGTCAAGTCATTTTTATTTGTATAGCACTTTTCACAATACACATTGTTTCCCAGGAGCTTTATAGAAAAGCATGATGCTAATGTTTATATCTTAATATCTTGTAGTGGTATTTAGAAGATTAGAGCTTGAATATGATGCTAGAGAGTTATGCATGGTTGTCAGGGCGTTGCTATAGTGGCCTGAGTGTTGCTATGCAGTAGCTAGGGTCTTGCCATAGTAACCCACATAGCTGTTCACACACACACACACACACACACACACACACACACACACACACACACACACACACACACACACACACACACACCTTTCTTGAACAAGCCACATGTTTAATACCATGGAAAACAAACATTTAGTGCACTTTTTGTGCACTACCATGACAGTAATATTTTACATTGAAGTTAGTATGAGCCACCATAGACATCAGAGATATAGAAAATACTATAAAGTGAAAATAATAAAGTGAGATTTTGAAACTTCAGTTAACAACCTGAAGTTGTTCAACAACAACAATGGAACCTGATCTTAATGAATAAAATGAGCATCATACCTGCATGCAAATCCTTTCCAGCGAACACACGACCTACAAGTTACGTAATTTAGTGGTACTTTTGGTAATTTCTTGATTTACTAATTGGCAACGTAATTATGACGTTGTATGCTCGTCATTTCCCTTACTCGCGTCGTCGCATTTGCGCGAGCAATTGAAGAGTGTGGCTACGCGTCTGACTGGACAGGGACGTTTGTGTTTCTGAGCTGAGAGGCTTTTTATTTCGTAACAAGTTGCAAAAATAACATTAGAATAATGACACTGACAAACAGAAACAACAGCTCCTCTGACAGAAGACAGAATCGTCACCAGCGTTCACGTACGCCTTTCAAAATAAAAGTCTCACATCAGTAAAATATTTAGAAGTATATGTCTGTTGTTGTTGTTTCTTTGACTACTTTCTTTTAATAGTTTGCTTCTTAAATTAAGTTTAACAGCATTAAAGAGGGCAAATGTTATTCAACTGAACGGTGTGCATTTTAAAAATATTATGTTCTTATAACATAATAATGTAACATGTATGTTCTGTTCTGTTTAACTTCATTGTGTTTTGGTTGTGTTTCCTTGCCTGTGTTCCTTGTCATTGTAAGTTGACCTAGTTGTTTGTTGTGTGCAAATTAATCAATCAGTAAGTTCACCTGTTGTTCGTTAAATTCCTTTGTTTGCCTCTGTGTGTTTATAGCCTTCAGTTTGTTCACTTGTGATGTTTTGACTGCCATGAGATCTTCTTTGCTGCAGATTATCATAGTTTTTGTTAACAAAAATGCTGCAATCAGATCCTTCTCCTCATTTTGCCTGACAACCAAGGGTTTGAAATTAGCACCCGCCAAATGCGGAAAAAATCAGCTGTGGCGGGTAACGCTGTCAAATCACTAGCCAATTCAGCGTGTTACTTATTATTATGTTTATTCACTTTGCTGGGAAAGTTCGTGTAAGCCATTTCTGCACAGATTTAGCACAAATAATCAACTCGTGAGTCATCATGATATAAGAAATACAGCGTATTGCACAGAATCTGCACATATATGGATTACTTAAACATACAAGTCACTATGCAACAAATAACAGCGCGCTTGTTCATTCAAGCAATAGCGAAGATTAAAAAGCATTTGGCTAACAGAAAATTCATTGTTATTTTCCAGCATCCTACATTTTATTAATGTTCTTTTATTGTATTGATCTGTCTACCTTAAATAGCCTACTTTTTTGGTGATGAGGATGAAAGAGGAAGAGAGAAGATGCTGGATGACAGGATTTAGTTTGAATAAGAAATTAATGTATGAAATCCAAATTTTATTATATAAGCTGTGATGTAGTTAATCTGGTTTATTTTGGGCTAGTAGAAGTTCTGAATATACTTAAAAATTTAGTAGCCAAATTGGCCGGTGAGTGAAAAAAGTAATTTCAAACCCTGACCATGACATAATATCAAATGTTTTTTTTAATTTACACATCTAAACATTTAACACAAGAAACAAAATTGCGTGAGTCTTGTCTATTTTGCTTAACTATTTGACAAATATTTTTGTTTTCTAATTTGAACATGAAACTATTAATGCTAAAAACAAGAAGCATTTGTTTGTTCTTTGAAAACTTCCTCAACATCAATCATTTTAAAATTTGTTTTGCTTAAATAATTGGCAAAACTCTTTTCCCTAGTTTAAGCATAAATCCAGTGACGCTTAAAACAAGAAACATTTTTTTGTTGAAAACAAAGTGAAATTCTTCCTCCAGATGTTTGTTCCTTCCCTGCGTCCAGATTCCCAGCGTTCCTGCTTTCACCTGCAGGAACAGAACAGGTCCGTCAGAGCATTATTCCCTCCAGATGTGTCCATGTCCGACTGGAACAGAAGAGTCGCTCTCCCACGGGGCGCTTCGTGGAATTCCTCAGTCTAATCCCCGTTTAATGGATCCAGTTTCTGTGTGTTTGGAGAAAGGGCTGCAACAGGCCTCTGAGGTAAAGCTAGTTTAAGTAAGGTAAACCTCTCCCGCCAGATTGGGCCTCCAGATTAACATGAGAACCGGAAAGAGCAGGTTTAGACCTTTAGACACCTGTTGGTGACACAGAAGTGTGATCAAATCTGAGATTGGGAACAGGTGAGTGTACTTAAGCAATCGTTCTCATTTCTACACTGTTTTTGTCTTATGAAATATCTAAAAACTCATAAATCAAGAAACATTTACTCGATACAGTACCTGTCAAAAGTTTGGAAACATTAAAATGTAACGTTTTTGAAAAAAAGTCTCTTCTTCTCACCGAGGCTGCATTTATTTGATATAGAATATAGTAAAAATTGTGCAATATTATTACAATGTAAAACAGCTGTTTTCTATGGAAGCTTGTTTCCGCCACAGAATAAAACATTTTAAAAGATAATTGCGACCTTTTTTCTCACAATTGCGAGTTTATATCTCACAATTATGACTTTATAACACAATTGCGACTTTATATCATGCAATTCTGACTTTATAACTGGCAATTGTGACTTTATATGACGCAATTTTGAGAAAAAAAGTCAGAATCGTGAGATAAAAAGTCGCAATTACCTTTTATATTTTTTATTCTGTGGCGGAAACAAGCTTCCATAGTTGTCTACTGTATGTGAATATATCGTAAAGTGTAATTTATTCCTGTGATCAAAGCTGAATTTTCAGCATCATTACTCCAGTCTTCAGTGTCACATGATCCTTCAGAAATCAGTATAATATGATGATTTGCTGCTCAAGAAACATTTATAATTATTATCAATGTTGTGCTGTGAATATTTGTTGGAACTATGATTTCGGGAAACGTCAAATTGTCTAACTATGTTGGTAACGACGTGACCATAGTTGTCTAATGATGCTCCCAGAATGCATAAAAATAAATATTTTTCCCGAACATGTGCAACTATGAGAGAACAAAGGATGATACGAGGGTCTGGTGAGAATCGTTCTGGCCTGAGAAGCTCATTTCGAATAGTAGTGTAAACAAAGGCCACGGTTTCTAGATGTTCCCTCGGAGTCGTTCATCAGTCCAGCTTGTGGAGATGAGATGGTGTGTTGGCGTTTGCGTCGATCTCAGAGGGTGTGAAGTCTTGAATCATCAGTCCGGAGAGGGAGAGGGAGAGTCTTGGCAGAAGTCGACAGTTGTGTCCGGTTCCCTGTGACGGGCAGCTTTTCCTGGGCAGGATCGAATGATTGTTCTCGGCTTCACTCCACCCAGACGTCTTCCTTCAGCTCAGCCCTGATGTCAATCTCTCACGCTGTACATTAAAAAGCACAGACTTTAATCCACTTAACCCTTTAGCGGTGTCAGGGCCATGGGAAGTGGGGTTGTAAATGCAACGCAAATTTTTGTTCATTTATATTCATAGTAATTTATTTGTAATGAACACTTCAAAGGATTAGTTCAACTCAAAATGAAAATGTCCTAATAATTTACTCACCCCAATGCCATCCAAGATATCCATGTCTTTCTTTCCTCAGTGGAAGAGAAATTAAGTTTTTTGAAGAAAACATTTCTGGATTTTTCTTCGAATAATGGACTTCAATGGCAACCAGCGTTTTGAAGTCCAAATCAATGCAGTTTCAAAGATCTTTGAAGTGCTTTAATGGACTGTGCACGATCGCAGCTGAGGAGGAGGGGCTTATCTAGCGAAATGATAGGTCATTTTCAAAAAAGAAAAATTATATATATACTTTTTAACTACAATTGTTCGGATTGAGCTGATCAGCAACGCGCAGGGAACTACGTCATCACGTTGAAAGGTCACGCTCGATGTCGCCGGCGGAAGTACCGCCCCACTGTTTACAAATCGACCGTGCGAAGACTGTTCAAATTGTATTGGTCGCTTTGTAAACAGTGGGGCGGTACTTCCGCCGGCGACATCGAGCGACATCGAGCGACATGAACTAATCCTTTAAGTGGGCTATTTAAGAGGTGTTAGGCCTATTTATATGTTAAATTATGTTTTTTAAAACATACGCGCAGAGTGTGACGTCATATTGTGTGTTGGTGAACGTGATTTCATCAAGTACCACATGTTCCTGGATAAACACATTTGTTGATCCTGGAACAACTTTCCAATCAACCAATCAGATTTGAGGGACAAGTTTACAGTTTATGTCAAGTTTAGGCTTAAAACCAGGGTGAGGTTCTTCAACATCAGTGTTATTCACGGATCATTCCCCTCTGATTTTAGGGAAAAGTTATGGGTAGGGTTAGGTTTAGGGGTAGGGATAGAGATTGGGTAAGGACTACATTTTGGGACAGGAATGTTATTCCAGGATCAACGAAATATGTTGATCCAGGAACGTGTCTTACTTGGCAAAATCACGGTGACCGTTGTTTGTTAGGTACTAGGCAGGTTTTTTCTGTTCATTTCTATTTCCTGTCGCTGTTCAGGCTCTTTTATTGTATATGACAGTGTAAACAGCCCAATAACCCTTTTATTTAAAGGCTAAATTTATGTCCCGTAGATCGGTCCGTTGCATTATGATTGAAAGCAGTATTAATAATTTTAAAAAATGTGATGTTCGGGTGTGTGTGTGTATGTTGTGTTCTCACCGATACTCTTTGTTGTGATTCACAGAGTTTTGACGAGTTTTATAGACTTGATATTGTTTTTTATTCAAGAAAGTGAGTATCACACAACATACTCTCAGTCGTGATAGCCGAGTTGGTTGGCAATGCTACGCCACACATTGTCTATCAAATCGTTGTCCTTGTAGTTTTTGTTAGTTTTGTCAAACAAAACGGGACGCGTTGACACACAAGCAATCAGGAGATCCGTCACTGTTGCTGTGACGTCACCTTCTTTTCCTTGTATGTGATTGGTCGAAGCCTTTTCTGTCGCCGCGAAAGTAAAAAAAAAAAAATCGACATAGAAGCGAAAAAAATAAACGTATTTTCGCCGCAGCACATTCGCGTTCATAAAAAATAAATAAAACCATCGCGTGAATTATTCGTACGTCAAAATCACGTCCAGTGTGATTTTCACTTAGTGATCTAAGTGAACTCTTCAATTCAACACAATCTCATTAGTATTCAGATAAAATATTTTGACTGTAAAACAAGACGATACTAAAAAACTGGATTTTTTATGGTTTTATATGATTTTTAAAGAGTCTCTTCTGCTCACCATGGCTTCATTTATTTGATAAAAAATACAGTAAAAACAGTGAAATAGTGATATTTTTCAATGTAAATCAGTTGTTTTCTATGTGAATATATAGTAAAGTGTAATTTATTCCTGTGATCAAAGCTGAATTTTTTATGACTCCTGACCCTAAACTTTTGAACTTAATTGTATATCATGAAAACAATATTTTGTGGTTAATACATTTGTATATGTTTATTGTAACTTTGAAAGATATACTTCGATAACCAGCAGCAGAACTGAAAGGCTTTGTAAAACTGAATTTCTAGCACTTTTTTACGGATAGTTTACAAACATTTCATCCAGTTTCTACAGTGTTTTCTGATCACTTCACGTTCAAATCACGTTTCAGCTAAACACTTCAGTGTAAATGTCAAATTCCTGTTGAAGAAAACATCAGTAATGTTCTCATGATGACAGCAGACTTTATTCCAGCACTCACAGTTGTTCCCGATGATGTGTTTCCCATGGGAAGCTGTTGTTTTGGAGCGAGCATGAGGATTGATGGGAACTCTCAGCTTGACCTCCTTACAGAATGTTTACAAAGTGCCCAGTCACATGATCCATCAGCTGACACTCTGATTGGCTACCTGTGGAGAGACTGTTTGTGTGAGTCAGACAAGAGAAAAATTAGACGTTTTTCCAGTAATCTGAATTAAAACAGGTGGGACGTCTGGAGATCTTGAGCGGGAACAAATAATTACGCACTTCATCATTTAATGACAAATTAATGTAAAATCATCTGTAATGGAATCACACTTACCTCTCCATTATGTGCCAATGTAATGTGATCCACAATTACTGGCCATAAATATTCGTTACTGGCCATTTTGCAATATTTTCATCAAGAATATATTTTCTTTAGTAAATGTTTTTGCTCTTTTTACTTCAATTACAATACAATTTTCGCGAATGTTCCTAAACAAGTAACATTTAAAACATGTTAAATGAACGTCTAACTGAAATTTTTCAGAGAAAAATGATATACAATATTTAACAACGTTTATGTAATTGATAGACTAGTTCATTTGGATAACGAATGTTCCATTAACGTTAAGAACGTTTGTTTATAACTTTTGGCTTCCTTCATAGCAATGAAAAATTATTGTCCAAATGAATTTTGATGATGATATTTTCCTGTAATTTAATACTCAGATCTGATTTTATCATGCAAATTAAGGAAGCATTAACAGGGTAATATCAGGTCAGGCTTTGATCACGCTCGTACAAACACCTTCCCTGCGTCAGCGTTCATGAATCTGTTTCTCTTTACGAGTCACACCTATTATTTCAGACGTTACAGGCTTTCGTCCAGCATAAACAAACACACGCCAAGGAACGGAGGAGTGGTGTAGAAGAGGAAGCCCCTCTTACGCGCTGTGTGTGTGTGTGTGTGTGTGTGTGTGTGTTACTGAAGTCCAGAACAGTAGGTCATGAGCGTGTGTGGCCCTTAACGTGTGCGGCTGGTCATGGGAATGTGGTCAAACGCCTGAAAACTCCCTTTTCTTAAGTATGTTCTTTTGTCTTCACTGGTATTAATGCTAGAGTCTCAGTTTCAGTTTTATTAGATATAAAAAAATGCATTAGCTGACCTAAAAAAATCACAATTCTGGCATTATTTACTCACCCTCAGGTTCTCCTTTCATAGTGACCGTGACTGTCAAGGTCTAACAAGAAACAAAGATGTCTTCATATCAGTGACGTCACACCTGATGCATCATTTTTTTTATTTGAACGTGAATGAGGATATAATTATAGAGCCCATAATGAATTAATTTTTGCTGTTCTTCATGCAAAGATTTCTTATGGCTTTCAGAAGACTTGAAATATAGTGTTTTCATGTGTTTTTTTTTTTTACTTTTTTTTCTTTTTCTTTTTTTGGAGCTTGATACTATGAACTTCTAGTTGTATGGAAATACAATTCATGAAAATACATTTTGTGTTCCAGCAAAAAAAAAAAGTACTTATTTTGAATAAGTAATTACTTCACGTCTGCTAAAAAAGTATGTTCTAAGAGAGTATGAATGTAATCCGGACATAATATCAGAATATTCAACTATATAAATTGAACATGGTACTCTAAATCTAATAACTTTTATTCTAATTCATTCTAATTCCAACCATTATGAATCGATGTGATGTTAGAGGTGGGCGTTTTGTATCCGATTGTTTGTTTCTCCTGAAACTATTTGGTCTAAATGACGTCAGCTGAACAGAAACGTTGATTGTTTCATAGATGAATAAAGTTATTACATGTTGATGAATGATTATGAAGACAAACATGTTTTTTTCTAGAATAACGTCACTGATGAATCATTCCCAATAGGAGAAGGAACATGAATTAAGAGAGTAAATAGAGTCAGAGTTGATGTATGATGACTTGAACAGTATTTGAATGAACAGTCGAACCCGAGGAGCGCTGGGTGGCCAGAATAGCCATGTCTGGAGGGACAAAAGAGGATTGAAAGAGTGAAAAGGAAGAAGGGATGAAGATTGGCTTTCTTTTCACGCCGGTGGCCTGATGTTGGTTTGGTTCAGGAAATTCCTGTGCTTGTTTCGACTCCGCAGAGAATCCACTTCCCGTGGTGTTCAGAAGCTCTTCAATCATCAGAAGTCAGAAACACGTCCTTCTGCAGTCTTCTGGAATATATATATATATATATATATATATATATATATATATATATATATATATATATATATAATATATATATATATATAGATGTGTGTGTATATGTACATGTATATATGTATATGTATTTCGGCCCGAATGCGGCCCGAACCCATAGTACTCCCCCCGTTCCTGACTGTGGAAGAATGAGCCAAGAGTGAGGAGTCGGGGTGGTGGAGGGATGCTGAAACTGTCAAGGAATGTTAGGTGAGTTGACAGTGGATATTTATATATGCTTCCTCTCGTGCTGATAGGGTAGACGTGTAATAGTTTGGTGACGAGTTGATTGGAATGATTTATTTGAACGTGCTCCTCCCGAACCTTGTTTATAAAACATCATATGTGTATATGTGTATGTGTATATGTATATGTATGTATATATAGTTGGTGCCCTGCTGAAAACTAAAAAAAAACACACACACACACACACACACACACACACACACACACACACAATGCACAAGGATATTGTTGTAGTGTATGTGTATGTGTATATGTATATGTTAGGGGTGTAACGATACACGTATTCGTATTGAACCGTTCGGTACGAGGCTTTCGGTTCGGTATTCGGTACGCATTTTTGAACCGAACGGTTCGTTGGACCATTTTTCCTGCCGACCAAAACTTCGTTATTTCAAATGTAGGCGCGTCGCGCGTGGCAAGCGCGCTCATAATGTGAGAGACGCTGGCGTGACCACAACATTGCCCAACATCAAATGGCAAATGTAATGTAAGCGGAACGAAACTGAGCTACTCGTTTATTGTGTGGTTGACGGACCGTTTATCAGTCTGGGCCAATGCAGCGCGAGCCGATATTATTCAAGCAGCACTGTTACTACACAGCGCTGAGACATCCAGTAAAGAAAGCATTTGACTTCGCCACTTAAATAATAACATCGCTGCGAGATCTAGTGAGAAACATTCGCATTTCTCCGTTATTAACGGATCAAACAGCGCTGACGTGGAAACCAGGAAGAAACATTGTGCCATGAATGAACTATCAGTGTCCACAGATCAGCAATATTCACCATGGATTTACTTTAGTAACACTACTAACTGTAACCATGGAACTTTGGCAGGAATAGTAGGCTATAATGCTTTCAAGTAACATCACGTCGGTTTTATTTTGACATTATGAATACAATTGCTGCCCTCAAATGTTAATCTGAACTAAAATAAACCTACTACAATATTACATTTAATTTTGTCCAAGGAGCTGTTTTGTTTTATATGCTCCTAAGAAAAGTCAAGTATAGCTCCATCATTGCTCAAAGTTAAAAAATATCATACTTTATGATGTTAGTTTTAAGAAAAATATAATAAAAAAAATAAAATCAAGGAAATTTCTCTGGCATTTCTTTCTTTTTGCTGTATCGGAAACGTACCGAACCGAACCGAACCGTGACACCAGTGTATCGTATTGAACCGAACCGTGAATTTTGTGAACCGTTACACCCCTAGTATATGTGTATATGTAT
The DNA here is from genome assembly GCA_026230005.1 of Gila orcuttii. Lineage (NCBI taxonomy): Eukaryota > Metazoa > Chordata > Actinopteri > Cypriniformes > Leuciscidae > Gila > Gila orcuttii. The sequence continues at coordinate 68,394,683 of JAPDVR010000002.1, read as the reverse complement.
ATGTGTGTATATATATATGTATATGTGTATGTGTATATGTATATATGTATATGTGTATATGTATATGTGTATATGTGTATGTGTATATGTGTATATGTATATGTGTGTATATGTGTATATGTATATGTGTATATGTATATGTGTATATGTATATGTGTATATGTATATGTATGTATATATAGCTGGTGCCCTGCTGAAAACTCAAACACACACACACACACACACACACACACATCATAGCTGCCCATCGTTTCCGATGATGACGCTTGCTCCTTGTTAGGGAGGGGATCAACGACATTGCCGTTGGTGCCACTTCTCGTGGGCGTTGAGGCCGATCCTTGAGCCGCACACTCGTCCACAGATGGAGCAAGGGAAACCAAAGGACAGAGGAGTCCCAGCCGCCCTCTGGTGTCTTTGTCTGCGTCTCTCGGCTTTCCGCTGTTGGTCTTTGTCGTGGATTTGTGAAACTACTCGGGCACAGGTGACCTGCCAAGCTGATCTGTCCTGTGCCAGAGCTTCAAGCTGCATGGGATTGATGTTGGAATGCTTTAAAAGTCCCTTGGTGTAGTCCTTATAGCGCTTCTTTTGTCCACCAGCTGCTCGTTTGGCGCCTTGTAGTTGGCCATAGAGGACTTGGCGAGGCAGGCGGTGGTTCGGCATACGGATAGTATGCCCTATCCATCGTAGATGTTTCTTAGCCACAGCGGCTTCCATGCAGATAGAATTGGTGCTCTGTAAGATTTCCGCATGTTGGACTCGGTCCATTCAGGAGAGGCCGAGGATCTTCTGGAGACAACGGATGTGGAAGGATTACAAGAGAGTGATGTGTCGGCTGTATGGAGTCCATGTTTCCGCCCCATAAAGCAGAGTGGAGACACACACAGCATTATAAACGGCAACCTTGGTGCTGACCCTCAAATTCCGGTTTTCAAAAACCCTACTACGAAGGCGTCCGACTGATGAAGAGGCTTTTTTGATACGGGTATATATTTCCATATCAAGGGAGCAGCAAGAGGACAAAGTTGAACCGAGGTAGGTAAACTGATCTACATTTTTAAGTGGAATGCCGTTTATATGGAAGCAGGGGGGGGGGGGGGGGGGGGGAGAGGTTTGAGAGAAGATTTGGGAAATAACTTCAGTTTTTTTAATGTTAACCTGAAGACCAAAGGATTGGTAGAGACTAGTTACAGTGTTGAGGGCATGCTGCATGGACTCTGGACTGTGTGCTAGAATCGCGCAGTCATCAGCATATTGTAGTTCAGCTATGCAACAGGTTTTGGTCTTTGTGTAGGCCTGCAACCTCCGAATGTTAAAGAGGTTTCCATCAAGGCGGTATTCAAGAAGAACGCCATCCTTGTGTCCTAAAGCGTAATGGAAAAGTTGAGTGACGGCAGAGAGAAGGAGGTTGAAAAGGACTGGAGCCAAGACACAGCCCTGCTTCACCCCAACATTTACATTAAAGAACTCTGACTGAAGTTCTCCTGTGGGGACTCTGGCTTGCATCCCATTGTGCAGCTGCTGTAAAATGGTAAGGAACTTGGGTGGTACCCCAATTTTGGAAAGTTGTTTCCAGAGCATCTCACGGTTGATAGTATCAAATGCATTACTGAGGTCAATGAAGGCTATGTGGAGGTCCGTGCGCTGCTCTCTGCTTTTTTCTAGCAACTGCCTTAAGACAAAAATCATGTCGGTGGTGGATCTAGTCTTCCTGAAGCCAAATTGCGTTTCCGGAAGTGCAGCTTCTGAGATGTATTTAGCTAGCCTGTTGAGCATGATTTTTGCCAGAACTTTCCCTGCGATGGAGAGGAGGGCGATTCCACGGCTGTTGCCACACACGGTTCTGTCCCCTTTTTGTTTATAGATGACCATAATATCGGCATCCTTCCAATCTTGTGGGAAGGTCTCACATTCCCAGATGTGACAGATGAGGAGGTGCAGACGGCATGTAAGAAGGTACCCTCCATGTTTGAAGACCTCTGCCGGAATGCCATCAGGTCCAGCACTTTTATTGTTTTTAAGACTCGCAATGGCTTGACGTGTCTCCAGAAACTGGGGGGATTATTGAGGTGTGTGACTGGTGATAGGTCAGGGATATTATCCAGGATAGAAATGTCAACAGGGTTATTGAGGTTGAGGAGGGTCTCAAAATGGTTTGCCCAGCGGGTGAGGATCTCATGGCGGTCCTTGAGGAGAGTCGAGCCATCAGCTGAACGTACTGAGGCGATCGCTCTCTTCCTGGGGCCGTAGAGAGTTTTAATGGCATCATAGAAGCCCTGTGAGTTGTTACAGTCTGCCATCCGCTGTATGTCTTCTGCCTTCTTCACCCACCAAGTGTCCTCCATGGTCCGGAGGGCACGCTGGGTTGCAGATCTCGCTGCATTAAAGGTGGCTTTCAAGGTAGGAGATCCAGGGCAGGACAGGAGAGCTTTATGGGCATCATGTTTTATTTTGAGGAGTGTCTGTATCTCAGCCGAATTGCTGTCAAACCAGTCCTGGTGATGTTTCCTCGACTGGCCAAATGCCTCTGACGCTGCACTGTGGATGGCTTGGCGCAGCGTTGGCCAGTCGGCTGATTCCTCCGGGATCTTTTTGAGGTTATCAGCGAGGAGCTGTCGAAGGAGATCTCGTGAGGTGAGGCTGCTGAGTGCTCAGCAGTTGATTTTTTGTTTTGGAGCTGTCCTCTGACCACAGGGTCTAATACTCATGAGGAGTTTGGACCTGACCATACGGTGGTCAGTCCAACACTCTGCTCCGCGCATGACTCGGGTGGACAGGACATCTTTCCGTTTTTTTTGACGGACTATTACGTAATCAAGGAGGTGCCAATGTTTTGAGCGTGGATGCTGCCAGGTGGTTTTAAATTTGTTCTTCATCTGGAATATGGTGTTGGTGATGACCAGTTGGTGTTCTGCACAGAGAGAAAGGAGCCGAAGGCCGTTGTCATTCATCTTCCCAACTCCGTCCCGGCCAATTACCTTATCCCATACCAGGTGCTCTATGCCCACTCTCGCATTAAAATCTCCCATGAGAATGAGTTAGTCTGTGGCTGGAGTTTTTCTTATGGCAGAGTCGAGGGCAAGGTAAAAGTCCTCTTTGATGTTAGACTCGCGCGCACGCACACACACACACACACACACACACACACACACACACACACACACACACACACACACACACACACACACACACACACACACATAATGCACAAGGATATTGTTGTAATGTATGTGTATATGTATATGTATATGTGTATATGTATATGTGTATATGTATGTGTGTATGTGTATATGTATATGTGTATATGTATATGTGTATATGTATATGTGTATATGTACAGGTCCTTCTAAAAAAATTAGCATATTGTGATAAAGTTAATTATTTTCCATAATGTAATGATAAAAATTAAACTTTCATATATTTTAGATTCATTGCACACCAACTGAAATATTTCAGGTCTTTTATTGTTTTAATACTGATGATTTTGGCATACAGCTCATGAAAACCCAAAATTCCTGTCTCAAAGAATTAGCATATTTCATCCGACCAATAAAAGAAGTGTTTTTAATAAAAAAAAAAAAAGTCAACCTTCAAATAATTATGTTCAGTTATGCACTCAATAGTCAATACTTGGTCGGGAATCCTTTTGCAGAAATGACTGCTTCAATGCGGCGTGGCATGGAGGCAATCAGCCTGTGGCACTGCTGAGGTGTTATGGAGGCCCAGGATGCTTCGATAGCGGCCCTAAGCTCATCCAGAGTGTTGGGTCTTGCGTCTCTCAACTTTCTCTTCACAATATCCCACAGATTCTCTATGGGGTTCAGGTCAGGAGAGTTGGCAGGCCAATTGAGCACTGTAATACCATGGTCAGTAAATCATTTACCAGTGGTTTTGGCACTGTGAGCAGGTGCCAGGTCGTGCTGAAAAACGAAATCTTCATCTCCATAAAGCTTTTCAGCAGGTGGAAGCATGAAGTGCTCCAAAATCTCCTGATAGCTAGCTGCATTGACCCTGCCCTTGATAAACCACAGTGGACCAACACCAGCAGCTGACATGGCACCCCAGACCATCACTGACTGTGGGTACTTGACACTGGACTTCAGGCATTTTGGCATTTCCTTCTCCCCAGTCTTCCTCCAGACTCTGGCACCTTGATTTCCGAATGACATGCAAAACTGAGCAACAGTCCAGTGCTGCTGCTCTGTAGCCCAGGTCAGGCGCTTCTGCCGCTGTTTCTGGTTCAAAAGTGTCTTGACCTGGGGAATGCGGCACCTGTAGCCCATTTCCTGCACACGCCTGTGCACGGTGGCTCTGGATGTTTCTACTCCAGACTCAGTCCACTGCTTCCGCAGGTCCCCCAAGGTCTGAAATCGGTCCTTCTCCACAATCTTTCTCAGGGTCCGGTCACCTCTTCTCGTTGTGCAGCGTTTTTTGCCACACTTTTTCCTTCCCACAGACTTCCCACTGAGGTGCCTTGATACAGCACTCTGGGAACAGCCTATTTGTTCAGAAATTTCTTTCTGTCTTACCCTCTTGCTTGAGGGTGTCAATGATGGCCTTCTGGACAGCAGTCAGGTCGGCAGTCTTACCCATGATTGCGGTTTTGAGTAATGAAACAGGCTGGGAGTTTTTAAAAGCCTCAGGAATCTTTTGCAGGTGTTTAGAGTTAGTTAGTTGATTCAGATGATTAGGTTAATAGCTCGTTTAGAGAACCTTTTCATGATATGCTAATTTTTTGAGACAGGAATTTTGGGTTTTCATGAGCTGTATGCCAAAATCATCAGTATTAAAACAATAAAAGACCTGAAATATTTCAGTTGGTGTGCAATGAATCTAAAATATATGAAAGTTTAATTTTTATCATTACATTATGGAAAATAATGAACTTTATCACAATATGCTAATTTTTTGAGAAGGACCTGTATATGTGTATATGTATGTGTGTATATGTATATGTATGTATATATAGCTGGTGCCCTGCTGAAAACTCAAAAACACACACACACACACACACATAATGCACAAGGATGTGTGTGTGTGTGTGTGTGTGTGTGTGTGTGTGTGTGTGTGTGTGTGTGTGTGTGTGTGTGTGTGTGTGTGTGTGTGTGTGTGTGTGTGTGTCAAGTCAAGTCAAGTCAAATATATTTATATAGCGCTTTTCACAATACAGATTGTATCAAAGCTGCTTCACAGTATCAATCAAAACAACTTAACAATGTTTGTTTATTACTGGAAAAAAGACATCCAAGTTTGGTAGAGCTTATCAATGGTATGATTGGTTAATTAATTTGAATATCCCTAATATATATTATATATAATATATATAATGTGTGTGTGTGTGTGTGTGTGTGTGTGTGTGTGTGTGTGTGTGTGTGTGTGTGTGTGTGTGTGTTTTCAGTAGGGCACCAGCAGGCCTGTGGTTTCTGTCAGGCTTTATCTCACATGCATTTCACGCGGATCTTATTACACCCCAAGACATTTACAAGCGTTTTCCTTCTTCAGGAAGCAGAATTCCACTCCTAATGACGGCGCGCACTCGCAGAGGAATCCAGCCTGAGAATCCTTCATATCACCGAGGTAAAACTCACTCACTGTGCGTGTAAAATCACCATCTAAAGAGCAGCAAACGCCAAGCGAACACATTCCTGGTCAGCATTATGGATAACTGAGTTTTCTCATCAATGATGTTGATGCATTTAAACACACTGAACAGGCAAATGTTATGTAATATTAAACTGCATGAAATAACATCTGACAATAATGAGAAGCACATGCTCTTTCAGCCGAGCAATTTCGTGATGTATTCATCTATTATGGCTCTTTATGTATTTAATCAGAAACTAAACAGGAAGGGCCCGCAGAAGTTTGAGACATGCCTTCCATCAGAACAAAACAAGTTACCACATAAAACACCACCCATACAACACCACCCATAAAACACCACCCATACAACACCACCAATACAACACCACCCATACAACACCACCAATACAACACTACCAATACAACACCACCAATACAACACCACCAATACAACACCACCCATACAACACCACCCATACAACACTACCAATACAACACCACCTATACAACACTACCAATACAACACCACCCATACAACACCACCAATACAACACCACCAATACAACACCAACCATACAACACTACCAATACAACACCACCCATACAACACCACCAATACAACACCACCCATACAACACTACCAATACAACACTACCAATACAACACCACCCATACAACACCACCCATACAACACCACCAATACAACACCACTCATACAACACTACCAATACAACACCACTCATACAACACTACCAATACAACACCACCAATACAACACCACCCATACAACACTACCAATACAACACCACCCATACAACACTACCAATACAACACCACCCATACAACACTACCAATACAACACCACCAATACAACACCACCCATACAACACTACCAATACAACACTACCAATACAACACTACCCATACAACACTACCAATACAACACCACCCATACAACACCACCCATACAACACCACCCATACAACACCACCCATACAACACTACCAATACAACACCACCAATACAACACCACCCATACAACACTACCAATATAACACCACCAATACAACACCACCCATACAACACTACCAATACAACACCACCCATACAACACTACCAATACAACACCACCCATACAACACTACCAATACAACACTACCAATACAACACCACCCATACAACACCACCAGTACAACACCACCCATACAACACCACCAATACAACACCACCCATACAACACCACCCATACACCACCCATACAACCCCACCCGCCCAAACACCACCCGTAAATAAAACACCCATAAACACCATCCATAAAACACCAAGAAACTAAACAAGAAGGGCTTGCGGCAGCAGAAGTTTGAGAAATGCCTTCCATCATCCCAGAACAAAACAAGTTACCACCCATAGAACAACACCCATAAAACACCACCCATACAACACCACCAATACAACACCACCCATACAACACAACCAATACAACATCACCAATACAACATCACCAATACAACACCACCCATAAAACACCACCCATAAAACACCACCCATACAACACCACCAATAAAACACCACCAATACAACACCACCAATAAAACACCACCAATACAACACCACCAATACAACACCACCCATAAAACACCACCAATACAACACCACCCATACACCACCCATACAACACTACCCATACAACACTACCAGTAAAACACCCTTACAACACCACCCATACATCACCACCCATACAACACCACCCGGCCAGCCCCGTGCTGGCTCAATGCCAACAACATGTAGAAAAAATCTGTTGTTTCCTTGGGTTTGTTGGAACTTATGTAATCAAATGCAATAAATGTTCCTGTGTGAAAAAAATAAACAGTGATACGTGTGCGTTTTATGGCTGCACTGCAGATGTTTTCCATCACTGAATGGCTGAATCCAAACAGTCAACTTCAAAAGAGTCAGATAAGATCTGAGTCTAGGAGCACTGCTGATCTTGCCTTCCAAGTAGAGTCAAAGCAAACATGGGAGTCAGACTTTATTTGGAGTTAAAAGTTTTTCAAATGAACTAAAATGCTTCTCAGTGTAAAAGTGTACTGAATATATTCACTTGGACCTGTGAAATGGTTTAATAACGTTGACTAGATTGTTGAAATTATGGGCCCTATTTTAACGATCTGAAACGCAAGTGTCAAAGCGCAAAGGGCAAGTAACTTTGTGGGCGGATCCCGGCGCTGTTGCTATTTTCCCGGCGGGATAAATGACTCTTGCGCCCGATTAAAAGGGGTTGGTCTGAAATAGCTTCATTATTCATAGGTGTGGTTTGGGCGTTACGTGAAATAAACCAATCAGAGCGTCATCCAACATACCCTTTAAGAGCAGGTGCGCATGTTGCATGGCGGATTGTTATTATTATGGCGCATTTACCAGGCGCGCTTCAGAATCGGTTCACAGCCGAGGAGATCGATGTTCTTGTCAGGGCCGTAAAAGAAAGAGAAGTGACATTGGGGATGGGACAAACCCACCCAAATCAATAGAAAAAAATATGAGAAAGCTTAACTTAACTGGTAAGTTAAAGAGTAAGGTTTTTAATGTACTTTATGGTAAAGGTGATTTTGCAGTCTTCAGATTTTTTTTTTCCTGGTTCTTGACGGACAAACTAATTTGTCAGATGTCCTTATATACATATGTGTCTTGCCAGTATTGGGCAAACAGGTCTGATCCGTCATTACTACAATTTGCCTGAAAAATTTGGGTAAATGTATAAGCTAGATTTATGCCTATTTTTTCACATCTTCATGGACACCACAATGATTTCCCTCTTGTGGTAATATTTTTCCTTGTTATAATGTATGATTTGCAAAAATAAAAACTGCTGCATCTGTGTTGATGAGAGAATCAAAGTGTATGCGAGGTGTGCACGCTATACATTATGGTCAAGCAAGCGCCCTTAAAATTGCATAATGAACAACGCGCAACGCGTTCGTTAAAATAGGGCCCAAGGTTTTTTCTGGTCAGTGGCGCAATTGTTTTATAGAACAGCAAAATAGCATGAGGGAAAGTTTGCGCCGGAACACGCCTCCTCTTTGCGCTGAACCGCCCCGGGGAGCGCAAGTGTATTTCTTAGTTAACCGACGTGTGTCTGTGGAGGGAAAAGTCCGCTTTTCTTGATACATGCGTCAGTGTACAAAGTCATTTGCGCCGGGTGCAAGATAGGGCCCCTGATGTTAGATGAGACCTCTAGGGTCAAGAAACCTGAAGTGAACTTGGAGCGTTTGGAAAATCTGCTAATCCCAACATATTCCACATCCCTGATCGAGGGTTTCCATGCTTGTACGCTCTGCCAGACAATAAAATGGTTTGGATTAATATGTGCACAGCTAAATCATAAGAGGAATCGTCAATATGCACATTTTCGTTATTGGTTTAGCTCCTCCAGACATGGAAAATTTGTGGGTGTGGAAAATATTTTGGGTAGTGAATTTGTTTTGCAGTAATGGCAGAAAACGCAGACTAATTCTAATTAAGACAGACCTCGTATGATGAGAACAACAAATCTTTGTGTACGATGTGTTTAAAAGAATCATTGAAGTCAGCACAAAACAGAAGTTGTGCTAGTCTTTCTTTCCTTATTGTGATGTACTGTATATCCTAGTGAAACGCTTCGGGAACAACAACAACAAAAGTGGGCGGAGCTTAATTTTGTCTGTTTGGATGGTTGTGGTTTGCTATTGGTGAATCTCACGTGAGTGACAGGTTGCCCCGCCCGCATCATCAGAGAAGAGAAGTTATTCTGATTGAAGATTACCAGGAACATGAATTTAAAACAATAATGATGAGTACCGATAAATATTTTATAATAAACACATTATTCCGTTAAATAAATGCTACTGCTGCTGCTGCTGTACAAATAGCGACTTACAAATGAGGACTAAAGCAAGCGAGTCATCATGAAGAGGCAAAAACAACGCACAAAGTGCTCAAAATACAAAGTTCAGGCATTGCTTAGAGTAGCATAAGCTAGACAAGGGAGGGTTAAAGGAAAAGGAAAATAATTTACTTGGTCAGCATTTGTTGCAGCAGTTGCAGCACTCTTTCATAAACCCTCCACCTTCCCCAGCTCCACCTGTATAGATGTGCCACAGGTAATTATTGTACGCTATATTGCGCTATCCCCACAGAGAAGTATTTCTCTATTTCTAATTACCCGTGGCAGATCTATACACGGCCGCTCTCCCACGGCCCTCGGCTACGTCCTGCTCGCCACATCTTTACCTGTCTGGCCTTAAAGGGATAGTTCACCCCAAAAATGAAAATTCTGTCAGTAATTACTCTCCCTCATGTTGTTCAACCCCGTAAGACCTTCGTTCATCTTCGGAACACAAATTAAGATATTTTTGATTAAATCTGAGAGCTGGATCACTCCTCCATAGGCTTCTAAGGGATTGAAACTTGTTCCCCGAAAAGTTATTAAAGACATCGTTAAAATAGTCCAAGTGACTACAGTGGCTCAATCTTAAGTTTATCAAGCGACGAGAATACTTTTTGTGCGCAAAAACAAACAAAAATAACGACTTTATGTCAACTATTCATTTCCTTCTCTGTGTGGCTCGAGTGAGTTCACTAGTGTGATAGCGTAGTGTGATTGCGTAGTGCTACGTCACACGTAGGCTCACTATTGGCCGACGCTGGTCATGTGTGTGATGCGTGTGACGTACAACACAGAAGCGCTGCGCTGTTACACTAGTGAACTCACTCGAGGCCCATAATTCATAATACAGAATTTTTTTTATTCTTTCGACTGACTTGAGTGATTTACAGCCCAGCTTGATCCCCCTCCATCATCTGGAGCAGAATTACACCAGAATATGCACTCTGTCATTCCAGACCGACTCAGACGTTTTCCTGGAGCTTTAACTGTGGTTGGCACCGGACCGAGAGTATTGAGACGAAAAGATCCTGTGCTACTCATATTTATGAACAAAGTCGGAACTCACTGAAGTGCTGCTGCTTTATGTATAATTATAATAATTACACTCATGAGCAAAGCCATTGCTGTGTAAAATGCAGTTCTTGACATTTATATGAAAGTGGTTTGTAAACAAGTCAAGAAGGCCAGACGCTTAATGACAGTGTGTTAATGTTAAGGAGTCGTTTGTTTTGTTTCAGATGGTCATGATAAGTCATAGACGCTCCCGACTCGAAGTTGTTCAAAGAGGTGAGACGCCACGTTTAGGCCAAAATCAGAATCCCAGAATGCATTGCACATATGAGTTTGAGAATTTGAGAAATGGTTGATTTGTAAATATATTATGTTTAATACTTCCAGGATTTTGTTGTAAATTATAAATATATGAAAACAGCATGAATCTTCCATGAGGAAGCATAAAATTGCTAGATTGAATAAAATGTGGAGCGGCTCAAATCAATCCCTTACATGTTCAATAACTTTTTTACAACAAAAATCACTGAACCATCACTGAACTTACTTAAGCTGGACTATTTTCTTCTAGAAACAAACTTTGTTGCATTATTTTCCTGTTGTAAAGCTGCTTTGAAACAATCTGTATTGTAAAGCTCTATATAAATAAAGGTGACATGACATGTACAGTACATTTATGTATTTTAGATGATATCCGAATCAGCTTTTGCGGTTCCATCAGGATGCCGACTTAGAAGAAAACTAGGATATGGGACAAAAGCAATGTTTCATGCTCGTCCTAAAGACTGATGTTTTATTGTTTGTGTGTTCCTGTTTACAATGTAAACTACCAGTCAAAAGTTTTGGATTGATAAGAATTTTAATGTTTTTAAAAGAAGTCTCTTCTGCTCACCAAGGCTGCATTTATTTGATTAAAAATACAAATATAACAGTAAAATTGTGAAAACGTTATTAAAATTTTAAACAGCGGTTTTCTATGCACTGTAAAAAAAATTATATGATCAATAAGTTATGACAACATGTGTTTTTACATTGCTTTAACTCATCAAAATATATTTTTTTATAGGTTATACAAGATTCAACTCATTTTTAAAAGTCAGTTTGATGTACTGTAATTTAAGTTGAAATGACTAAAAGTTGATTGTACTTAAAATTTTAAAGAAGCACCTTTTTTTTACAGTGTGTGAATATATAGTAAAGTGTAATTTATTCCTGTGATCAAAGCTGAATTTTCAGCATCATTACTCCAGTCTTCAGTGTCACATGATCCTTCAGAAATCAGTATAATATGATGATTTAATGCTCAAGAAACATTTATGGTTATTATCAGTGTTGAAAACAGTTATTTATTCAAAAGAACAGCATTTATCTGAAATAGAAAGCTTGTGTAACATTAAACACTACTGTTCAAAAGGTTGGTGTCAGTAAGAATTTTTATTTTTTTTTTTTTGGGGAGGGGGGGAAATAAAAGAAATCAATACTTTTATTCATCAAGGATGAATTAAATTGATCAAAAGTTACAGTCAAGACATTTTTAATGTTTAAAAAGATTAAAAATCTTACCGATCAAAAACTTTTGACTTGAATAAAAAATAAAAAAGCTATCTATGCTTGCATTTGATGGTATGGAAAGCTGCTGATACTGGAATGCAATCCCTGCTGAAGGAAAGGGTGTGGATACAATTACTGCACAAATGACTTGTTATTGCCCAGCAAACTGTAATTACTTCTGACACAGTCTGGCTCCGATGCTCGAGAGCGCCACGGGCGTCTTCCATCAGCACTGGGCTCTCGGTCTGATCGCTTGTTTGTATTTAACGTTGACGAAAGCATGCGGTCTTGGCTTTTCCTCACTTCTGGTGGCTTTCCATCTTGATCACAAATGGCTCAGGTGTTGTTTTCATCATGTTTTACTTTTAACCCAAGTTTAACCCCTTTATTATCAAACAGGTGTTTGACTGGACTGAAGCATTAACACACTAATAAAGACAAGCAAGAGGAAACACTTTTGTGCAACTTAATGACACTTTTGAGGGAACATTAAAGTTTTGTAGGCAGTGGTTCCCATTACTAGGGTAGTTATGTAATGTAAATGTATGGACAGCGAGTCTATAGAGAGTTCTAGAAACTAAAAGTCCCAATAATTTTCCCCATATATGGAAATTGATTTTGACCTACTGTGAGCTACGAGGTTGTTAATTGATATGTTTGTGTTGAAGACATCAGTTCGTGCCAAAAGACCCTATATGCTCTCAAAATACTTCAATATTTATGCAAATTTCACAATAAATGTAAAATATGTTGTTGTTTCTATACAGTCAACATCTTTAAATCAACAGTTTCATATTTCTCCTTCATTTTTAATTTAATTATGCTATTCGTAATTGTAGTTGTTTTCCTCATTAAAGCTGTTAAGTTCACAGTCTTGTATTTTTGTCTGATTTTCAAATCAAATTTTGTAATTTTGTGATTCTCCTCGTTGCTGCTTGGTTTGGTTTATGGATTTTAACTCAGCATTTACTTGAGAAGCAAATTACTTACAGCATTATGTCTGAGTTTATGCTTTATGCATAAAACAAGAACAAATATCTGCCAACTGGGTCAGAAAAATAAACTTAATTCAAAGGGAAAACAAGATTATTTTTCTGACCCCTCTGCCAGATATTTGTTCTTGTTTTAAGCATAAAGCATAAACGCAGACATAATACCATAAGTCATTTGTATTTGCTGAATGTTTAGATATTTGTGCTGGAAACTAGTTTTCCAGTGTCTTTAGTGGCAGTGACTTAATTGCATCTTTCTCAGAAAAGTTTAAATTCATCCTTGTTATTTATCTTTTTTCTACTCCAGTAATAGTGATGATTACTGTAAATTTACACACATCCTACTGTCACATCTCTCTCTCTCTCTCTCTCTCTCTCTCTCTCTCTCTCTCTCTCTCTCTCTCTCTCTCTCTCTCTCTCTCTCTCTCTCTCTCTCTCTCTCTCTCTCTCTCTCTCTCTCTCTCCCAAATGACTCAAGCATGCTGGAAACTGTCTAAATGAGACACTCGTTATGTGTTCATGTTCATTCAGAATGTCTGAGATCAAAGAAAAGAGTAAAGTTATTATAGGAATGTGTAGCGATTACAAGAAATTACAGGGAATTAAATCATAGTTTAAGATGTGTACTTAAAGTCAGTGACCAGAATAACATGAGTCTTGAGGGTGGGATAAAAATTGCTTGTCTGTATGGCTGCACAATTTGCTCAAAAATGTTGTGATTATATATCAATATGACTGTAAAATAATAGCAATAATAACAATAATAATTGTTCTGTAAAATATTTTTTTATTATTCTATTATTATTACTCACTTAAAATATTAAAATAAGAATTATTAAAATTTTAATATTTGACTAAAATAAAAAATATGTTAAAAAAAACATTTTATTTTACAGTACAAATGTAATAAATAAATATTTATGGCTATCTTTTCAGGCATTAAACCATCAAGCTTTTATTTTGGCGTAAAACCACAGGAGGCTTTAAAGCTTCAAAATGTTCGACTGGCATGTAAAAGAACACCTGATAAACGAAGGGCATATATTAGTTTAATTCAATTGCAACCTTTGAGATTTTATACCACATGTAACTAAGTAGGGTGACCAGACGTCCCAAAAAATTTGGGACAGTCCCGAAATCTAAGCTGTTATCCCGAATCCCGAATCCGGCCCTAATTGTCCCGAAAATTATACTAAAGCAAAATCTTGAGTAGTTATTGTCTGATAAAATATTAAAAACTGTCCGTGGAGGTTGAGTCGTCCTCATTGGCTCAAGCATCTTTTTTCTTTCTTTTTTTGAAGTTCTACAAAGATATGTAGGCGTGAATTTAGATATGCATTAAAAAGCAATTTTTTTTTTTTGTGGCAGATTAAAGACTAATGACAGACTGTTGATCTTTTCATGATCTTTTATTATAGGCTATGTAGTCTAATATCATAGTAGGCCTACCCATAAACACATCCCCCCCCCCCCCATCTCATCTGGTCACCCTTTAACTAACGCAATTCTGCTTTTATTCCAATTATATTGTCCTTCAGAAAGCATAAAGCTAGTCTGTTGCACTGCACTTCTGAGATTGCATGTCAACACTAGTGTTGTGTCTCCCGCCCGGTGACGACACACATGTGCCTCTCGTGGGTGTGAATGAGTGAGTTCCACAGAAAGTCCCCTAACCTCACACCATTAGCTTCTTAAAGGGATAGTTCACCCAAAAATTTAAATTCTGTCAGTAATTACTCTCCCTCATGTTGTTCAACCCCGTAAGACCTTCGTTCATCTTCAGACACAAATTAAGGTATTTTTGATTAAATCTGAGAGCTGGATCACTCCTCCATAGGCTTCTAAGGGATTGAAACTTGTTCCCCGAAAAGTTATTAAAGACATCGTTAAAATAGTCCAAGTGACTACAGTGGCTCAATCTTAAAGGGATACTTCAGCTCTGGAAGATGAATGTGTATTTAATAGTGGTCATTTATATAGTAGAAATTAGGGGTGTAACGATACACTCACCTCACGATTCGATACGTATCACGATACTGGGTTCACGATACGATATGTATCACGATATTTTGAACAAAATAAAAAAATTAAACTGAAAATCAAACAACAGATTTATTTAACATTAACAGTGTTCAATAAATGTCTTGTTATACATACAACTTAAAGAATTTACAATACTTCAATATAAATCAAGATTTAGTTTAACCTTCTGTATGTAAAATTAACAATTGACTAGGTGTCACTGACCAATAAAACTACTTTGTATAGATGTCTTCTATACAATTGTCCTTCTTTCACTCTCTTTTTCGCACCTGGTTGCAGGAGTTTGTCTTTGTGTTGCCGTTTTAAATGACACCAGTGCTCGAAGTGGGGCGGTACTCACCGGTACACAGTACCGGCACTTCTACATTTTACTCTTAAGCGTACCTGCATTTTTTCTTGCGAACCGCTACTTCCTTCTACCACTGACAGAAAAAGCGTCAGTGAGCCCGTTTCATATTTTTTCCGCACCCATGTTAACAGCTCCAGCGGTCCGTTCCAGGAGCGGTGTGTATACAGAGAGACAATTTATACAGCAGTGCAGCGATCGTTTCCACACAGAGTCTATTTCTGCTGCGCTGCACGCGCTGAATTAAAGTTACAGCGCATAGTTCGTGGTCAACATGAACACAGACTGACATGAAAATATGATGATCTTACCATAAATGCATTTAATTAAAATAAATGTAGTAATCTCACCATAAATTTTTGGAATTGCAGACTTGGAGGAGTTCCGTTTTCACACACACACACACACACACACACACACACACACACACACACACACACACACACACACACACACACGACCTGTTTAAATACATTTATGCTGTTAATAACAATAAATTGTTGTTATACCAGCAATATCTCCAAGTTTTGTTTTTCACTGTAGAAATCTCAAATGTCATGATTTGCCAATGCAAGAGAGTACCGGCACATTTTTCCCCACTTCAAGCACTCAATGAAACATCATATTTGTTGTGTTCGACGTCCTGTTAACAGTGTTTGTTTACAGTATTTACACACACTTCGTGTTTTGTCTGTTTTTTTTTTTTACCGTTCTCCTGTCGAGTAAGTGGAAAACCAAAATGCTGCCAGACGTCGGACTTGTAAGTGGACGGGGCATCCTCTATTTCAATTTCAGTCAAACTCATTTTGCCTTGCTACTGCTCAGTAAAGTTCAAGCGATTCATTTGAGCGTGAATGCAGTGAATGCAAGCGTGACGCGGGTGCGGTAGCTCAACCAATAGGATAAAACGGACGTCATCGTAATATAAAAAAAAAAATAATAATAATAAAAAAAAAATCGCCATAACTCTACGATACATATTGTAACATTTTTGCATCGCGATACATCGTACCACGATATATCGTTACACCCCTAGTAGAAATGTGAAATTATTTTTGAAATTGAAGCATTCTAGACTGAGAAAAAGCAGAAAATGTATTTCTTACTCATGTGGCTGAAAGACAACAACTCCCAGAATGCACTTGCTTTGCTGCCCTTACCAGGCCAGGCCACTCCCTAACCACGCCTACCGGTTACAGGCGGCAGTATCCGAAAAATTTCTCCACACATTCTCTAGGCTAATACATACTCTAGTAACAGTAAAGGTTTATAAAAAGAACCACAACCAATGTGAGTTATAACTTTTAATTAAAAAAATAATTAATATTAACACTTTTACACTCAAAGCTCTTCCAGAGCTTCAGCAATTTCCTGAGCTGGATATCTCCGTCTGATATCCTGGACAACACAGGTGGGCAAAACGAGACGATAGCCTTTACTATTGGCGCTTTTCCACTGCATGGTACGGCTCGGTACGGCTCAGTATGGTTCGGCTCGGCGCGGCACGGTTCGGGTCGCTTCGCTTTTCCACTGCGTGCTACGACTCGGCGCGGTGCGTCACGGCTCGGTTCGCTTTAGCTCGGTTGCTTTTCCACTGCAGTTGGTACCGCTTCAAAGTGGGTGGGATTATGACTGATCGTTATAGTTTATCCGCTCCTCGGCAACTAACAAGAGGAACGTCTGCGCTTCTCGTCCACTGACCACGATTCAGCCATTTATTTTTTGGAAGTTTTTTTTCTTCAAGCAAGTCAAGCAAGTAGTTTTAAAACAGGTGCTACAGCGGTGGCTGTTACTGGCTATTTAAATCTAGCGGGTTTGATGTCTCGCAAATACAATGACGCTGGTAGTGACGATTCTGTCTGTCTGACCAATCAGTGATCTACAGTGCTTCCACGTCACATTTTAATATCGGTACGGTACGCTTGGGACCTCAACAGAGGTGGTACCATTTAAAGCGAGCCGAAGCGAGCCGTACAGTACCGTACCATGCAGTGGAAAAGCGCCAAAGCGTGCCGTACCGAACCGAACCGTACCGTACCATGCAGTGGAAAAGCGCCATATCTCTCGCCTTGAAGGACCCATTCCATAAAGTGACGGTAGGCTGTTAGGCGTCGGCGATATTGTCTACAAAACAGTAACGTTAAGCACAACGTTAGCAATGCGAACTATTTGCACATACAGTATGCTAGCATAGATGTAACAACAATAGCTCAGCTGACTACACGTGAAGAACATTGTGATAATGCCGAGTGTCCAAAATCTGTTCATTACGTCTTAGTAAAAAAAAGAAAAACAAACCAAATACTCACTTTACACTAAGCCGTCCGTTTGTCCCTGCGGGCTTTGGCTGGCGTTTCCAATTTATCTCGTCCAGAAGAAAATGACATCGCTGAAATTCGCGACAGCAATAGGACTCTCTATCTGTTTCCATAGGCGCACAGCGAGAGCACTGACACCACCAGTCCGCCCCAGCTAGAGTCTGGCCGGGCTCGAGTCAGGTCTTGCTCCCCTGCTGCAGCAGTTGCTCCGGCCGCCTCTTCCTCCATCTCCCGTAACTGTTCATCGCTGTATTGCGGCTCGTACAGGTAGCCGCGAGGATCAGATTCGCGCAAAAGATATTCGAAATCCCCTTCTGCCATTTCAACTTCAAAACTCGTAAATCGTGATTAGACTACTATACAAACTTTCTACACAGAGCAAGTGCCTGTTAGCTTAGCTTCTAAAGATGGCTGACACTATCTTTACTTTCTGTGAGTGAGATCCCGCTCCATATGGGCGTGGTGAAAACATGCGGAACTAGCTACTAGTACAGGCTGTAGTTTTAAGCCTCTGGCCCAAAAATCCTCCGATGACGCAAAATGACGATTTTTGCGTCATCGGAGGATTTTTCCCAGACTAAAAATACATAAATCTCTCGTATCAGGGGGACATGAGGGGGGAAGCATGGTAATTCGAAAATACTACTGGTTTTCTACTGATACAAAGCTTAATGCTAAATCCTGAAGTATCCCTTTAAGTTTATCAAGCGACGAGAATACTTTTTGTGCGCAAAAACAAACGAAAATAACGACTTTATTTCAACTATTGATTTCCTTCTCTGTGGGCCTCGAGTCAGTTCACTAGTGTAACAGCGCAGCGCTTCTGTGTTGTACGTCACACGCATCACACACATGACCAGCATTGGCCAATAGTGAGCCTACGTGTGACGTACAACACAGAAGCGCTGCGCTGTTACACTAGTGAACTCACTCAAGGCCCACAGAGAAGGAAATGAATAGGACTAAACTCATCCACTGTTGAATGAAGAATACAGAAAAACATAGTATTTAGAGGGATAGTTCAGTAAAAAAAAGAGCATTTCTTCAATGCTTGAACGCTCTACTAAATAACTTTTTTTGTTGCACAAGGAAAAAGTTTAATATGGTAAGAAATGATGACAGAATTTTCTTTTTTTAAGGAAATATCCCTTTTAAAGGCCCCCTGAAATCAAAATTTAAGTTTTTTAGCTTTTAGTATGAATATGTTAGTCTTAAGGTTATGAATAAGCTGATTTGTTCCAAAACAATGACAAAATTCGCATTTAGGAGATATAAGATTTCAAAACTTACAGTCTCTCACTTCCACTGAAATGGATCACGGATTTTTATGACATCACCTTCTCATCTTCTGTCCAATCAAAAGCTCTCTAGAATTTAAAGCTCCGCCCCTACGCTATAAACAATATGTGTTGGAGTGTGTGTTCAGTTGCTCAAACGCTCAAGTTTTATAACGTTTTCCAACTGTACACTGGTTAAGAATGAAATGGCTAGAATTTATTCACAACTCTACTATTGAATCCAATGTATCATCAGCGCTCGGATTCACTTCAATGGTGTTGTCAATTACGACTTGATTCTGTGAGGTAAACTAAACGCTATTGGCTATTTGAAAAGGGGGAGGAGCCATTCAATATGTCCCGCCTTCGCTTCCTGTTTCAGTGGAAATTACGTCAACACATCAAACAAAGCTGCTCGTTCCAAGACACTTCAGTGAGTCTTTAACGTATATTTGTTTATCAATCAGTAGAAGGTTATGAAGTTTTGATGGTATCTGATGCATACAGGATAAAGAAACTTGCCGTCCAAACACACACTGAAACATTTAGAGCGGGATTTACAACTTTCATTCAGAAATTGCTTGTAAATGTCACAAATAATTACAAAGAAACAGCAAGTAACACATTAAATTAAAGATGAATAAGAAAAACTTTTTAAGCAGAAAGACTGAAATCATATTTTCTCCAGTAAAGTGAAGAAAAGGAACATTCTTGCGTTGAAGTTTTCATGGAGAATATTTGTGTTGCATCATCAAAGCATTGGCTAAAAGCTTCATTGTGTAAAATGACAACAGCCACGTGATAAACTACATTTGCACAGTGAGTCATTGTCAGCTAATAACTCAAATATGTCTATATCAGCTGGTCTAATCTTGTCAAGATTGTTTCAAAGCAACGTCACATTAATAGACAGCTGCAAAATTCATAAATTATGAATCAAGTTCGATTTAAGCTATAAGAAGACTAACCCTAATGTTGCAAAGCTCATCAATTATTAAACGCAGGAGAAACATCATGCAGAGAGTGTTTCATGATGGAATATTGATGATAAAAGTGATATAATTACCCTCCCTTTACATCTTCTGTGTATGAATCACCCGTATGGCTCAATGCAAACAGCATATTTCACACACACAATGGCCTCATTGAGAGCAGCTCGCCTCCTCGTCACTCCCGCTCGAGTTCATGCCTGTTGATTTCCAAAATAGAGGTCAAACACTTTGAGAGACGCGACCCAGGCCGAGAGAGACAGACTGAGTCTGGCAGACGAGAGAAGAGCTTGTCTCCACATGCCAGAGAAAGAGAGACATTTTTTCCATTTTATTTCAAATGAAACACTGAATCCAGCGCTCATCATGAGCATCCTAATGTACCCTGACCTTTGACCTCAAAAAGTCAAAAAGTCACAGTATAATGTAGTACCTGCTAGCTAGATATGTTGCTATGCGGTTGCTAGGGTACGTCACTTTCGATAAAAGCAAAATGCACAAATGTAATTTGGGAATAATTCTGTTTTCATTGAGCAACGCATGTTCCCAAGGTGTTGTGCATTTGCTAGAGCATTATGGGGTGTTTCCAGGGCGTTTTTTTTTTGCACATTCTTAGACTGTTGAGAGTGGTTGCAGAGTGTTTCTACCTAGTTTCTAAGGTGATGTGAGTTTTATCCGGTTGCCAGGGTGTTTCTATGTGGTTGCTAAGATGATATCAGTGTTTTTTTGCACATTGCTATGCAGTTGCTAGAGTATTATATGTTGTTTCCAGGGTGTTGCTAAGTCCCTGGCTGTTGAGAGTGGTTGCCAGGATGTTTCTACCCAGTTTCTAAGGTAATTCAAGTAGTTGATTAGTCATTTTTACAGCTTACACAGGATATACTGGGCATTGAAATATTTATGTTTTTTAAAGTACATTGCTATGCGGTTGGCAGGGTGTTGCTATGTGGTTGCTAAGATGATTTCAGTGGAGTTATTTTTGCTAGAGTATTATGGGGTGTTTCCAGGGTGTTTCTAAGTTACTAGACTGTTGAGAGTGGTTGCCAGGGCGTTGCTACCCAGTTTTTAAGGTGATATGAGTTTTTAAGTGCATTGCGATATGGTTGGCAGGGTGTTGCTATGTGGTTGCTAAGATGATATCAGTGGTTCCCTTACGAAGGGAACTCAACGATGCGTCGATCGACGCCATGGGAACGCCCCCAGCGTGACTGCGTCTGAAGCATCTATGTCAACTAGTCCAATGGAAAGAATGAGCGTCACGGGCGGGTGACGTCATGACCAGGAAATGATAAAAGCACATCCGGTGCAAACCGGCATTAGCTTCTGTTGCCTCAGCAAGCGATCTGTGTTATACTGTCTCTGTCTATTTATTGTTGTCTGTTGCAATTTATTCGGAAACGTTATGGCGAAACAAGTGTACAAGCAGTGTGTTCCTCCCTGCCCGCGTTATTTAACGGGTGGGGACACACACGAGCTTTGTGTCATTTGTTTGGGAGTGGAGCATGCGGTCTCAGCCTTCGAGGAGGCTGAGTGTCAACACTGTGAAATGCGAATACCGCTCCGCATGCTCCGCTCTCGCCTGTCACTCTTTGATGTAAAGAGTGGGCAGGCTCGCGATCCTCAGGGATCAGGACCCGCGTCTGCCGATGCGGCGCGGAGAATGCATTCCTGGGGATCGCGGAAGGATCTTTCGGAGGGGTTGGAGACGGGTCTCTTGGCCTTTTCTCCTTCCTTACCCGGAAGATCCAGCGCTCTCCCCCCGGTGTCGGAAGCACGCTCTGCGGTTTCTTCCGCCCGGGGAGAGAGCCCTCCATTACTTCAATGCTCTTCCTCCGAGGAGGTCGATGTTATGAGTATGGAGAGTGAAAGCACACACAGGGGGGAAAAAGATTCACAATTTATTTCCCCAGCATATGATGAGCTGGTGGATGTTATGTCACGGGCTGTAAAAAATAAATAAATATTGTATGGCCATCTGAGAATAAAGGCGCTCGTCCTAAAAGTAAATTAGATGAGCGCTTTTTATCATCCACTACATTATCTCCACCACGAGAGCTTCCCTTTTTTCCTGATCTTCACAATGAAATATCGAAATCGTGGAAATAAACATTACTCTTCACGACTTTTTAGCCCTCAAGTTAACACTTATTCGAGAATAAGAGGGCTAAAAGAGTATGGTTATGAGGCGATGCCCCAGGCGGAACAGAATTTAGCATAAAAAACAGCTATCTTTCGCCTGGTCCCGCATCGTCCCTGAAAGCCTCGGCTTTGCCCACTAGACCGCTTAAAGCAAAGAGACCTCGGTTTTAGTGGGCAAAGCTTATACGGCAGCAGGTCAAGCTGGAGCATGTCTGCATACAATGGCAAAAAAAGTGCTACAGACGTATCAAGCTGACCTGCTGGGGGATCTGGATAGTAGTGAGGGAATTACTCATGACGATATTCGAGAACTTCGTCGTGCTACCGATCTTTCTCTCAGGGCTACTAAGGAGACCGCCAGAGCAATTGGGCGGTCTATGGCAGCCTTGGTAGCTACTGAGAGACACTTATGGTTAAATCTGTCAGAGATTAAAGAAAAAGATCGAGCTTTTTTATTAGATGCTCCGCTTGAACCTTCTGGTCTCTTTGGCGACGCAGTCCACGCGGTCGTCGAGCGATTTCAGGAGTCTAAGAAGCAAGCTGACGCTTTTAAAAAGTTTATCCCTCGCCGTGTCCAGCCCCCTGGGGCTGCTGGGCGTGAGCAGACCCAGCCGTCGAGCTCATCATATCATGTGCAACAGAAAGAGTGTTTCGTCTCGTGCACCTCCACATAAACAATGGAAGCAGGCGCAACACTCTCAGTCGAAGTCTTCTAAGTCGAAGCCGGATCTGAGGACCGTTCTTCAGGCGAAAAAGACTTCGGCTCAAAAAAAAAAAAAAAAAGAGGTCCTGACGTCACTGGCGTCAGACCTGTGAGGACAGCCCCGACCGAAGTGGAGCGGTGTACACCTCAGAATACGGTGCCCGTTCCACTTCGGGGTCCTCACGGGACCGTTCTGCCAACCCCGTCACCCTTGGTGCTTCGGGGCGCAGCGGTCTCCAGCGAGTCGCTGATGCCATGCTGCGGCACTGCATCGGTTTCGCGCCCTCCGAGGGGGGTTTTAGAGCAGCCAGTTCAGGTAGTTCCTGCCATTATGTTTCAGGCTCCGGGACTGGCTGTCTCGTTAACACCAGAGACCAGCCTCGAGAGGCTGGTTCCCTTAGTAAATTTTCTGGCAGCGTGGAAGCTTCTGCCGAATATTTCTCGTTGGGTCCTGCAGATTGTAGAGAAAGGATACAGAATCCTGTTTGGTTCACGTCCTCCTCGTTACAGCGGGGTGTTGCCCACAGTGGTGCATCCCGAGCAGGCTCTGGTAATGGAGCAAGAGGTAAAGGCCCTGTTAGCGAAAGAAGCTATAGAACAGGTGTACTCACCCGACCGAGGTCGGGTTTTTACAGCCGTTATTTCATTGTTCCAAAAAAGGATGGAGAGTTGCGTCCCATTTTAGATCTTCGTCTGTTAAATCGTTCAGTACAGGAACTCAAGTTCTAGATGCTGACACTCAAACAGATCGTGACTCAAATCAGATCCGAGGACTGGTTTGTCACGATAGATCTGAAGGACGCTTACTTCCATGTCTCCATCTTCCCTCAGCACAGGAGGTTCCTAAGGTTTTCTTTCGGGGGCAAAGAATACCAGTATTGGGTACTTCCTTTCGGTCTAGCTCTATCACCCCGCACGTTCACGAAATGCGTAGATGCAGCTCTAGCCCCGCTCAGGCTGCAGGGCATACGTATTCTGAACTACATCGACGACTGGCTGATTCTAGCGGAATCAGAGCAGTTGGCGGTTCGGCACCGAGGTGTCGTTCTCGCTCATATGCAGATGTTGGGGTTGAGGCTCAATACCAAGAAGAGTGTGCTTTCTCCAGTACAGAGAACCACTTTCCTTGGTGTGGTATGGGATTCAGTGACGATGCGGGCCACCCTATCGCCCGTTCGTGTAGCTGCTATCCTGTCAGCCACAAAAGAGCTGAAGCTAGGCCAGTCACACACTGTAAAACAGTTCGGGAGACTGTTGGGTCTTTTGGCAGCAGCGTCCAACGGGATACCTTTTGGCCTGCTGTACATGAGGCCTTTACAGTGGTGGCTCAGGACCAGAGGGTTCTCCCCGAGGGGAAACCCACTTCGTATGATCAAGGTCACGCGGCGTTGCTTTCGTGCCTTAGTTATATGGAGGAAGCACTGGTTCTTAACCCAGGGTCCGGTGTTTGGAGCTCTTTGCCATCGAGTTACTATCTCGACAGATGCTTCCCTCACCGGCTGGGGAGCGGTAATGGAAGGCCGCTCGGTTCAGGGTCTGTGGAAGAGTCATCATCTCTCGTGGCACATAAATTGCCTGGAGATGATGGCTGTCTTCAATGCGTTGAAGCAATTCCTCCCAGACCTGAGGGGTCATCATGTGCTCGTCCGTACAGACAACACATCGGTGGTCTCTTATCTGAACCGTCAGGGGGGTCTGAGGATCCTCCTGTGGTCTCTGGGGAAGGTACTCTCCCTGAGGGCAGTGTATATTCTTGGGGACCAAAATATTGGAGCAGACATCCTGTCGAGGCAGGAGCTGAGGCCAGGGGATTATTTGGGAGTTTTACGGCCAAGCAGAGGTGGATCTGTTTGCGTCTCAGCATACGACGCACTGTCCACTTTGGTTCTCCCTTACTCACCCAGCCCCCTGGGCTGGATGCTATGGTGCAGACGTGGCCGAGGCTACGTCTGTACGCATTTCCCCCTGTTGCTCTGCACCCAGGAGTTCTGGAGCGAGTTCGCCAGTACGGAATAAGCCTACTGCTAGTAGCACCACGCTGGCCGAGTCGGATCTGGTTTGCGGACCTGATCCATCTCTTAGACGGTCCTCCCTTGGAGAAATCCCGATCAGGAGAGACCTTCTGTCTCAGGCCGGGGGCACAATATTTCAAAACCCCCGACCGGAGATTTGGAACCTGTGGGTTTGGCCTCTGAGGGGGCCCAACTCATAGAGAGTGGTCTCTCAACTGAGGTTGTTGAGACCATTCTAAGCTCCAGAGCTCCAGCTACTAGGAAACTATATGCGCTTAAATGGAAAGTTTTTTCTGTATGGTGTCACCGACATCAGTGGGATCCGGTTAACTGTTCTGTGAACACAGTACTCGAGTTCCTGCAGGAGCGCTTTACGTCAGGTTAGGTCTACGTGGCGGCCATTGCGGCTTACCACGCCCTGTGGGGGGTACATCGTTGGGTCGAGACCCCCTGATTTCACGTTTCCTTCGTGGCACACTGCGGACCAGGAAAGGCTGAACCTCTTGTGTCCAGTGCGATCACTGGATACTTATGTTTATCGGACATCTTCAATGAGGAAGTCCGACCAGTTATTTATTTGCTTGGATCACCTGAGAAGGGTCTTCCTGCTTCTAAACAGACGGTTAGTAAGTGGATAGTTGAGGCTATTTCACTTGCATACGAGTACTCTGACCAGCCGTGTCCTTTGGCGGTCAGAGCTCACTCTACGAGGGGTATGGCGGCCTCTAAAGCCTTATTACTTGGAGTTTCTCTTCAAGACGTGTGTGATGCGGCAGGCTGGTCCTCACCGCTCACATTCATTAGGTTTTACTGCCTGGACCTGGATGCTGCCCCAGGTTCTCAGGTGCTTAGTGCTTAGTTACAACAGACTAACACTCAGGTACCTGGAATTCTGGCGCTTTGGGTATTCTCGTTCCCATGGCGTCGATCGACGCATCGTTGAGTTCCCTTCGTAAGGGAACGTCTCAGGTTACTATTGTAACCATAGTTCCCTGAGAACAGGGAACGAGACGATGCGTCACCCTGCCATACTTCCTGCATCCCTGTGATCGGCTTGCTTCGGCAATTTTCGAAGCTAATGCCGGTTTGCACCGGATGTGCTTTTATCATTTCCTGGTCATGACGTCACCCGCCCGTGACGCTCATTCTTTCCATTGGACTAGTTGACATAGATGCTTCAGACGCAGTCACGCTGGGGGCGTTCCCATGGCGTCGATCGACGCATCGTCTCGTTCCCTGTTCTCAGGGAACTATGGTTACAATAGTAACCTGAGACGTTTTATGTTGGTATGTGTTTGTTAGGCTGTTTCTGCTGGTTGCCTGGGCATTGCTATCCAGTTGTTATGGCAATTTGACTGATTCTAAGCACATTGCTTTGCAATTACTTGAGTATTATGGGGTTTTTACAGGGTGTTGCTAAGTTACTATGCTGTTGAGACTGATTGACAGTATGTTTCTATCCAGTAGATAAGTACATTTTAAGTACATTGTCATGCAGTTGCCATGGTTTTGCTATGGGGTTGCTGAGATGATGTCAGTGGTTTTAGCATGTTTCTATGTGTTTGTTAGGGTGTTCTTGCTGGTTGCCAAGGCATTGCTATCCAGTTGCTATGGGAATTTGACTTGTATTTGAGTGCAGTTGCTAAGGTGTGGAATGATTTGAGAAATCCTTCAATGCTGTAGGATGAAATATTGACTATTTTGCCATTAAAGCAAAACAAATGGACTTCAATAATAGTGTTTTTATTGTTGTTAAGGGACACCGTTTAAGCATTGTTAATTTAACACAAATATTCTCTCAGCGTTCTATATTTGGCTCGGTGCAAAAGAAAACAATATTAAAAGTCGAGATGTAATGATATCTTGGCAATGGGATGTGATTACCTCAAAATTACCTCAACTTGTAAATGTTGATGCAAAATATTATCACTCTAAGCCAATGCGGCTGATCCAAAACAGCCCAAAGCAACAACAAAGAATGACTCGACTCAGCAGAGAGCAGTTTTTGCATGTTTAGGTTTGCTGCTAATGCCAGAGAGACCTGTCATTTAATGACTGAACACTTCAAAACAAGTGCCATAATGATGATTACAGCCGTGGAAGATATTTCTTTGAGAAACAGCAAGAGAGAGACGTATGAATGACAGGGTGTCGGTGCAAGTGTGATCAATCCAGACATTGTTGTATAGCAACGTTACTTTGAAACTCATGGTTTTAAGAGACTCGTAGTCTCTTCATTTCTGGAGCACAAACTAAAGTTTAACTCTCCGTTGATGAGATTAAACACTATGTATATTTGACTGTCTGACACAGATTTACAGTCTGAATTCTTTGATTTGTTTGACAGATTAGATCACACTTACACTTCACTAGTGACACGAATGGCAAATTTAAATCGACAGCTAAAGCCGAAATTCATCCACACCCTTATAGTTCAACACAGATGTTCATCCACATGGAAACTTCACTGAGTGACCAGAAACTTGAAGAGATGCAGAAGACGTAGGATAGAGACTATCCCTAATCTAAAACAGCAGAACTGATGATACACGCAAGAATAATATCAAATCAGGTTTTACCAATTGATGAGCGCGCATAACAGAAAACAAGTGTTTTTAAGTACACGGTTGCCAGGGTGTTGCTATGTTGTTCTGATTGTTTTTTAGCACATTGCTGTGCAGTTGCCAGAGGATCATGGAGTGTTTCCAGGGCGTTGCTAAGTTTCTAGGCTGGGGAAAGTGGTTGCCAGGTCGTTTCTACCAAGATTAAAACGTTTTTTTAAGTACATTGTCATGCAGTTGCCAGGGTGGTGCTCTGGGGTTGCTAAGATGTTGTCAGTGGTCTTTTAGCATATTGCTATGCAGTTGCTAGAGTATTATGTGGTGTTTCCTGGGCGTTGCTATGTTAGGCTGTTGATAGGGGTTGCCTAGTTTATTAATCGTTTATTAATTAAGGCGTGCCCCCGGCGTGGGCAGGTCTAATGGACCTGTACAGGAGAGTAAGACGACCCCGTCCTACCACAAGTCATAGGGGCTCACCTTAGGCAAGTGACTGTACCCCTTTTTGCCTCCCAACTATGGGTCAAACAGTAGATGTCAATTCGGCAGCTGGAGTTGGCAGCTGTTGTAGAGCATTGGAACGTTTTCCTGGTTGGTCTACCACAGCTTTCTCGGTGGGCGGATGATCCTTTGCGGGACAACGGTCAGCGAGTATAAGGCCAAGTTAGCAGGCTACTGCGGGGCGATCCTGCGTTGCTCTTGACTGTCGTGCTTGCACTCCGTCAGATTCAGTGGCGTAGGACCCAGAGGGAGGCGTTTGTCCTGGGCAAACATCCGTCTTCTGTATTCTGCCCTGGCACTCGGTGCTATAGCATGCATGGAAAGTCATACACATATTCAACGACTGGCAAATCGGGAGCCCTTGTACCCAAGGGCTGTCGTTGCTCGGCAGGACACGCGTGCAAGGCAGGCGCGGTCAGGTCGACATTCTGCAACTGCCTCCTCTTCTCTGAATTTGGTGTGCTGGAACATCAGAAGTCTTGGGGTGCACTCCGACCTCAACAGTGCTCCTCGGAAATCAGCCGTCATTGATTGCGAACTATTTCGCCTCAGAGTGGATATTGCTGCTATAAGCGAGACTTGGCTGTTGGGTAGTGGCTCTGTGCGCGAGAGGAACTACACCATTTTCTGGTGTGGTCATCCAGATGACCATCGTCCGATGCATGGAGTCGGCTTTGCTGGAGGGAACACCCTGCTGTCCACCGTCTCTCAACCAACTGCTTGCTCTCCACGCCTAATGTCCATGCGGATGTCACACTCAGCTGGCTTTCTCACTCTCCTCTCTGCCTATGCACCCACTCTTGGCACGACCCCTGAGGACAAGGAAGCCTTTTATGCCCACGTTAGCGAGGTCATTCGTTCCGTCCCGGCCGGGGAGGATTTAGCTCTGCTTGGGGACTTCAATGCCAGAGTTGAAAGGGGATGTCACTGCCTGGAGGCCAATCTTGGGTCATTTTGGGATTGGTAACATCAATGACAACGGCAAACGTCTCCTTGAGTTGTGCGCTGCTTATGGCCTATGCTTACCGGGATCCTTCTCATCTGGAACTATCAGATCCAAGGTTACCTGGATGCATCCCCAAACACAGTGTCCAAACACTGGCACCAACTTGATCACATTATTGTCAGGAGGAGCCAACTCAACGCTGTCAAGAGGTACAGGAGTATGCACTCTGCAGACTGTGACACCGACCACGCCCTTGTCCGCTGCACTCTAAAACTCACCCCAAAGAAGATTCACAGTGCCAATCCAAAGCCCACTCCAAAGCTAAACATTGAGCTCATGCGGAAACATGAATACGTGGCAAGTTTCCGTGCGCGTATGGAGGGCCTTCCCTTCAGAGTGGATGGCACTCCTGAAAACACGTGGGCCGAGCTAAGAGCTTCCATGACGGAGGCTGCATCTGAGGTCTTCGGCCTTTGTAGAAGGAAACAGACGGATTGGTTCCTTGCAAGCTCTGCTATTCTGCTCCCGACCCTAGCTGACAAGCGTGCTGCCCATCTCAGTGCTCTCCAAGACAGTAATGACTCCACCATTGCTCACTATCGTAAGGTCAGGAATGACGTCAAGCATCTTACACGCCAGGCCTACGAGCAGTACTGGCAGGACCTCAGTGAGAAGGTAGAACGGTGTGTAAGTACCGGGGATGTACAGCGGCATCAATGAGACTCTGGGTTCTAGAGCGAAAAAAACAGCATCTTTGCGAGCCACTGATGGCTCCGTTGTCAACGACCTCCCAGGCCAGCTTGGTAGATGGGTCAAGTATTACAGCTTGCTGTATGGCACTCCTGTGGACGCCGACTTGAACGCTGTTTCTGCTGCTGTACCACAACTACCTGTCCTCAACGAGCTGGATACGGAGATCTCAGCAATGGAAATAGAGCATGCGATTGCAGCTCTGAAGAACAACAAGTCACCGGGCAGCGATGGAATTCCAGCGGAGCTGCTGAAGTGTGGTGGGCCAGTGCTGGTCAGGCGGCTTCACTGCCTGTTTCGATGCTGTTGGCAGAACAAATGCATCCCTAGTGAACTCAAGAATGCCAACATCGTCACTCTTTATAAAAATAAGGGCGACAGGCAGGACTGCAACAACTACCGAGGCATTTCGCTCAGCCTTCCGGGAAAATGCCTTGCCCGCGTAATCCTTCCAAGGCTGCAGCGCATTGCTGACCAGGTGCTGCCGGAGGGTCAGTGCAGCTTCCGTGCTGGTCTTTCGACCTTGGACATGATTTTCTCGGTACGCCAGCTTCAGGAAAAGTGTGCGGAACAGCAACGCCCATTGTACATGGTGTTTGTCGATCTGAATAAGGCTTTCGATTATGTGAGTCGCTCTGGTCTCTTCCATGTTCTGCAGCGACTCGGTTGTCCGGCAACTCTTTTGCCAATATTCCATGATGGGATGCGGGCAACCGTACAGTTCAACGGTGCCCGCTCAAATGAATTTGATGTCTGCTGTGGAGTAAAGCAGGGGTGTGTCCTCGCTCCCACCTTGTTTGGCATCTATTTCTCGGCTGTGCTGCAACGGGCATTTCCTGATCCAGTTGGGGTTCTGCTGCACACTACGTATGATGGCAACTTCTTCAGCTTGGCTCGTCTGAGGGCCAGAACCAGGGTGAAATGTGTCCTTGTGCGCGAGTTGCTTTACGCAGATGATGCTGCCTTCGTGACTCACACTGAACAAGAAATTCAGGAGATGTGCAATTCTTTTGCTGCTGCCTGCACAGAGTTCGGACTTACCATAAGCCTCAAGAAGACAGTGTTGATGGCTCAGAACGTTCCTACTTCCCCTCACGTCACCATCAATGGCACAGTGCTGTCGGCTGTCGAGAAATTCATCTACCTCGGCTCAACCTTGACAGCAAACAACACCCTTGATGCTGAACTGAATACCAGGATCGGTCGTGCCTCAACAACCTTTGGGCGGCTTCAGTTTCGCGTCTGGAACAACAGCCACCTTTCTCTCAAAATAAAGGTGCCAGTATATGAGTCCTGTGTGCTCTCCGTTCTGCTATATGGAAGCGAAACGTGGCCTACATACCAGCGGCAGGAGCAGAAGCTTAATGCTTTTCACTTCCGTTGCCTACGACTGATCCTTGGCCTGTCATGGCAGGATCGGGTCCCACCGTGCTGAAGCTCACTAACAGCAGTGACATGTACACCATGTTCCGGAGGAGGCGACTCAGATGGTTCGGCCATGTACGTCATATGCCAGATGAACGTCTCCCAAAGTCCATCTTCCATGGGGAGTTAGCTGTGGGACACCGCCCTCGTGGCCGACCCAAGCTCCGCTTTAAGGATATCGTCAAGCGGGACATGAATGTCTTTAACATCAACCCTGACCAATGGCATCACCTTGCGGAAGACCGGGCAGCTTGGCGGTCTGCGCTGACAGAAGGCACGACTCTGTCCTGCCATGTTTACATCAGCTTTTGCACAGAAAGACGGCATGCTAGACACCGTTCAGATCGGCGCTTGCGCTGTAAAAGGCCTTGATGATGAGTTTATTAATCATTTTTACAGCTTATACAGGGTACACTGGGCATTGAACTGCTTATGATATGAGTTTGTTTTTTATGTCAATTGATGGCAATTGTCGGGGTGTTGCTATGCGGTTGCTAAGACGATGTCAGTGGTTTTTAGCATTCTTTTATGTGTTTTTTAGGGTGTTCCTGCTGATTGCCTGGGCATTGCTATCCAGTTTCTATGATAATTTGACTGATTTTTAGCACATTTCTATGCAGTTGCTAGAGAATTATGGGGTTTCTGGGGCGTTGCTAAGTTACTAAGCTGTTGAGAGTGGTTGTCAGGATGTTTCTACCCAGTTTTAAGGTGATGTGTTTTTTTAAGGTATGCTGCAATGCGGTTGCCAGGGTGTTGCTATGTGGTTGCTGGATGATGTCAGTGGTTTTTAGCATGTTGCTATGTGTTTGTTAGGGTGTCCAGTTTCCATGGTAATTTGACAGATTTTAAGCACATTTCTATGCAGTTCTATGGATCATTCAGTGCTGCAGGATTTCACCATTTTAAGTGCACTTCACAAGGGCAGGTTCTAGGGATCAACAACATAATGTCTACAGACACTTATTTAATCACATTATATGTACAGTCTGTAAATACGTTTGTGCAGTGATGCCAGAGAAAATATTGCTATTGCTAAAGTTATGCATCAGATGGTTAAACGCCTTCATGCATGGAGTTAAAATTTTCCCCTAAACGCCTCATATAAGTGTTTGTAGTTCTTCATGTGTGCACTGGCTGATGTGATGCATTCTGTGACACTGAATCATTATGTGTGCCTGATGTAATGGCTGCTGGGATACGTTAAATGTTACTGAAGTTTAAATGTGGTTCGAGAACAAACCATCTGGTCATATTGGGACAGACGCGCAGGTCACATGAACACTCATAACCGTACAGATGCATTTAATCCCTCCTGATGATTTAAAGATCACATTAAATTTTATTGTGTCTTTCCTGCTTCAGGGTTGCATGTGGAACATCTGCAGCAACATCACACAAATACACAAATCACCCTAGCGACCACCCCGAGTACCCAAGTAACCGCATAGCAACACCCTAGCAACCACCTTGAATGCCCTAGCAACCACATAGCGCCAGCCTTGCCACCACCCTGAGTACCCTAGTAACCGCATAGTAAACGATTTCTCTGAGAGACTGAAAAGCATAGCAACACCCAAGCAACCACTCCGAGTGCCCTAGCAACCACATAGCGCCAGCCTTGCCACCACCCTGAGTACCCTAGGAACCGCATAGCAAGTGATTTGTCTGAGAGACTGAAAAGCATAGCAACACCCAAGCAACCACCCCGAATTCCCTAGCAACCGCATAGCGACACCTTAGCAACCACCTCGAGTGCCCTAGCAACCACATAGCGCCAGCCCTGCCACCACCCTGAGTACCCTAGGAACCGCATAGCAAGTGATTTGTCTGAGAGACTGAAAAGCATAGCAACACCCAAGCAACCACCCCGAGTACCCTAGCAACCGCATAGAGACACCTTAGCAACCACCTCGAGTGCCCTAACAACCACATAGCAACATCCTAGCAACAACCCCGAGAACCCTAGCAACGGCATAGCAAACAATTTGTCTGAGAGACTGAAAACATTTAAACTTTGAGATTTTAAAACTGATTCAAACTTAAAATCAAGCTTTTTACTAGGCTTTCTCGAGGCCAACAACTTTACTCATCTAGTTAGTTTTAGTTAGGTTTAATTAGTCTATTTAGGTTTAATGTATATATGGTATATAAATCCCCTCCTTGAACTGCCACCCCTCCTTGAACTGCCACCTTAACGTGGTGGAGGGGTTTGAGTACCCGAATGACCCTAGGAGCTATGTTGTCTGGGGCTATATGCCCCTGGTAGGGTCTCCCAAGGCAAACAGGTCCTAGGCGACGGGTCTGACTAAGAGCGGTTCAAAATCCCCTTATGATGGACAAACATCCAAGGACCGTGACGTCGCCCGGTATTGCGCAGCCGGGGCCCCACCCTGGAGCCAGGCCCGGGGTTGGGGCTCGTATGCGAGCGCCTGGTGGCCGGGCCTCTCCCCACGGGGTCCGGCCGGGCTCAGCCCGAAGGAGTGACGTGGGACCGCCTTCCCGTGGGCTCACCACCTGCAGGAAGAGCCGTAAGGGGCCGGTGCAGAGAGGATCGGGTGGCAGTCGAAGGCGGAGACCTCGACGACCCGATCCCTGGACACGGAAACTAGCCTTAGGGACGTGGAACATCACCTCGCTGGCGGGGAAGGAGCCTGAGATGGTGCGTGAGGTTGAGAGGTTCCGACTAGAGATAGTCGGGATCACCTCTACGCATGGCTTGGGCTCTGGAACCACACTCCTTGAGAGAGGATGGACTCTTCACCACTCTGGAGTTGCCCTTGGTGAGAGGCGACGGGCTGGTGTGGGTTTGCTTATAGCCCCCCAGCTCAGCCGCCATGTGTTGGAGTTTACCCCGGTGAACGAGAGGGTCGTTTCCCTGCGCCTACGGGTCGGGGATAGGTCTCTCACTGTCGTGTGTGCCTACGGGCCAAACGGCAGTGCAGAGTACCCGGCCTTCTTGGGGTCTCTGGGAGGAGTGCTGGAAAGTGCTCCGACTGGGGACTCCGTCGTTCTACTGGGGGACTTCAACGCTCACGTGGGCAGCGACAGTGACACCTGGAGGGGCGTGATTGGGAGGAACGGCCCCCCCGACCTGAACCCGAGCGGTGTTCAGTTATTGGACTTCTGTGCTACTTACAGTTTGTCCATAACGAACACCATGTTCAAGCATAAGGGTGTCCACCAGTGCACGTGGCACCAGGACGCCCTAGGTCGCAGGTCGATGATCGACTTTGTGGTCGTTTCATCTGACCTGCGGCCGTATGTCTTGGACACTCGGGTGAAGAGAGGAGCGGAGCTGTCAACTGATCACCACCTGGTGGTGAGTTGGATCCGATGGCGGGGGAGGAGGCTGGACAGACTCGGCAGACCCAAGCGTACTGTAAGGGTTTGCTGGGAACGTTTGACCGAGTCTCCTGTCAGAGAGATCTTCAACTCCCACCTCCGGCGGAGCCACGACCGGATCCCGAGGGAGGTTGGAGATATTGAGTCTGAGTGGACCATGTTCTCCACCTCCATTGTCGAAGCGGCTGCTCGGAGCTGTGGCCGTAAGGTCTCCGGTGCCTGTCGAGGCGGCAATCCCCGAACCCGGTGGTGGACACCGGAAGTAAAGGATGCCGTCAAGCTGAAGAAGGAGTCCTATCGGGCCTGGTTGGCTTGTGGGACTCCTGAGGCAGCTGACGGGTACCGGCAGGCCAAGCGGACTGCAGCCCGGGTGGTTGTGGAGGCAAAAACTCGGGCCTGGGAGGAGTTCGGTGAGGCCATGGAGAAGGACTATCGGCTGGCCTCGAAGAGATTCTGGCAAACTGTCCGGCGCCTCAGGAGAGGGAAACAATGCCCTACCAACGCTGTTTACAGTGGAGGTGGGCGGCTGTTGACCTCAACTGGGGATGTCGTCGGACGGTGGAAGGAATACTTCGAGGATCTCCTCAATCCCGCCGTCACGTCTTCTATTGAGGAAGCAGAGGCTGAGGGCTCAGAGGTGGACTCGTCCATCACCCTAGCTGAGGTCACCGAGGTAGTCAAGAAACTCCTCGGTGGCAAGGCACCGGGGGGTGGATGAGATCCGCCCTGAGTACCTCAAGTCTCTGGATGTTGTGGGGCTGTCTTGGCTGACACGCCTCTGCAGCATCGCGTGGCGGTCGGGGACAGTGCCTCTGGGATGGCAGACCGGGGTGGTGGTCCCTCTTTTTAAGAAGGGGGACCGGAGGGTGTGTTCCAACTACAGGGGAATCACACTTCTCAGCCTCCCTGGGAAAGTCTATGCCAGGGTACTGGAGAGGAGAATACGGCCGATAGTGGAACCTCGGATACAGGAGGAACAGTGCGGTTTTCGTCCAGGCCGTGGAACACTGGACCAGCTCTATACTCTCTACAGGGTGCTGGAGGGTTCATGGGAGTTTGCCCAACCAGTCCACATGTGCTTTGTGGATTTGGAGAAGGCATTCGACTGTGTCCCTCGCGGCGGCCTGTGGAGGGTGCTCCGGGAGTATGGGGTCCGGGGTCCTTTGCTAAGGGCTGTCCGGTCCCTGTATGACCGAAGCAGGAGCTTGGTTCGCATTGCCGGTAGTAAGTCAGACTTCTTCCCGGTGCATGTTGGACTCCGGCAGGGCTGCCCTTTGTCGCCGGTTCTGTTCATAGTTTTTATGGACAGAATTTCTAGGCGCAGCCAGGGGCCGGAGGGTGTCAGGTTTGGGGACCACGCGATTTTGTCTCTGCTTTTTGCGGATGATGTTGTCGTGTTGGCCCCTTCACACCAGGACCTTCAGCATGCACTGGGACGGTTTGCAGTCGAGTGTGAAGCGGCTGGGATGAAAATCAGCACCTCCAAATCCGAGGCCATGGTCCTCAGTCGGAAAAGGGTGGCTTGCTCACTTCAGGTTGGTGGAGAGATCCTTCCTCAAGTGGAGGAGTTTAAGTATCTTGGGGTTTTGTTCACGAGTGAGGGAAGGATGGAACGGGAGATTGACAGACGGATCGGTGCAGCTTCTGCAGTAATGCGGTCGATGTACCGGTCTGTTGTGGTGAAGAAGGAGCTGAGCCGTAAGGCAAAGCTCTCGATTTACCGGTCAATCTACGTTCCTACTCTCACCTATGGTCATGAGCTTTGGGTCATGACCGAAAGGACAAGATCCCGGATACAGGCGGCCGAAATGAGCTTTCTCCGCAGGGTGGCTGGCCGATCCCTTAGAGATAGGGTGAGAAGCTTGGTCACTCGGGAGGAGCTCAGAGTAGAGCCGCTGCTCCTCCACATCGAGAGGGGTCAGCTGAGGTGGCTCGGGCATCTGTTCCGGATGCCTCCTGGACGCCTTCCCGGGGAGGTGTTCCGGGCACGTCCCACTGGGAGGAGACCCCGGGGAAGACCTAGGACACGCTGGAGAGACTATGTCTCCCGGCTGGCCTGGGAACGCCTCGGTGTCCCCCCGGAAGAGCTGGATGAAGTGTCCAGGGAGAGGGAAGTCTGGGCATCTCTGCTCAGACTGCTGCCCCCGCGACCCGGCCACGGATAAGCGGAAGAAGATGGATGGATGGATGGTATATAAATCATAAATCTAATTATTTTTTCTTTTTTACTTTTTTTCATTTAGACAATTATACATCACATTAAGTTTTTCAGTTTATTTTAATTGAAATTAATGGAAATTTTATATGCAATTAATATACATAATCTTACAGATTTTAAGCTTTTTTTGTAGTGTAACCACATAAAACTCTTTTGCTGTTGATTTTAGTATCAATGATGTATTACATTTTTTGTTGATAATTTGAATTTTATTTTTATATTTTCTGTTTTCATTTAAATTTTATTTTAAGTTTTAGTAATTTAGTTCATTTGTTTAATAAATATGTCTATATAGTTTTAATTAAGTTTTATTATATTTATTTTAGTACTTACACTTAAACTAAAAGGAAAAAATGCAACTAGCTGAAATGTATTAAGAGTCACATGATCAATCTCATTAGATCTCATTAGATAGGTCACATGAAAATAGTGCAGGAATATTTTTCAGGATCCTGTTTATTTCCAGGCTTAAGCGTCTCAGACTTGAACCCCAGTGTGTGTCCAGTGCACTTTTTCAAGCCCTTATGTAATATATGGGTGGAGGGGCAAAAATCAATTCCAAATGTAGCACTTTGTCATTGCATTCTTGGTGCTCCGAAATCAGATCCAGGAAAACACGAGCCCAAAAACCACTGGAATAAAGAGAAGACTCCAGATGACCTCTGAACAAGCACGGTTACAATCTCAGTTTAAATGTGGTGGAGGCTGTTAAATCCTCAGTTATGTGGTAAATGTAAAACATAATATGTATTGCATGCCAAAAATAATATTCTTGATGCCGCTTCGTTTGCTTAGGTGGTGGAAAGTTAAAGAATCAATGAGGAGATGCACAAATGTCTGATGTTTATGAAGATAATTACAAAAACAGCTTTGCTTTAAAACCTTTGACACACCGTCTCTGCTACTGTATGATTGACAAACATAACGTGACGAGTTCAGTGACTGTGAGTCAAAATGGAAAATGAGGTCAAAACACATTGTGGTGTTAGTTAAGTCATTCATGTCCAGTAGAGGACAGTTGAAACACTTTTCAGATAAAGTCGGTTTCTAAGATAAGGTTACAGATAGATTTTTTTTTTTGGCATCAACAAGTCACATATGTGTTCTCTTAGTATCATGTGTTATTCGGTACAAATATAGAATGATTTAAGTAAAATTGACTTTGAACGGTAGTTGTGCTTGTTGAAACATACGGGTGGGACGGATGAAACATAACAGTTTAAACTGCAACTATTCATCTAATGCTTGTTTTTATGAACAATACCTGACAAGTAACTTATGTACATATTGTTACAAACATATTTTGTCATTTATTTTAATTTAAAGGCTCATATTAACCATTTTTGTTCTGTCGCCCAATAAACAATAGGCAATAAGCATATGCACATTTTGCGTAATCTTTCTTTTTGAAGAAGACCGACAAATCCATTTACAATTCATTTTCTTACATTTCTTCCTTGAGTCATATTGAGTGTTTGCTAGTTGAACGTAAAAGAAGACGTAAAGAAGAAAGATTTTCGCGGGTCTGGTCGGCATTGCGTGCTGTACGTTCTGACGAAATTTGACGTACATAACGTGAGTGATTTTCAAGGAAATCTCAATGTTTCATCCGTCCCGCGTTTCAATCGTCCCGGCTCTCCGCTACTGATAAAGTGAGTGATTGTGTTGTCCGGCAGTGTTTCTGCTCCAAACATCAATAGTTATGTATGTTTATAGCAATAAAAACACTGGATGGAAATGACAAGATGCACATAAACTCAAAAATTGAGTGTGAAAAAACGTATGCGTTCAATTTGAGGTGGACACATTTTTTTTATCTATATGCTTTGAAGGAGTTACACCGCACTCACGATCATCAAGGTGCCAGACAAACAAGACTCAAGATCTCAAAAAATAAATAAACTGTCCGCACACTTAAATCCTTTAAGCAAATTTAATCACCAAGCTTTCGGTCAAATGACCATCCTCAGGGCATACAGACAATAAATGTAACAATCAATTTAACTGTGTTCAAATACATCAGGACAATCAACAGTGATTACCAGTTACGCTAACTTGTATGTTGGATTCGTTGAACAATAGTTTATTTTTAATGAGGATAGAAATCCCTTCTTCAGTAATATCATCAGATATTTTAGATATTTAGATGATGTCTTGTGTGTTTTTAAAGGGTCCCAAGATGAGTTGAATGAATTCACGACTCACCTCAACAGGATGAGTTCAGATACAAAATTCAGTGTAGAATCTGACTCCAAACGTGTGCATTTTTTAGACATGTGGATCAAACTAGAAGATGGTAGATTGACCACAACCCTCTACCGTAAAGAGACTGATCGCGATTTGTTCCTTCTGGCAAGCAGCTCGCATCCCAGTGCCCTAAAAAACGGCCTGCCTAAGAGTCAATTCTATAGACTGAGACGGATTTGCCATTCAATTGAAGAATTTAAGGAGAATGCTATAGATATGAAGCAAAGATTTCTAGCCAGGGGTTATCCCACTAAAAGTATTGAAGAGGCATATAATATCGGCCTCTCTACACCACGACCACACCTTTTGAAAAAAAAAGTGTTAAAAAGGATAAAAAGTTTTCTGTCTCCTGCATAACTTCTTTTACTCCAAGATCCTTTATAATTAAAAACACCATAATGAAATATTGGCACCTAATATCTGATGATTCTTCTCTTCAGGATAAATTTAAGGATCCTCATTTGTTTGTGTCCAGACGGTGCCCTAACCTCCGCAATAGGCTAGTTAAAGCATGTATAAGATCAGCTCCTACCCAAACACTCCTTAGGGATGGTAACTAACTATCCCTGTGGGAATTGTGCCCAATGTAATAATACACACAAGACCTGGCTATAACTTTAAACATCCCAGATCCGGTAAGAGCTACAATGTGAAGGGCATTATTACATGTAAAACTAAGAATGTTATCTACACTTTAAGATGCCCTTGTGACATGGTGTATGTGGGAAAGACCACACGTAGTTTAAAACAGAGGATCAGTGAACATAAAATCTCTATTAGACATGCCGACCCTAACTACCCTGTGGCCTGTCACTTTACAGAGTGTGCTCATTCAGTCTCTTCTCTCCGCTTTCAGGGAAGAATTAGCAGATTAAATTACCTAGAGGTGGCAATATCGATAAAGTGCTATGCCAAAGGGAACTTTACTGGATTCATACTTTGGATGCCTTATATCCTAAAGCAGGGGTGTCACTAGGATTTTCATTTTAGGGGGGCTAAGCCCCCAATGAGGGTATGATTTTATTTTTTTTTATTATAAAAAAAGGTAACACTTTAGTTAAGGATCTAATGCTCACTATTAACCAGTTTCATTACCATGCAAAGGCAGAGTTTTATAATCACTGTGGTCCCAAATGTGAGGTAGGGGTTCTGGGTTTCCCTGAGAAAATTTTGATATTTTGATTTCTCTGATCTACATATTTTAAGATGTTTTGAAGGCCAACAAATTTGGATAACAGCTTTAAAACCATGTCAGTGGGCAGCTGATTATTTTTCTCTCCTCATCAGCATCACACTCTTTTTCTCTTTGTTTTTATCTTGCCCTATATCTTCCCCTCCTAAAGCTGAGCTTTGACTGATATAGGCTTTTCATTTTTGTCTGTCAGTGAAGAAAGTAAACATAGAGTCAACTGATAGGTTGATTTTGCCTATGAATCATTTTCTCAGACGCGTTTATTTACTGAAAGCTACTAAAGCTAGGTAATTAAGTTTATTAAATGCATTCACAATATGTAGGCTACACATTCATTATTGATCTTATGCCTAATACAGGGCCGTAGACAGGGCTTTATAATCAAAGAGGTCCTAAATTTGAGGTAGGGGGTTCAAATTTTTTATTTCTCTGATGTGCATTCAAGACGTTTTTAAGACCCAAAAAAGGATAAGAAATAGCTTTAAAACCATGTCAGTGGGCAGTAGATTATTTGTCAATACCTGCTCTCTCCTCATCTCCATCACTCTTTCTTTTTTTCTCAGTCTCTTCATCCCTTTCTCTTCCCTTCCTAAACCTGAGCTTTTTTAATTTACTATAGGCTACAATTTGTATTATATTCTCAATATGTACACATTCATTATTAATCTTGTGCCTAACATGATGAAAACGGCTTTGTTAATGTTTCTTGTCCCCAAACAATGACAGTAAACTAATTATTACATTACATAAGTCACGTTACATAGGCATATTTTCAGTTCAAAATGGCGAAATTAGACAAACCTATATTAGTTTGCCTGATTATTTTAGCCCCCCTAAAAAGGGCCTAATGACGCCTCTGTCCTAAAGGTTTAAATGTGGACTTCGACATGAGTGTCATGCTTTAGTCACAGCTGTACTGTTTTTATAAGTCTTGAACACTGCAGTTTATGAAGGTTTTACTGATGTTCTTGCAGTCTCTATGCACTTATGCAGCAAGCATGTATGTATGTATGTATGTATGTATATATATATGCGCCTGTATTTTTGTATAATTTTTGTATATGTGTATTTATGTTTGTTTCTTGTAGTGGGGATTTTTACTATGGGGAGTAAATGTGTAAATTACCAAGATAACTCAGTATATTGGGTAGGTTAAAGTTAAACTACAACTCCCACCATTGGACTACAACTCGCCTAAAATTGATTGTTACATTTATTGTCTGTATGCCCTGAGGATGGTCATTTGATCGAAAGCTTGGTGATTAAATTTGCTTAAAGGATTTAAGTGTGCAGACAGTTTATTTATTTTTATCTAATATGCTTAAAACGGAGACGTTTTTCCTTTGAGTTTTTCGCGTACAGACGACACCATTGTCAAAACGATCCCTATTCACACGGATCCGCGAAAACGACTAAAAACGCTGTATTCTGCTGCCAGGCCACTAGATGGCGATGAAACACTATAGACTGAACACGTAATACGCATGTGTATGACATCATCGTCTTCAGAGATTCACGTTTTTGTTGTTCACACTGAGGCCACATTTACATATAGCCGGGTATTTCGAGAAACGAATATT
This sequence comes from Gila orcuttii, assembly GCA_026230005.1. Lineage (NCBI taxonomy): Eukaryota > Metazoa > Chordata > Actinopteri > Cypriniformes > Leuciscidae > Gila > Gila orcuttii. The sequence goes on along the minus strand of JAPDVR010000002.1, from coordinate 68,353,041 downwards.
TCCCCACCTCCGTTTTCAATAATAACATTATTGAATAATAACATCGTTTTCCAAAAAAATTGTCATTTACATCAACCCGCATAAATACGCCGTCGAGCGCCATCATAACTATGCCAAACTGGGCGCTCACGTGATGTTAAGCATTTTCTGGCGCATAATGTGACGTTTGAGAACCTAAAACCCGTTTTTCCCAGTTGACACAGCAACACATAACCGGTGTTATCAGGAATCTCCACTTTGGCCGGAGTTTTTAGAAATAATCGTTTTCTGTGATAAAAACGGGGTTTTCGTGTAAATGAGAGGCCAAACGGCAGGGAAATATCTGTGTCTTCCCTTCGTGTAAACGGGGCATGAGACCGTTTTCAAAAACTTGCACTTTGAAACCCGTTTTCAAAATTTGCGTTTTCAGGCATCCAAAACGTCATTTTCGTGTAAACGAACGGCCAGAACGCATAAAAAGTTTTACGTTTTTAGTTGAAAACGGTTACATGTAAACAGCCCCTGGAAACATATTTACTGAATAAATCCCTCAATCACCTCATGTGACTTTGCCTCAGCGTCAGCTGTGATTGGATAACCGGAGTAACCAGCGGACCAATGGCGTCGCAGCGTCTGAAAGTCGAAGTGTGTGATCAGAATGATTGGGTTTAATTCCCTCCAGAAGCGTCTCACACACACGAGTGTGTTCCCGAACACCAGCATCCGAACGCTAGAGAACATGACAGTGTTTTCGTCTGACGCTCGAGACACACTCGTTTATGATGGAGGGAAAAAGAGAAGGATTGCAGAAACTTACAGTTTTATTACTGATATTCTGCACCAGGAAGTGATGATTTTGTTCTCTTGACCACATGAGACGGAAACACTGCTTTATTCACAAATGTTTTATGCAATATTGTGCATAAGTTAAATTATCAACTTTGGATTGAATCATTGATTTCCCAAATCACGCGTGTTGTTGAGGAGAAGTGTATGAATGTTTGTTTCCAACATGGAATTTCTAATAAAAAAGGTAATTACAACTTTTTATCTCAAAATTCTGACTTTATTGAAATACTGAATTTAGAATTTATAAAATTCTTTTTTTTTTCTCAGAATTGCGCATTTTTATCTCACAATTGCTAAAAATACAGTCAGAATTACAAGATATAAACTCGGCATTGTGAGAAATAAAGTCTCAATTAAAAAAGATAATTGGAACTTTTATATCTCGCATTATAAAACCTGCAACTGAGAGGAAAAAAAAGTCAGAACTGTGGGATAAAAAGACACAATTACTTTTTAAATTTTTAATTCTGTGGTGGAAAACAAGACTGAATTATTTATTTGTTGTCTTGTAATTTCGTGTCGTTGTTATTGAGTGTGACCTATATGCATTGCATATTCAGCTGTTCCTCTGTCAAAGATGCTCAATGTTTGTAGTATGATCAGCTGTTATCAGAACTATTAAAGTGCCTCTATTATGCTTTTTCAGATATTCCCTTTCATGCAGTGTGTAATAGAGCTGTTTGTGAATGTAAAAGCTCTGCAAAGTTTCACAGATCAAAGTGCAGATTAATAAAGTTATTGTCTCCTAAAAGAAAGAATTGATTCTGAACTGCCGAAACGAGATGAATTGATATGGTAAAATCTATGCATCATTACTGTCTTCTTTACAGTGTGTACAATCGTTGAGGATTGAGGAAGCCTTCAGTCGACCAATCACAGCAGACTGGGCCATTTGGCCAATCAGAGCAGAGCAGCTCTCGGAGAGGCGGGGCTTAGAGAGTCTGAATCTTCTGGTGATGTGCAATGTATGTTATGAGAAAATGAAAGTGTTTTTGACCTTTGGTGCATGTAAATCTGTTGTAGGAGATGCAAAAACATCAGGAACCTTTAAAATAGCATAATAGGAGCATTTTAAAGAATCACGGAATAATTTGATAGTTTTCCGCAATCTCTGAAACGCTGTTATTCATATTATGATCACAAACATTTCTGAATTCTTGCGCTGGTGATTTCAAGGCAAGTGAAAACTTTACATGTTGAGCTCAGAAATACCAGCTCATAAATGAAAGCAAAAACATCGACATACAGTTTATGACATCAATAAATCAGAACTGGGGCTTGTTGGATGAGGGTTTGATAGTTGATGCTAATTTATAATATGTTGGAAATTTCAAGCAGATTTTACTCTAGCATAACACCGTAAAAACAAGTGTTTTATGTGCAATATGCACACCTTGAATGCATTGAACAAAAGTTTCAGCCAAATGCATAAATGTGCATGAAATGTAAATGGAAGCATATGAATCTTTAGCAGCTTCTTTCAGCAGACTCAGCGTTTCTGTCTCTCTGATGTACAGTACATACAGTAAAGGGGAGGTTTGAGACTATTTATGATTCCTGTGTGGATGCTTGTGTTTCAGTACAGCTCTGCAGCTTTACACAATACTGACCTGTGGACAGTTGCATTAACTTTGACCAACAAGCAGTTAGTTTGAGCTTATCAGTCTTACGTTTGTGGTTTCAAATGAGACCGATCTACCTTTTTATGAAACTGACTTTATAGGGTTATTATAGTTAAATAAAAATATAACTATAAAAAAACATTTGCAATTATACTTTAAATTAAATAAACATTGGCCAAAATAAAATGTATACAAATATACAAATATAAACTTAATTATTACAAATATAATCTTTATTTCAGCTAGTTTAAAATTATAAATGCATGTTTCAAAAATGACAAAAGCCAGAACAAAATTGATAAAACTTTAACTAAAAATAAACTGAAAAGGAAAATATAAAAATAAAAACTAAATCAAAATATTAATGAAAATTATAGTAGTATCTCAGTGATACTTAAATAACTGGTTATTACAGTTAACTCAAACTAAAACCATAAAATGTACAATATATATATATATATATATAAACACAAAATTATAGATTTTATTTAAGCTGATTTACAAAACACACAACAAAATTTCTAAAGCGTTAACTAAAATTGAATTGAAAACTGAAAGAATAAAAATGAAAACTATATACTAAAGTATAGTATAAACTATAACAATATGTCAATTATACTATAATACAATAACTGGTTTTATTGAGTATAATTCATTAGTGCATGTTATTCTAAAATAATTACTGTTTGCCTTCAAAAACCGTTCATCTAAATATAATAACTTTATAGTATTAAATCAAGTCTAATTCCCTCAGATGTGTCATTATGAGGAAATTGCTGATGCTGTTTCATCTTGACTACAGACTTTCGAGGGAAACAGTTGCAGGATGATCTTTTTCCAGCAGTGACAACAGAGGGGATTTCCAAATCTTTCACAGACTGTAGATGTGTAATACAAACACATATCGTAACACACAGGAAGCCAAAGCTAATAACTATACTGGTTAGACAGTAATATGGTATATTAGTGTCTCTGATCTCACAGAGTGACAGATTGCAGACGTTTATCTTTTGCTGTAATGGTTTTTCTGTCTTTTCTTCTAGTGAAGCTCATGAACAGCGTCAGCATCATTAGTGTGTGATATAAACCAACGCTCTCCCGACCAATTCATACGAATTGGGAAACTCGTAAAATAAACTATAACATCTGTATGAGATATAAGATATTTTTAAGTTTAATAGGTGAAACCTAGTTATTTACTCTTCCGTCATCCCTAAGTGTGGATGTCCGTATGGATGTTTAAATGATCTTTTGCATTGATTTTGAGACTGTAAATGGATCCCATATGGCGAGTTACATGTAGTGTTTGCGTTGGGCATGTCGTGTGGTGGTTTGCCATAGAGTGATGTAACCTCTGTTTCTTCTGACGGCGTTGGTTTATATCCACACCGCTGATACAGCTTTGGCTGGCTAATGTAATGTATTCTGCATATGGCCGAGGAGTTTTAACTCTTCCTCTTTTCTTTTTTTCGTTTTCATATCATATATATAAAAAAAAATCTCTGAGATTGTTTTTGTGGCCCATTAGTTTTTTCTGACCCTTTTCCACCGTCTCTCTGTCCCTTAAAGTCCCCATGAAATCTAAATTGACAACTTGTTTTTTTTTATGGAATATTGCAGTGTTTATTATAAATTATTTGTCTGTGCACATCATTATTGTTTTAAGTCCATGTTCCTGGTAATGTTGAATGAGAATAAGTTCCTCTTGCAGCATCTCTTCTCTTCTCTGATGATGTGGGCGGGGCTATAACCTGTCACTCACATGAGATCAGCCAATAACAAACAACAACCATCCAATCAATTCCCCACAGACACAATCAAGCCCCGCCCACATTTGTTCTTGTTCCAGAAGCGTTTCACTCAGACATGCGTCAACTTCAGTTTCATGCCGGCTTTAAGTTGTGACTGAAAGCTCTTGAATAATTAATGAGGGCAACACTTTTTAGATTATTGTCTCTTGCTTATCACAATCATATTATATATCGTTCATGGAACATTTTTTCTGATACATTTTAGTTAGACGTTCGTCTAACATTAAAAAATATATATATACTAATTGTTTCCGAATGTTCAGAGAACATTCAGCAACATCTTATTTTTTCAGTAGCCCTTAATGTTTTCTGAAACATTCACATAACCATTAAAAAAAATATTTTTTTAATTTTCAAACAACGTTCAGAGAAAAAAGTAATTTACTTTTAAAAGTAAAAGTAAAAGTAAAAAGTAATGCTTTCATAACAAAACATTCTCAGATTTTTGTTTGCTGGGAACACCCTTTTAAAATCTCTGATGTGAAACAGACTTAACCTAGGGTTAAAATAGCCTAATAATGTCTTCATCTCTGTAGATTTCCAGGACTGTCAGTTTTACTGTTCATCATAACTATAGTATCATTGTTCAGCGGCACAATAATCACTCTTTTATATGGCAATAAAGGGCTTTTCTTGGCGTGAATGAATGAACTGTAGGATCTAATGACTCTTTGTTTTGGCTGAAACTGAAAGTATTCCTCAAATATTTTGCTCAGTTATCAATATTTATTTTATGTTTTTAGTTTACACCCATGAACAGCATTACGAGCTCTGAGGTCTGAAGCTCGTCCAGGCCGTTATTAACATCCCTGAACCACACAAGAACTGTGTTTTAAGGCTGTGAACATGCTAGTTTATTTTCTTAACTGCTTATTTTTAGTTCAAGCCTTTCAAGTAAAACACTCAGTATATTTATAAATATGTGTATTAATGGGTGGGTGCATTTTTGATAAAATCAGAACAATAATATTCTGAAACTGACCGCAAATCTTACACTTAATAGTGTATTTTCCTGAAAAACTGTGCAGCTGACCAATGCCAGACTTCAGCTTGATTCTGTGGAGAATAAATCACAGTAGTCGTCTATAAAGTGCACTTCTCACCGTTAAGCGCCGCTCACTGTTACACCTCTATACAGTGGGTTTGTCCGCCTGATTAGCGGTTTTTGCAGTATGGTTGTAATTAGCGTTTCCTCATTAAACCGTCTGGCCGACTGAGTCCACGCTAGTGCCTGTTAAGGCCTGGCAGGGGTGCACCATGGGAATGTGACGAGTTTGTTGCTGTAAAAATCCAATAGTCTGGCAAAAGGTGACATGCTGTCACAGTGGTTGAGCAACAAATTAAATAAAAGCTGGATCTATTCGTTAGCAGTTGTTTTAATGAGAACAATAACTTCTCAGAATCTCAGGATACAACAACATGACAAACTGAACAACCTCTATAATACGATGAGATCAACCGAAGAACATAACAAACACTGTGCTATATATACACAGGATAGTCCATAAAAGGGAATGAGAAACAGGTGCAGAGAATCAATCAACCAATGAATCGCCATAGAAACAACTGCTAACACAGAAAACAGTGCAAAACTAACATAAAGCCCAACTCAAACAGAGCAGACATGACACATGCAAAGTTATAGATTTTGACTTCATTATTAGATGTGGTTGTGTTGTCCTCAGGTGCGGATCGCTTCGTGACATCGAGACCACACTCTAAAAACTGATTTCAACTTAACTTTGGGTCAAATATGGACAAACCAATATGGTTAGATTTTTACATTACATTTTTAACCCAACGTTTGGGTTTGTCCATGTTTGACCCAACGTTGAGCATTTTTTAGAGTGATCAGTTACGAGCCGCTCTGCAGCTTCAGGCTGTGCATCGGCGTGTGTATCGTGTGTATCATGTGTTCCTCGTGTATCACTGTCATCAGCTGCTGACGGATCCACGAGAAGCTCTGTGTGTGTGTGTGTGTGTGTTTATATATATATATATATATATATATATATATATATATATAACACGAAACAAGTAACACAAACGTGCGATTTGTATGTAGAAAGACTGAAAGGGTATTTCTTGTAAAACAATCTTATAATGTATATATAGACAGACAGATATGTCTTGGTATAGCATTTAATTTAAATAGTTAATCCTATACATTAACTTATAATGTTAATCATCAGATCACAACTTTAATTTAAGTTATGTTAATGCTTTACACATTTTTTGGCTTTAAATCTTTTATTGCACCGTATCAGGTGAGTTGGGCTGCATCTGCTGAAAGGACATTTGGTGAATTTATGTGATATTTAGAGAGTTTCTTTATTATAAATATTATGTTCGATTTGTCAAGCCAGCATTAGAAGTAGCTGTGCAGAAACACAGTGTCAGATTTGTAGGCGATGTGATTACATAACCTGTCTGTTAAAACAATCACATCTGGCGGTTTAATATTGTCACAGCTGGTTTAAATATGCCATACTTCAAAATTCACTGCATACTGTACTAAAAGTGATGTCAGGTTAGCATGAATCTGTTCAGACATCATTTATCTGTTGTCATTGCATGCGTGTCTCAGGTGAAGGTGGTGACGGCGTGAGCTCGAGAGTGTAAAATATCGTGTGATGACAGAAAAGACAAAAGCACTGAGATCGGCCTGTAATTGACTAATTCTGTAGGATCAAGTTACGTTTTTTTTAACAAGTCATTTAATCATAGCCAGCTTAAATTTTTTTGGTATGTATCCTAATGACAAAGATGAATTAACGATATTGAGAAGAGGATCTGCAGCTCTTTCAGTAGTTTAGTCGGTATAGGGTCTAACATACATGTTGTCGATTTAGATGATTTAACAAGTTTAGAAAACTTCCTCTCCTATAGCAATGAATGAATCGAATTTTTCATTAGTGAGACTACACTGCACTGTCTGATGAGATACTGTAATAGACGGTTACATAGTTATAATTTTCTTCCTGATATTAGTCATTACTGTTGTGCTGCTTGGAAACGTCTGGGCTTGAAACTTTATTTTCCGTTAGTTTAGCCACTGTTTCAAATAAATACCTTGGGTTTTGTTTATTTTCTTCTAATAGGGTTGAAAAATAAGCAGATCTAGCAGTTTTTAAGGCCTCTCTGTATGCAATCATGCTCTCTTTCCATGAAATGCAAAATACCTCTAGTTTTTTTTTTTTTCTTCCAGTTACGCTCCAATTTTTTATTTTTGGGAACATTTAATTTTATATTTAACAATATTATTACAACATTATTTTCCTGTTTTATCTGTAAAGCTTCTTTGAAACAATCTGTATTGTAAAAAGCGCAGTATAAATAAAGGTGACTTGACTTGACACTGCACTCCTACTAAATCAACACACTGTCTCATTAGTCATGACCAACTTTAATCAGCACTGAATTAGTAGAATGACAATTCATTTTTTATTTTTATTTATTTATTTATTTTTTTTTTTATTCGGGACAGTGCACTTTAATGAACAATCTAACATTTCTGTACAGACTGTAAATGAGCCAGGTTATAGCATAAATGCTAATTTTCACCTGTAGTCCCGAGGCAGGAAGACAACAAAATATAAAATGAAATAATGCAACACAATAGAATATGACAATATACCATATCAAGCAAGAAACACATCAGCACACATTCAGGCAGTATACATTGTATCAATAAAATGAGTCAAAATGAGGCCATAACTGGGAACTTTTTTTTTGGAAGCTGTTTAAGGTGCTTTTTAAATGTGCAGTAAGTGGGACATTCTCTAATGTTTGTTGGGATGCTGTTTCAAAAATGACCTCCTCTGATAGACAAAACAGTTTGTCCAAAGGTAGTTTTTCTATGCGTGATCTCTATATCTCCTCTGAATGAAGCTCTGGTACAACAACCTCTGTCAGACCTTGGTTTAATGTATGTAGAAAGTGCAGGTGGGGCCAGTCCATGCAAATTCATGCAAAAGCTATTTTTAAAATGAATAAAATTTTCAAAATTGAGCATATTGTATTTTCCTAAAATATTACACTGATGGTATGACAGAGGTTTTTGATCAAGTATTTTTGTAGATTTTTTGAATAACATTTCTATGGGTTTTAAAATTGTATTTCCAGTGAGTGACCAGGTTGTGATGCAGTAATCTATATGTGAAAATATCATTGAGACATGTCATGATACCCTCATGTCATGATTTGATACATATCTCGATACTGAACTCACGATAATTATTATTGCGATACTCCAAGACGTTTGATAAAAGGTTAACAAAAATATGTACTGTTGATTTAAAATGCTAAATTTGGTTTTACATTGTGTGTGTAAATGAATAGGCTTAGATTTGGTGCTAGAAACCCAAAGCACGGGACAATAGAGACACCAGAATAACAATATTCATGATTCTGAAGCTGAAAATACAGAATTATTTTAGACGAATATTCTTGATATCTGTCACTGATATATTTAAAATAATGGAGGCCACTTTTTACTAGTAACATAAGACTTTTTGCATTATCAGGACCCACAAATATTCCCCCATTGCATTATTATACATTATATTCAACATTATATATAGTAGGTTAATGTAGTACTGACACTAAAACTCTGTAAACTTGACTTTTTTTCTCACACAGTAGTTTTTTATTTTGGATGAGCTATACACAATATATATTGTCACTATCCACAATACATTTTTGTATTGCAATATATTGTGACACTATTTATTGTTACACCCCTACAATTCATCCTTCATTTTTTCTTCTATAACTCACTGTGTTTCAATCAGATCTTATTTATTTGGTGTTGTAAGTATTTGGGGAGTCATTTTTTAAGAAATTATAAAGTATGAACATTTTGAAGGAATTGTATGGTCAATGTTTTTGGGTTATCATCAGTGTTGGGGAAAGTTACTTTTAAAAGTAATGCATTACAATATTGCGTTACTCCCAAAAAAGTAACTAATTACGTTACTTAGTTACTTTTTATGTGTTACATTACTTTTTGCATTACTTTTTCTCACCTGGGCTGGGCTTGCTTGTTTGTTTTTTAATAACAACAAAAAAAAAGTTATATTTTTGACTAATGTTAAGGCCCTTTCACACCAAAAGAAAAGTGAATGAGCCTCAGGCTGAAGGAAATGCATATTTACTCCTGTACAGTAGAGGGCGCCGCGCAAACAAACCTTTCAGCCATTCTGGATTAAAGAACAATTTTATTTCTACTATCAAAGAGTGATTACACTCTTATTTCTAAATCTAATCTAAAGTCATTTTTGCTTATTAGTATGGTTGAATTAGATAATTGAAGGTCAGCAGCAAAGAAATTGGTTAATAAAGTGAGATTAAATACATCAAGTATATTTGTGTAATTTAATATAGTTAATTATAAAAGTTTTGCGTAAAATTCTGAGATTGCATTTTACTGTTTTTATTCATTTTGAGGAATACTGAATGTTTTCGTGCAAGTGAGAAGAGTAAATGCATGTTCACATTTTGTCTAGCACTAAAATAACCATCATGTTCACACACACACACACACACACACACACACACACACACACACACACACACACACACACACACACACACACACACACACACACACACACACACACAACACCTCCTCACTTTATTGAACAGGGACAGGAGAGCTGTCAGTCAATACATGTGAAAAAGTTACTTATTTTAAAAAGTAACTTAGATATTTTGTTGTAAATTGAAAAAGTACTTTACTAGTTACTTGAAAAAGTAATCTGATTACGTAACTCAAGTTACTTCTGGCTGCTTCTAATCAGCACTGAATCAGTGTAATGACTAAAATAAAAATAAAAAGTTCTATAACTCACGGTGATTCGATCAAATATTATGTGGTATAGTAAGTATTTGGGGAGTACTTGCTGAGGAAGTTATAAACTATGTAACTATGCTGAATGTTTTGAAGGAACTGTTTGGTCAACGTTTTTCAGTTACCATGTTATAAGGGATGATAAGCAGCCTCTCCTGCTGAATGTGCTGCTCGCATTAGTGCCTATTTAGGGACACACCCCTCCCTAAACATCTCAGATAACACACACACACACACACACACACATACACACACACACACACACACGAGCTCAGCTGATAACTGTGTCCATGTGGCCGGAAGAGCATGAACTCACAGCCACAAAACGTTGTCATGTAAGTTTAACTTGTCATGTAAGTTTAACACTGTGTGTGTGTGTGTGTCTCATTAGGGACTGCACTGTCCCGATACACTGCTTCTGTGACCCGTCTACAGGTGTGTGTCTTGCCATGTCATCATTGGGGGTCAGAGGTCAGGCGGTGGCCAGCTCCAGGATCGAGGTCAGTGGGCCAGTAAAGCTGAATATCTGCTGGCTGTTGCCGGGCAGATTATCGGTCTGGGTAACGTGTGGCGATTCCCGTATCTGTGCTACAAGAACGGAGGAGGTGAGACACTCAGCGCTGTAAACATCACAAAACAATATGCATGCTCTTGTATGTCTTGTTTATTGGGGTGTAACAATATATCGTGTCACAATATATCGCAATACAAAAATGCCACAATATGTATCGTGGATAGTGACAATATATATTGTGTATAGTTCACTCAAAATTAAAATTAATGTGTGAGAAAAAAATTAAAGTTTTCAGAGTTTTAGTGTCAGTACTACATTCAACTTCTATATATAACGTTGAAAATAATGTATAATAATGCAATGGGGGAATATTTGTGGTCCTGATAATGCAAAATGTCTTAATTTACCAGTAAAAAGTGGCCTACATTATTTTAAATATATCTAGTCAGTGACAGTGCAAGAATATTCGTCTAAATAATTCTGTATTTTTTTACCTTCAGAATCATGAATATTTTTATTCTGGTATTTCTATTGTCCTACGCATTCAGTTATCAGCACCAAGTCCAAATTCATTTACACCCACAATGTAATACCAAATTTTGCATTTTAATCAACAGTACATTTTTTGTTAACCTTTAATCGCAATAATATTGTATCGTGAGTTCAGTATCGTGATATGTATCGAATCGTGACATGAGGATATCGTTACACCCCTGCTTGTTTATGACATTAAATCCCATAATACTCTCGAACAGGTGTGTTTTTTGTGCCGTACATGTTATTCCTGGTTGTGTGTGGCGTTCCTCTGTTCCTGCTGGAGACGGCGCTGGGTCAGTTCACCAGTCTGGGAGGAGTCGGCGCATGGAGGAAAATCTGCCCGCTTTTTGCAGGTTAAATGTTTGAGTTGTTTAAAAGTAACACAGTTGATGAATTTTGCAACACTGTTTATTACTGTGAAGCTGCTTTGAATCTGTATTGTGTAAAGCGCTCAAGTCAAATGACTAAGCTAGTATACAGGCCCAAAATCTTCCTGCATGTATTCGATGGAAGTGCGTCTGTTTTCTCTTTATTTGTAAATGCACCTTTTTATTTTGAGTTTGTGCATTACAGTTTTAAAGAAATAGTTCACCCAAAAATTAAAATTACCCCATGATTTACTCTCCCTCAAGTCATCCTAGGTGTATATGACATTCTTCTCTCAGACGAATACAATCAGAGTTATATTAAAAAATGGCCTGGCTCTTCCAAGCTTTATAATGGCAGTGAAAGGCCGTTTCTGTTTTGAAGTCCATAAAAGTGCATCATATCCATGATAAAAGTGATTCTATCCATCAAAAAAGTGATTCTATCTGTCATAAAAGTGCATCTTAAAAGTGCATCTATCCATCATAAAAGTGCATCTATCCATCATAAAAATGCATCTATCCATCATAAAAGTGCATCTATCATCATAAAAGTGATTCTATCCATCATAAAAGTGCATCTATCCATCATAAAAGTGAATCTATCATCATAAAAGTGATTCTATCCATCATAAAAGTGCATCTATCCATCATAAAAGTGCATCTATCCATCATAAAAATGCATCTATCCATCATAAAAGTGCATCTTAAAAGTGCATCTCTCCATCATAAAAGTGCATCTATCATCATAAAAGTGATTCTATCCATCATAAAAGTGCATCTATCATCATAAAAGTGATTCTATCCATCATAAAAGTGCATCTATCCATCATAAAAGTGCATCTATCCATCATAAAAGTGCATCTATCATCATAAAAGTGATTCTATCCATCATAAAAATGCATCTATCCATCATAAAAGTGAATCTATCATCATAAAAGTGATTCTATCCATCATAAAAGTGCATCTATCCATCATAAAAGTGCATCTATCCATCATAAAAATGCATCTATCCATCATAAAAGTGCATCTTAAAAGTGCATCTCTCCATCATAAAAGTGCATCTATCATCATAAAAGTGATTCTATCCATCATAAAAGTGCATCTATCCATCATAAAAGTGCATCTATCCATCATGAAAGTGATTCTATCCATTATAAAAGTGCATCTGTCCATCATAAAAGTGCATCTGTCCATCATAAAAGTGCATCTGTCCATCATAAAAGTGCATCTTAAAAGTGCATCTCTCCATCATGAAAGTGATTCTATCCATTATAAAAGTGCATCTGTCCATCATAAAAGTGCATCTGTCCATCATAAAAGTGCATCTATCCATCACAAAAGTGCATCTATCCATCATAAAAATGCATCTATCCATCATAAAAGTGCATCTTAATGAAAGTGATTCTATCCATCATAAAAGTGCATCTATCCATCATAAAAGTGCATCTATCCATCATAAAAGTGCATCTATCCATCATAAAAGTGCATCTATCATCATAAAAGTGATTCTATACATCATAAAAGTGCATCTATCCATCATAAAAGTGAATCTATCATCATAAAAGTGATTCTATCCATCATAAAAGTGCATCTATCCATCATAAAAATGCATCTATCCATCATAAAAATGCATCTATCCATCATAAAAGTGAATCTATCATCATAAAAGTGATTCTATCCATCATAAAAGTGATTCTATCCATTATAAAAGTGCATCTATCCATCATAAAAATGCATCTATCCATCATAAAAGTGAATCTATCATCATAAAAGTGATTCTATCCATTATAAAAGTGCATCTATCCATCATAAAAATGCATCTATCCATCATAAAAGTGATTCTATCCATCATAAAAGTGATTCTATCCATCATAAAAGTGATTCTATCCATCATAAAAGTGATTCTATCCATCATAAAAGTGATTCTATCCATCATAAAAGTGCATCATATCCATCATAAAAGTGCATCTATCCATCAAAAAAGTGCATCTATCCATCATAAAATTGCATCATATCCATCATAAAAGTGCATCTATCCATCATAAAAGTGCATCTATCCATCATAAAAGTGCATCTATCATCATAAAAGTGATTCTATCCATCATAAAAGTGATTCTATCCATCATAAAAGTGCATCATATCCATCATAAAAGTGCATCTATCCATCAAAAAAGTGCATCTATCCATCATAAAATTGCATCATATCCATCATAAAAGTGCATCTATCCATCATAAAAGTGCATCTATCCATCATAAAAGTGCATCTATCATCATAAAAGTGAATCTATCATCATAAAAGTGATTCTATCCATCATAAAAGTGCATCTGTCCATCATAAAAGTGCATCTATCATCATAAAAGTGATTCTATCCATCATAAAAGTGCATCTATCCATCATAAAAGTGATTCTATCCATCATAAAAGTGATTCTATCCATCATAAAAGTGATTCCATCCATCATAAAAGTGATTCTATCCATCATAAAATTGCATCATATCCATCATAAAAGTGCATCATATCCATCATAAAAGTGCATCATATCCATCATAAAAGTGCATCTATCCATCATAAAATTGCATCTATCCATCATAAAAGTGCATCTATCCATCATAAAAGTGCATCTATCCATCATAAAAGTGCATCATATCCATCATAAAAGTGCATCATATCCATCATAAAAGTGCATCTATCCATCATAAAAGTGCATCTTTCCATCATAAAAGTGCATCATATCCATCATAAAAGTGCATCATATCCATCATAAAAGTGCATCTATCCATCATAAAATTGCATCTATCCATCATAAAAGTGCATCTATCCATCATAAAAGTGCATCTATCAATCATAAAAGTGATTCCATCCATCATAAAAGTGATTCTATCCATCATAAAAGTGCATCATATCCATCATAAAAATGCATCTATCCATCATAAAAGTGAATCTATCATCATAAAAGTGATTCTATCCATCATAAAAGTGCATCTATCCATCATAAAAGTGCATCTATTAGCTCTAGCCTTAGCGACCGTATATAGACCTCCAGGGCCCTATGCTGATTTCCTAAAAGAGTTTTCAGACTTTCTCTCAGATCTATTGGTCAATGCCGATAAAGCAATAATTGTTGGAGATTTTAACATACACGTAGATAACACAAATGATGCGTTAGGGGCTGCGTTTACAGATTTATTAAACTCATTTGGGGTCAAGCAAAACGTCAGTGGTCCCACTCATCGTCTAAATCATACACTAGATTTAATTATATCATATGGAACCAATCCAACCGATATAGATATTATAGCGCAAAGTGACGATCTCACTGATCATTGTATGGTAACGTGCATATTACGTACTGCTGAAATTTGCCATGTTGCGCCACGTTATCGACCAGGCAGAACAATCGTTCCAACCACTATAGATAGATTCACAAATAGCTTACCTGATCTATCTCAGCTGCTCAGTGAACCCCAACAAACAGATGAACTAGAGGAAATGACTAGCAGTTTGAGCACCATTTTCTCTAGTACATTAGATATTGTTGCACCAATTAGATTAAAAAAGGTTAGAGAGAAAACTAAAGCACCATGGTACAATAGTACTACACATGTTATCAAGAGAGAAACTCGTAACTTAGAGCGTAAATGGAAACAAACTAATTTAGAGGTCTTTAGAATCGCGTGGAAAGACAGTATGTCACGTTATAAAAAGGCTCTAAAAGCAGCCAGGGCTGAGCATCTCCGCAAACTGATAGAAAATAACCAAAATAATCCAAGGTTTTTATTTAACACCGTGGCTAGACTAACAAATAAACAGACATCACCGGAGCAAAATATTCCGTTACAGTATAGTTGTAATGATTTTATGAATTACTTCAATGAGAAAATAGAAAGCATCCGAAATACAATTGTAAATGTACAATCCTCTATGGTGTCTTATGATTCAGCCACAATTATCGCCCCTCAAGAACAACTACACCGCTTTACAACTATAGGACAGGAAGAGCTAAATAAACTTATCTTTGCAGCGAAACCAACAACATGTTTATTAGACCCAATACCCACTAAACTACTGAAAGAAGTGTTACCTGTAGTGGAAGAGCCTCTTCTCAATATTATTAACTCGTCTTTATCTTTAGGTCATGTTCCAAAAATATTTAAGCTGGCAGTAATAAAACCTATTATTAAGAAACCGCAACTAGATCAAAATAACTTAGCAAATTACAGACCCATTTCAAATCTTCCATTTATATCTAAAATACTAGAAAAAATTGTGTCCGCTCAATTGTGCTCTTTCTTGCAAGAAAATGATACCTATGAAAAATTTCAGTCAGGATTCAGACCGCATCATAGCACAGAAACTGCGCTAGTTAAAATTACAAATGATTTACTCTTAGCTTCTGACCAAGGCTGTATCTCAATACTAGTTCTACTCGATCTTAGCGCTGCGTTCGACACTATAGATCATAAAATACTCTTGGATCGACTACAAAACTACACTGGTGTTCAGGGACAGGCATTAAGCTGGTTTAGATCGTACTTATCAGACCGTTACCATTTTGTCTGTTTAAATGGTGAAAAATCGAAGATAACGTCAGTAGACTATGGAGTGGCGCAAGGATCGGTGTTAGGCCCTCTGCTATTCTCAATATATATGCTGCCACTGGGTAATATTATAAGAAAACATGGAATTAATTTCCACTGTTATGCTGATGACACTCAATTATATATTTCATCAAGACCAGATGAAAACACTAACTTATCTAAATTGACAGAGTGTCTTAAAGATATAAAATGCTGGATGACGTGTAATTTCCTGCTATTAAATTCAGATAAAACGGAGGTATTACTTATTGGTCCAAAAAACTACCCACAAAACCTCGTACAATACAACTTTAATTTAGAAGGATGTCCAGTTACTTTATCCACTACAGTAAAAGACCTGGGTGTTATACTAGACCGCAACTTGTCTTTCGAAAATCATATTTCATATGTTACAAGAACAGCCTTTTTCCAACTTAGAAATATTGCTAAGCTACGTAACATGCTATCTGTTTCTGATGCAGAAAAGTTAGTTCATGCATTCATGACCTCAAGACTAGATTACTGTAATGCTTTATTAGCTGGTTGTCCTACATCCTCAATAAACAAGCTACAGTTAGTGCAAAATGCAGCTGCTAGAGTTCTTACTAGGTCAAGAAAATATGATCATATAACACCAATTTTATCATCTCTGCACTGGTTACCTATTAAGTTCCGTAT
Organism: Gila orcuttii; assembly: GCA_026230005.1. NCBI lineage: Eukaryota > Metazoa > Chordata > Actinopteri > Cypriniformes > Leuciscidae > Gila > Gila orcuttii. The sequence goes on along the minus strand of JAPDVR010000002.1, from coordinate 68,336,255 downwards.
CAATTACAAAGTACTATTACTGACCTATAAAGCCCTAAATGGTCTAGCTCCTGTATATTTAATGGACCTTCTATCGCCCTACAATCCATCGTGTTCTTTAAGATCCCTAAATTCGAGGCTTCTGGTCATTCCTAGGATATCCAGATCCACTAAAGGAGGGAGGGCGTTCTCGCATTTCGCTCCTAAACTCTGGAATAGCCTTCCTGATACTGTTCGTTGCTCAGACTCGCTCTCCCAGTTCAAAACTAGATTAAAGACGCATCTCTTCAGCCAAGCATTCACATAATGCTTGCCTCTTATACTACTGTTGAATCAGATCGAATGCATTAATATTATGAACAGCAGCTACGCTAATTACTTCCCATCTGCTTTTCTGCTGTTATCTCGGGACGCTAGTCCCGAGGTAAATAGCGTTCTTCAGCTACAGTCTGTATCCAGCCTCTCACGGAGACTTCAGAGTCCCCAACACCTGCGATGAGACGACTCGACGCCTGTGAAGAGACGACTCAACGCCGGCGATATGTTATGCCCTAAATTAATACATGATGATTAACTAACTGTATTTTTTACGTACATTTCTGAAATGCACTTTCTGTAAAGCTGCTTTGAAACAATATGTATTGTGAAAAGCGCTATACAAATAAATTTGAATTGAAATTTGAATTGAATCTATCCATCATAAAAATGCATCTATCCATCATAAAAGTGCATCTTAAAAGTGCATCTCTCCATCATAAAAGTGCATCTATCATCATAAAAGTGATTCTATCCATCATAAAAGTGCATCTATCCATCATAAAAGTGATTCTATCCATCATAAAAGTGCATCTATCCATCATAAAAGTGCATCTATCATCATAAAAGTGATTCTATCCATCATAAAAGTGCATCTATCCATCATAAAAGTGCATCTATCCATCATAAAAGTGCATCTATCATCATAAAAATGCATCTATCCATCATAAAAGTGCATCTTAAAAGTGCATCTCTCCATCATGAAAGTGATTCTATCCATTATAAAAGTGCATCTGTCCATCATAAAAGTGCATCTGTCCATCATAAAAGTGCATCTATCCATCATAAAAGTGCATCTATCCATCATAAAAATGCATCTATCCATCATAAAAGTGCATCTTAATGAAAGTGATTCTATCCATCATAAAAGTACATCTATCCATCATAAAAGTGCATCTATCCATCATAAAAGTGCATCTATCCATCATAAAAGTGCATCTATCATCATAAAAGTGATTCTATCCATCATAAAAGTGCATCTATCCATCATAAAAGTGAATCTATCATCATAAAAGTGATTCTATCCATCATAAAAGTACATCTATCCATCATAAAAGTGCATCTATCCATCATAAAAGTACATCTATCCATCATAAAAGTGCATCTATCCATCATAAAAGTGCATCTGTCCATCATAAAAGTGCATCTGTCCATCATAAAAGTGCATCTATCCATCATAAAAGTGCATCTATCCATCATAAAAATGCATCTATCCATCATAAAAGTGCATCTTAATGAAAGTGATTCTATCCATCATAAAAGTACATCTATCCATCATAAAAGTGCATCTATCCATCATAAAAGTGCATCTATCCATCATAAAAGTGCATCTATCATCATAAAAGTGATTCTATCCATCATAAAAGTGCATCTATCCATCATAAAAGTGAATCTATCATCATAAAAGTGATTCTATCCATCATAAAAGTGCATCTATCCATCATAAAAGTGCATCTATCATCATAAAAGTGATTCTATCCATCATAAAAGTGCATCTATCCATCATAAAAGTGATTCTATCCATCATAAAAGTGATTCTATCCATCATAAAAGTGATTCTATCCATCATAAAATTGCATCATATCCATCATAAAAGTGCATCATATCCATCATAAAAGTGCATCATATCCATCATAAAATTGATTCTATCCATCATAAAAGTGCATCTATCCATCATAAAATTGCATCTATCCATCATAAAAGTGCATCTATCCATCATAAAAGTGCATCTATCCATCATAAAAGTGCATCTATCAATCATAAAAGTGATTCTATCCATCATAAAAGTGATTCTATCCATCATAAAAGTGATTCTATCCATCATAAAAGTGATTCTATCCATCATAAAAGTGCATCATATCCATCATAAAAGTGCATCTATCCATCAAAAAAGTGCATCTATCCATCATAAAAGTGCATCTATCCATCATAAAAGTTCATCTATCCATCATAAAAGTGCATCTATCATCATAAAAGTGATTCTATCCATCATAAAAGTGATTCTATCCATCATAAAAGTGATTCTATCCATCATAAAAGTGCATCATATCCATCATAAAAGTGCATCTATCCATCAAAAAAGTGCATCTATCCATCATAAAATTGCATCATATCCATCATAAAAGTGCATCTATCATCATAAAAGTGATTCTATCCATCATAAAAGTGCATCTATCATCATAAAAGTGCATCTGTCCATCATAAAAGTGCATCTGTCCATCATAAAAGTGCATCTATCCATCATAAAAGTGCATCTATCCATCATAAAAATGCATCTATCCATCAAAAAAGTGCATCTGTCCATCATAAAAGTGCATCTATCCATCATAAAAGTGCATCTATCCATCATAAAAATGCATCTATCCATCATAAAAGTGCATCTTAATGAAAGTGATTCTATCCATCATAAAAGTACATCTATCCATCATAAAAGTGCATCTATCCATCATAAAAGTGCATCTATCCATCATAAAAGTGCATCTATCATCATAAAAGTGATTCTATCCATCATAAAAGTGCATCTATCCATCATAAAAGTGAATCTATCATCATAAAAGTGATTCTATCCATCATAAAAGTACATCTATCCATCATAAAAGTGCATCTATCCATCATAAAAGTACATCTATCCATCATAAAAGTGCATCTATCCATCATAAAAGTGCATCTGTCCATCATAAAAGTGCATCTGTCCATCATAAAAGTGCATCTATCCATCATAAAAGTGCATCTATCCATCATAAAAATGCATCTATCCATCATAAAAGTGCATCTTAATGAAAGTGATTCTATCCATCATAAAAGTACATCTATCCATCATAAAAGTGCATCTATCCATCATAAAAGTGCATCTATCCATCATAAAAGTGCATCTATCATCATAAAAGTGATTCTATCCATCATAAAAGTGCATCTATCCATCATAAAAGTGAATCTATCATCATAAAAGTGATTCTATCCATCATAAAAGTGCATCTATCCATCATAAAAGTGCATCTATCATCATAAAAGTGATTCTATCCATCATAAAAGTGCATCTATCCATCATAAAAGTGATTCTATCCATCATAAAAGTGATTCTATCCATCATAAAAGTGATTCTATCCATCATAAAATTGCATCATATCCATCATAAAAGTGCATCATATCCATCATAAAAGTGCATCATATCCATCATAAAATTGATTCTATCCATCATAAAAGTGCATCTATCCATCATAAAATTGCATCTATCCATCATAAAAGTGCATCTATCCATCATAAAAGTGCATCTATCCATCATAAAAGTGCATCTATCAATCATAAAAGTGATTCTATCCATCATAAAAGTGATTCTATCCATCATAAAAGTGATTCTATCCATCATAAAAGTGATTCTATCCATCATAAAAGTGATTCTATCCATCATAAAAGTGCATCATATCCATCATAAAAGTGCATCTATCCATCAAAAAAGTGCATCTATCCATCATAAAAGTGCATCTATCCATCATAAAAGTTCATCTATCCATCATAAAAGTGCATCTATCATCATAAAAGTGATTCTATCCATCATAAAAGTGATTCTATCCATCATAAAAGTGATTCTATCCATCATAAAAGTGCATCATATCCATCATAAAAGTGCATCTATCCATCAAAAAAGTGCATCTATCCATCATAAAATTGCATCATATCCATCATAAAAGTGCATCTATCATCATAAAAGTGATTCTATCCATCATAAAAGTGCATCTATCATCATAAAAGTGAATCTATCATCATAAAAGTGATTCTATCCATCATAAAAGTGCATCTATCCATCATAAAAGTGCATCTATCATCATAAAAGTGATTCTATCCATCATAAAAGTGCATCTATCCATCATAAAAGTGATTCTATCCATCATAAAAGTGATTCTATCCATCATAAAAGTGATTCTATCCATCATAAAATTGCATCATATCCATCATAAAAGTGCATCATATCATCATAAAAGTGATTCTATCCATCATAAAAGTGCATCTATCATCATAAAATTGCATCTATCCATCATAAAAGTGCATCTATCCATCATAAAAGTGATTCCATCCATCATAAAAGTGATTCTATCCATCATAAAAGTGATTCTATCCATCATAAAAGTGATTCTATCCATCATAAAAGTGCATCTATCCATCATAAAAGTGCATCTATCATCATAAAAGTGATTCTATCCATCATAAAAGTGCATCTATCCATCATAAAAGTGATTCTATCCATCATAAAAGTGATTCTATCCATCATAAAAGTGATTCTATCCATCATAAAATTGCATCATATCCATCATAAAAGTGCATCATATCATCATAAAAGTGATTCTATCCATCATAAAAGTGCATCTATCATCATAAAATTGCATCTATCCATCATAAAAGTGCATCTATCCATCATAAAAGTGATTCCATCCATCATAAAAGTGATTCTATCCATCATAAAAGTGATTCTATCCATCATAAAAGTGATTCTATCCATCATAAAAGTGCATTTATCCATCATAAAAGTGCATCTATCCATCATAAAATTGCATCATATCCATCATAAAAGTGCATCATATCCATCATAAAAGTGATTCTATCCATCATAAAAGTGATTCTACACTGAAAAAAATGAGTCATTGGATCAAAGTAAAAAAATTGCTTCAACTTGTTACAAGTAATCGGTTTACTTTTTCTCAACTTAAAAAATGCAATTTACACATCACATTTCTATAATCAGTTGAAAGTAAAAATACTCTTTCAACCAAAGAGATTTTTTTAATTAGCATTAAAATTATAAATAATTATTTGGATTAACTTAATTTTTCAAACTTTTAGATATTAAATATAAAAATAAATACAAAACAAAATAACACACAACATGAAATATAACTGAAATTTTGTCTGAAAAAATGAGTCTTTTACACTCTGGAATCAAACATTTAACTGTTTATTTAGTGCAATCTTCCAACAAACCAGAATTTCCACTTGTTCTAAACATTTGAGGAAGAATTCCTTTGATTTACAAAGTCAATACTGAAACTGTCTTAGTTCATGACTTGTATACCTCAATTCCATTTGTTACAGTAAAATTGTCACTCAGACATTTCAGATTGTCTTGCATTAAATTTAGGAATGTAACAGAAAACATGGAAAAGCCCTTAATCTGGTATTGATAAATCATCCAGTAACATCAATTCATTGAAAAGTTTAACATCAGCATTGAAAGTTCATTGAAAGACATGAAAGAAAATTGAACATCCATTTACAACAGTAAATCAACCCCACCCCCCCACCCCCCCCCCCCAATATACTGTTTCCCACTGTTTGGTGCTGTAGATAATTTAAAGGATTAATTCACCTCAAAATGAAAATTTCCTGATAATTTACTCACCCCAATGCCATCCAAGATATTCATGTCTTTCTTTCTTCAGTGGAAAAGAGAGTATGTTTGAGGAAAACATTTCAGGATTTTTCTCCACACAATGGACTTCAACGGTAACCAAATTGTTGAAGTTCAAATCAATGCAGTTTCAAAGGGCTTTAAAGTGCTTCAAAGGTCTCTGCACGATCCCAGCTGAGGAATAGTGTCTTATCTAGCGAAACGATCGTCATTTTCTAAAAAAATTAAAAATGAATATACTTTTTAAGCACAATTGTTCGTCTTGTGCTGGTCTGCGACGCGCCAGGCATTACGTCATCACGTTGGAAAGGTTAAGTGGAAGTACCGCCCCATTGTTTACAAGCGTGGAGAAGGAGGATCGTTCAAATTTTACTGTATGTTGAATGACATATTTATGTATTTGTGTCAGTTTATTGTTTAAAATGTTCCTTTCGTGTGCCTATCCTGGATGTTTAAAACAATGGGGCGGTACTTCCACTTGACCTTTCCAACGTGATGACGTAATGCCGAGCGCGTCACAGACCAGCACAAGATGAACAATTGTGGTTAAAAAGTTTATTTTTTTGAAAATGATGATCGTTTCGCTAGATAAGACACTATTCCTCAGCTGGGATCGTGCAGAGCTCTCTGAAGCTCTTTAAAGCCCTTTGAAACTGCATTGATTTGAACTTCAACAATTTGGTTACCATTGAAGTCCATTGTGTGGAGATAAATCCTGAAATGTTTCCCTCAAAAAACTTAAATTCTTTTCCACGGAAGAAAGAAAGACATGAACATCTTGGATGGCACTGGGGTGAGTGAATTATCAGGAAATTTTCATTTTGAGGTGAAGTAATCCTTTAAATTGAAACATCCATTACTAGAGCAAAACCAACAACAAACAATTGTCACTCAGACATTTCATAATAATTGATTTCATTAAATTGAACAGTTATCACTGAAAACTTCATAAGTGCTTGGCACAAAAAAAAAACATTACACAGTAGCCATTTGTTTAGACATTTTTGTGGAAAAGTCCTTGTGGCCAATTGGCATTTCGTACAAGCATGTATTTAGGTATGTAAAATACACTTAGCTTATTTCTGAGTCTGGAATGTTAATTTAAATCGTCCCATAGATCAAACAAAATCACTTTCTGCTATTTGATAATCAAGGACTACTTGTTCAGGATTGCAAAATAACAAAAAATAACAGTTTGCTTACTAAGAAACCATATATATGTATAAAAGTAAACATGCTGGTTCATACTCCTGGGTCTTATTGGAAGATTTTACTCCTGCAGCTTTGAGAAGAGGTTTTGCACTTTCCGTGACATCTGTCTGCTTTCTATGTCCATGACAATTTTTTGAAAGGCCTCAAAGGTATATCTAAGTACTTTAGGATACCTCAAGTTCAGTACATCAGTGATGCCAAACATCATGGCACAAGCAGATGAAACTGAGGACAACTCATGTAAAACCTCAATACCATCAATGACAATGCTGATGTCCAGTGGAGTGCTTAGACCATCACTTTCACGGAGCACAAAAATGGCCATGGTGGCCTGTCCAAGTTCTCGCTGTGCTTCTTCTTTCTGGCCAATCTGAAAGACACACAAGCACAGAGAGACAAGTGAGCGACTGTAAGTGAAAGATTCAGTGTTTTTTTCAAGATTCCAACCTTACCGGGTACTCAGGCAGCTCACATCTTCACCCAGATACATGATAATCTATTCCAGAATCGATATTAATTCAAATTAAATTTCTAAATTGAAAAATACAATTATTTGATAAAACACTTGCATTAATCAGTTAACAGTTAACTGATCCTTACGTGATTATAAATGCACGGTTGTAACAAACTCAACATAATTTGTAAGATTACTCACCATATGTAATTTTGTGATCACCACTTTATCCTGCAGACAAAGAAGATGGTGGCTGATAAGATTTTTCACAAGCCAAACCAGCGTCAGTGGTCACTTGCCTTAAATGGAACGCAAAATTGTCATTTGATTTTAAGCATAATAACTTTAGTTACATCACACCAACTAACTAAACTGTTACTTGGCTCATTTTAAAGTATAAACCACTCTTCCTTCTTTATTTTTCTCATTCACCAATGTTTCTTCATCAATCAAATGTCAGAAAGTTTATGCAACCACTCAATGAACGCAATGCAGATATACACGCAATGTATTATATACAATCTCTACCGATAGTAACAATTATATACTATTTAGGGTTTTTCCTGGCTCAAAATGAGGTGAAGGTGGTAAATTCCTGCTTGGAAAATGGGTATCTGAGCTAGGGCTGTCACGATTAATAAATTTGGTAGACGAGGAGTTTAAACTTACCGTACTGACGCGCTGTTTAAATGCTGAATGGAGAATGATTGACAGCTGCAGCGGCGGGAAGACGAGTTTGCATGTTCTTCTGTTCCTCACAAGAAGATATGAAATGGCTTTAGACCACTTTAATCATTATATTAGAATTTCTGAGGGATTGAGTAACACAGATATATCTCTGATTATTTAATTATCGCGTCAGGCCTAATCTGAGTATGCTAGTCGTGACAGCCTGTCTGAGTTTTTTGGACAGCCGGATGGGGCACGACATTTGACGGAGGCAATTCCCGCCTCATAATTCTCGATGCAGGAAAAATACAAATAAATAATGTAATTTAAAGTCCACAAATTATCTATTACTAAATTATTTATTAATGGCTATCCATCGTTTAACATAACAAAGATTTTGACGTCATTACTAACGTTATAGCTGCACTTGAAATACCCGATGACTATGAGCAAAATAAAACAAACATTCAACAAACACATGCATTAATGCAGTGCATTCTACTTTAATAGTATACAAGTGTATATCAACGGCGATAAAACGGAATGAAAACTTATTTGTAGGATTACTCACCAATACTGTGGAAATTGCGTATCCGCAACACGGTCTTCATACAGCAAAACAAGATGGCAGCTGAAAAGAAAATTCTCAAACCAAATTCAATGACGTCAGTAGTCACGTGGTTTGGACGTGGTCGTAAAATTGTAATTTGATTTAAAGCAATTAGTTTAAATTACACCGAAAAAACATAGTTTTACTTCAAGACAAATAAACTCAATTACATTAGACCAATGACAAGGCAGAAAAGTGAATTTATTGAGTCAGATCAAGTATAAAAAGTTATTTAACATAATGACAAGCCATATGCACTTTTTTCAGTGTATCCATCATAAAAGTGCATCATATCCATCATAAAAGTGATTCTATCCATCATAAAAGTGCATCATATCCATCATAAAAGTGATTCTATCCATCATAAAAGTGCATCTTTCCATCATAAAAGTGCATATTTCCATCATAAAAGTGCATCTATCCATCATAAAAGTGCATCTGTCCATCATAAAAGTGCATCTTTCCATCATAAAAGTGCATCTATCCATCATAAAAGTGCATCTATCCATCATAAAAGTGCATCTTTCATCATAAAAGTGCATCTATCCATCATAAAAGTGCATCTTTCCATCATAAAAGTGCATCTATCCATCATAAAAGTCCATCTATCCATCATAAAAGTGCATCTATCCATCATAAAAGTGCATCTTTCCATCATAAAAGTGCATCTATCCATCATAAAAGTCCATCTATCCATCATAAAAGTGCATCTATCCATCATAAAAGTGCATCTATCCATCATAAAAGTGCATCTTTCCATCATAAAAGTGCATCTTTCCATCATAAAAGTGCATCTATCCATCATAAAAGTCCATCTATCCATCATAAAAGTGCATCTATCCATCATAAAAGTGCATCTATCCATCATAAAAGTGCATCTATCCATCATAAAAGTGCATCTATCCATCATAAAAGTGCATCTTTCCATCATAAAAGTGCATCTATCCATCATAAAAGTCCATCTATCCATCATAAAAGTGCATCTATCCATCATAAAAGTCCATCTATCCATCATAAAAGTGCATCTATCCATCATAAAAGTGCATTTATCCATCATAAAAGTGCATCTATCCATCATAAAAGTCCATCTATCCATCATAAAAGTGCATCTATCCATCATAAAAGTCCATCTATCCATCATAAAAGTGCATCTTTCCATCATAAAAGTGCATCTATCCATCATAAAAGTGCATCTTTCCATCATAAAAGTGCATCTTTCCATCATAAAAGTGCATCTATCCATCATAAAAGTGCATCTATCCATCATAAAAGTGCATCTTTCCATCATAAAAGTGCATCTATCCATCATAAAAGTGCATCTTTCCATCATAAAAGTGCATCTATCCATCATAAAAGTCCATCTATCCATCATAAAAGTGCATCTATCCATCATAAAAGTGCATCTTTCCATCATAAAAGTGCATCTATCCATCATAAAAGTCCATCTATCCATCATAAAAGTGCATCTATCCATCATAAAAGTGCATCTATCCATCATAAAAGTGCATCTTTCCATCATAAAAGTGCATCTTTCCATCATAAAAGTGCATCTATCCATCATAAAAGTCCATCTATCCATCATAAAAGTGCATCTATCCATCATAAAAGTGCATCTATCCATCATAAAAGTGCATCTATCCATCATAAAAGTGCATCTATCCATCATAAAAGTGCATCTTTCCATCATAAAAGTGCATCTTTCCATCATAAAAGTGCATCTATCCATCATAAAAGTCCATCTATCCATCATAAAAGTGCATCTATCCATCATAAAAGTCCATCTATCCATCATAAAAGTGCATCTATCCATCATAAAAGTGCATTTATCCATCATAAAAGTGCATCTATCCATCATAAAAGTCCATCTATCCATCATAAAAGTGCATCATATCCATCATAAAAGTGCATCTGTCACTTTTATGGACTTCAAAACAGAAACGGCCTTTCATTGCCATTATAAAGCTTGGAAGAGCCAGGACATTTTTTAATATAACTCTGATTGTATTCGTCTGAAAGAAGAAAGTCATATACACTTAGGACGACTTGAAGGAGAGTAAATCATGGGCTAATTTTCATTTTTGGGTGAACTATTTCTTTAATGATGCTCGTGTTTGGATGGATGGTTGGGTTATTGCAGGTCTGGGTTACGCCAGTCAGGTGATGATCTTACACAGTTGTGTGTATTACATCATTATTCTGGCCTGGGCGTTTTTCTACCTGTGCAATAGTTTCCAGACGAGGCTTCCCTGGGCGCACTGCAACAACACCTGGAACACAGGTAACAAACACACTTTACATGCTCATATATCGAGCTCCTGGTGTGTCTGAGTGTTTTAGGCTGTGCCTGTTTACAATGTTTACACATTGTGCCATTTGAATTTTTAGCTCATATGATCTTGGATATTCTATCGAATCGCAATTATTTGAGATTGCAGCATTAATTGTGCAGTTTGAATTTCAATCACATGCCATCGAAGTAAGTGAAATTGCAGTCAATTGCTTTCGGTTGTGCTTTCAACATTAATTATAGCAGGGAGTAAAAAATAAAGAATATATAAAAAACACTGTTATAGTGCATAAAGGTAGTCAAAGGTATTCCTTCGAAATAAAGGCTTGTGTGTTTAATCAGACTGCATTATATTATATTATATTATATTATATTATATTGTATTGTATTGTATTATATTATATTATATTATATTATATTATATTATATTATATTATATTATATTATATTATATTGTATAATAAATACTTATATTAATGCATATATTAATATTATAATTTTTTACACCATTAAAGCAAATCATACAAACCTATATTATATGGTAATATAGTATATTATCTTACATTATATTATAATTACTTTTATTTATAATTATATTAAAAAAATCAGTATTGATGTATATCATGAGCCTATATTATATTATATTATATTGCAATATAATATATTATATTACATTATATTATAATTAGTTATATTAATAATTATATAAATATTTTTTTATTTTCACACCATTAACATAAATCATATGAGCCTATATTATATTGTTGTATTGCAATATAATGTAATATAAATACTTATTTTAATAATTATATAAATATGATTAGTATTATATTATATTAATAACTTTATACATTATTTTTATATTAGTAACTATATCAATATTATTAATTTTCACAGCATTAAAGTACATCATATGAGCCTATATCATTTTAATTAGTATTATTATATTATGTACAATTCCAAGTTTAAAAAATAACATATTATGCTTACACTGTAAGTGACATGAACAAAATAGAATTAAATCATTTGTATCAACAACAGCACAATATTCCTGATCACGACAGGCCTATTGACAGCACATTATATGTATTCTTTTGACAGACAAAAGTGATTTCAGAGACTTCAGGGAATAGAGTGAGAAAAGTGTCCTCGTGTATAATGTGTTTAATCTTGTTTATAATGTGTTTAATCTTGTGTATAATGTGTTTAATCTCGTGTATAATGTGTTTAATCTCTTGTATAATGTCTTTAATCTTGTGTATAATGTCTTTAATCTCGTTTATAATGTCTTTAATCTCGTGTATAATGTGTTTAATCTCGTGTATAATGTCTTTAATCTTGTTTATTATGTCTTTAATATCGTGTATAATGTCTTTAATCTTGTTTATAATGTCTTTAATCTCGTTTATAATGTCTTTAATCTCGTGTATAATGTCTTTAATATCGTGTATAATGTCTTTAATCTCGTTTATAATGTCTTTAATCTCGTGTATAATGTGTTTAATCTTGTGTATAATGTCTATAATCTCGTTTATAATGTCTTTAATCTCGTTTATAATGTCTTTAATCTCGTGTATAATGTCTTTAATATCGTGTATAATGTCTTTAATCTCGTTTATAATGTCTTTAATCTTGTGTATAATGTCTTTAATCTTGTTTATAATGTCTTTAATCTCGTGTATAATGTGTTTAATCTTGTGTATAATGTCTTTAATCTCGTTTATAATGTCTTTAATCTCATGTATAATGAGTTTAATCTTGTGTATAATGTGTTTAATCTCGTGTATAATGTCTTTAATCTCGTTTATAATGTCTTTAACCTCGTGTATAATGTATTTAATCTCGTGTATAATGTCTTTAATCTCGTTTATAATGTCTTTAATCTCGTGTATAATGTGTTTAATCTCGTGTATGAGTTCAATCACGTGTATAATGTCTTTAATCTCGTTTATAATGTCTTTAATCTCGTGTATAATGAGTTTAATCTTGTGTATAATGTCTTTAATCTCGTTTATAATGTCTTTAATCTCGTTTATAATGTCTTTAATCTCGTGTATAATGAGTTTAATCTCGTGTATAATGTCTTTAATCTCGTTTATAATGTCTTTAATCTCGTGTATAATGAGTTTAATCTCGTGTATAATGAGTTCAATCTCGTGTATAATGTGTTTAATCTCGTGTATAATGTGTTTAATCTCGTGTATAATGTGTTTAATCTCGTTTATAATGTCTTTAATCTCGTGTATAATGTGTTTAATCTTGTGTATAATGTCTTTAATCTCGTTTATAATGTCTTTAATCTTGTGTATAATGAGTTTAATCTTGTGTATAATGTCTTTAATCTCGTTTATAATGTCTTTAATCTCGTGTATAATGTGTTTAATCTTGTGTATAATGTCTTTAATCTTGTGTATAATGTGTTTAATCTTGTGTATAATGTGTTTAATCTCGTGTATAATGTCTTTAATCTTGTGTATAATGTTTAATCTCGAGTATAATGTGTTTAATCTCGTTTATAATGTGTTTAATCTCGTGTATAATGTCTTTAATCTTGTTTATAATGTCTTTAATCTTGTGTATAATGTCTTTAATCTCGTTTATAATGTCTTTAATCTCGTGTATAATGTGTTTAATCTCGTGTATAATGTCTTTAATCTTGTGTATAATGTTTAATCTCGAGTATAATGTGTTTAATCTCGTTTATAATGTGTTTAATCTCGTGTATAATGTCTTTAATCTTGTGTATAATGTCTTTAATCTTGTATATAATGTGTTTAATCTCGTTTATAATGTGTTTAATCTCGTGTATAATGTCTTTAATCTTGTTTATAATGTCTTTAATCTTGTGTATAATGTCTTTAATCTTGTGTATAATGTCTTTAATCTTGTTTATAATGTCTTTAATCTTGTTTATAATGTCTTTAATCTTGTGTATAATGTTGTTAATCTCGTGTATAATGTCTTTAATCTCGTGTATAATGTCGTTAATCTCGTGTATAATGTCTTTAATCTTGTTTATAATGTCTTTAATCTTGTGTATAATGTCTTTAATCTCGTTTGTAATGTCTTTAATCTCGTGTATAATGTCTTTAATCTCGTTTATAATGTCTTTAATCTCGTGTATAATGTCTTTAATCTCGTTTATAATGTGTTTAATCTCGTTTATAATGTCTTTAATCTTGTGTATAATGTCTTTAATCTCGTTTATAATGTGTTTAATCTCGTTTATAATGTCTTTAATCTTGTGTATAATGTCTTTAATCTTGTTTATAATGTCTTTAATCTTGTGTATAATGTCTTTAATCTTGTTTATAATGTCTTTAATCTCGTGTATAATGTCTTTAATCTCGTTTATAATGTCTTTAATCTTGCGTATAATCTCTAGATTCCTGCGTGGGCTTTGAGCAACACAACGCCAGCGATGTCTCTGAGAACGCCACGTCTCCTGTCATTGAGTTTTGGGAGTGAGTGTCTGGAATGATGATGTGCACGGGTCATTGTCTGAAGCGTGTGTGTGAGTGTGTGTGTGTGTGTACTGAGTCTGTCTCTCTCTCTCTCTCCAGGCGTGAGGTTTTGGATCTGTCTGCTAGTGTAGATCATCTGGGCTCGCTGAACCTCCGTCTGGCCTCGTGTCTAATGCTGGTGTGGGTCGTCTGCTACTTCTGTGTCTGGAAAGGAGTCAAATCCACCGGCAAGGTGTTTGTGTAGTGCGTTTGTGCAATAGTGCTCCTTTATGCCCCTTATGCCAGAGTCCAATAACTCTACTTTAATAGATTGTAATGTTTCAACTCTAGTAGGTCTTTTTTAGATGGATAGATGGATAGATAGATTGATAGACAATTCATTTATCAAAAATACAGTACAAATTGTGAAATATTATTGCAATGTAAAACAGCTGTTTTCTATGTGAATATATAGTAAAGGGTAATTTATTCCTGTGATCAAAGCTGAATTTTCAGCATCATTACTCCAGTCTTCAGTGTCACATGATCCTTCAGAAATCAGTATAATGTGATGATTTGATGCTCAAGAAACATTAATGTTGAAAACAGTTTCAGATTTTTGTGTAAACCATTTAAATCTGTATGTTTTCTGTTTTAGTTCATTCTTGTGTTGTGTTTTTTTGCTGTGAAGGTTGTGTATGTAACCGCTACCTTCCCGTACGTGATGCTGCTGGTGTTGTTGGTTCGTGGCGTGACGCTCCCCGGTGCCGTAGACGGGATTATTTACTACCTGAAACCCAATCACACACGGCTGACGGACCCGCAGGTGCCACAGCGTCACATGATCTCCTGTATAAGATACAGAGTGAAACAAGCACTGCTTGGAAACAAATATGTGCAACATACATTAAAGAAGCATATTCTGCCCTTTTACAAAGTCTTGATGTTTTCAGGCTCTACTAGAACAGGTTTTCCTGCTTGAATGTTGATTATTTTCCTCATATTCTCCATTGTTGCGGCTCCTCTCTTCCCAGTCTGTCAGTAATGCTCTGTTTACTTCCTGTCTCTATGAAGCCCCTCCTTCTGAAAAGCACACTGTGCTCTGATTGGTCGGCTGGATCAGTGTGTTGTGATTGGTCGAGCGCTTCTAGTGTGTTTGGGAAATGTCCCGCCCCTTACCATAACCACCAGTTTAACACACTACTAACTAACTCAACCAGACCCCGCCCCTTTATTCTGCGTATTAATTATTATAATGAGGAATATTGTGACGTGTTCGTTCCCGGAAGAAACTCAAGACTACAATGGAGGCGTTTCAGGAGTTCAGAAACACTGAAAGAGAAACACATATAGAGAATATCTGGAACTTTGTAGAGCTTTTTCATGCTCAAACAGCAAAAACACACACTAAAGACAGATTTACAAAAGCAGAATAGGACACAGTTAATCTCTACTAACATTTATGTGCATAAAAATAACCAAGAAAGAAGTTTTGTATAATTATAATTTCAAATTAAATCAAGTGAGGTGTAACCAACATGCAGAACAAAACCAAATCATTTGTATTTTAATTATTTATTTTTGATACAACCATTTAAAATAATTTTCACCTATAAAAATGTTTGCAAGCCTTTCATGAAAATAATAATAGAGATTCTCATATATTCAGGTTGTATGCGTTATTACATTCACTTGACATTATAGCATCATTAAATTGACATTGTTATAAACGTTTATACATGCAACCAACATAAATAACACATGTAGTTTCAGCCAGGATTTGATTTATCATTTAATCATTTATGACGATCTGCTTTGTTCGGTTTTTAGTCTGCAAGAATTGGACAGGATTTGATTAAATAGTGACTAGTTGTGACAAGTTTCTATTTGAGGTTGCTTGTAAAAACAGGAGATAAACTTTATAGTCAAATCTTCACTAATATACTGGACGTGAAGTGGAGAAAGCAAGTCAAGTCTAGTCAAATATATTTATATAGCGCTTTTCACAATACAGATTGTATCAAAGCTGCTTCACAGTATCAATCAAAACAACTTAACAATGTTTGTTTATTACTGGAAAAAAGACATCCAAGTTTGGTAGAGCTGATCAATGGTATGATTGGTTAATTAATTTGAATATCCCCAACTGAGCAAGCCAAAGGCAAAAGTGGCAAGGAACCGAAAAACTCCATCCAGTGACCTAATGGTGTCCTAACACCCTATCAGATGACCCAATGGAGAAAAAAAAACCTTGGGAGAACCCAGGCTCAGTCGGGGGCCAGTTCTCCTCTGGTGTTTATGAACTAGAGGCCGAATTTACAGTAACTGTAAGATAAAAAATTTATATGAATGCCTGGCTAAATAGATGCGTCTTCAGTCTAGTTTTAAACTGAGAGAGCGAGTCTGAGCTACGAACAATATCAGGAAGGCTATTCCAGAGCTTCGGAGCTAAATGTGAAAATGCTCTGCCACCTTTGGTGGATCTGGATATCCTAGGAATGACCAGAAGCCTCGAATTTAGTGATCTTAAAGAGCGCGATGGATTGTAAGGCGATAGAAGATCCGTTAAATAGACTGGAGCTAAACCATTTAGAGCTTTATAAGTCAAAAGCAATACCTTGTATTTAATACGGAACTTTATAGGTAACCAATGAAGTGATGATAAAATCTGTGTTATATGATCATATTTTCTTGATCTAGTAAGAACTCTAGCGGCTGCATTTTGGACTAACTGTAGCTTGTTTATTGAAGATGCAGGACAACCAGCTAATAAAGCATTACAGTAATCTAGTCTCGAGGTCATGAATGCATGAACTAACTTTTCTGCATCAGAGACTGATAGCATATTACGTAGCTTAGCAATGTTTCTAAGGTGGAAAAAGGCAGTTTTTGTAACATATGAAATATACTTTTCAAAAGACAGGTTGCAGTCTAATGTAACACCCAGGTCTTTTACTGTAGCGGATAAAGTAACAGGGCATCCTACTATGTTAAAGTCGTGCTGTGAAAGGTTTTGTGGACGGTTTTTAGAACCGATAAGTATTACCTCTGTCTTGTCTGGATTTAATAAAAGAAAATTACGCTTTTATATCTTTAACACAATCTGTCAATTTGGATAATTTAGCGTATTCATCTGGCCGTGATGAAATATATATTTGAGTGTCATCAGCATAACAATGGAAACTAATTCCATGTTTCCTTAGAATATTACCAAGTGGCAGCATATATATTGAGAATAATAAAGGGCCTAACACCGATCCCTGCGGCACTCCATAGTTTACCGAAGTTATAATCAATTTTTCTCCATTTAAGTAGACGAAATGGTAGCGGTCAGATAAGTATGACCTGAACCAGCTTAATGCTTGTCCTTGAACACCAGTGTAATTTTGTAGTCGATCTAAGAGTATTGTGTGATCTATAGTATCGAACGCAGCACTAAGATCAAGTAAAACTAGTACTGAGATACAGCCTTGGTCGGAAGCTAAAAGTAAATCATTTGTGATTCTAACAAGCGCAGTTTCAGTGCTATGATGTGGCCTGAATCCAGACTGAAACTTTTCATAGATGTCGTTTTCTTGCAAGAAAGAGCCGAGTTGAGCGGACACAACTTTTTCTAAGATTTTTGACATAAGTGGAAGATTCGACATGGGTCTGTAATTTAAAGTAAAATAAAGTTAAATAAAGTTAAATAAAGTTCTGTCTCTCTTCTGAAGGTGTGGATGGATGCAGGGACTCAGATCTTCTTCTCGTATGGCATTGGTCTGGGAAGTCTTACGGCTCTGGGAAGCTACAATAAATTCAACAACGACTGTTACAAGTGGGTTCTTCCTCTCACAAAAACTCATACACATAAGACCAGGAACAGTAATTAGAAAACAGAATTGTCAGTGACTTCATGTTGATGTTAAGTGATTAATTTACGTTTATTTACATGCATTTGGTGAACGCTTTTTTCAAAGTGACATGCATTGCATTAAAGGATCACATTAATCTGGCATTGCTAGTGCATCTGTATCTAGTGCAGTGTTATTTTAGTATTATTTACGAGATGCTGCATCATGGCACTGACGCAATGGGAACGCCTTTAGCATGCATCAGTGTCTGAAGCACGTGTGAAATCACGCCAATCCTATTGGCTGACAGAGGTCAGGTGACAAAGCGTAGCATGTCAACAAGACCATAAAAGGGCCTTAAACTGTTAAAAAGACATCGTTAAAATAGTCCAAGTGACTACAGTGGCTCAATCTTAAGTTTATCAAGCGACGAGAATACTTTTTGTGCGCGAAAAAAACAACAAAAATAACGACTTTATTTCAACTATTAATTGCCTTCTCTGTGGGCCTCGAGTGAGTTCACTAGTGTAACAGCGCAGCGCTTTGTTGTTGTACGTCACACACATCACACACATGACCAGCGTCGGCCAATAGTGAGCCTACGTGTGACGTAGCTCTACGCAATCACACTACGTTAACTGACTAGAATAGTTGAAATAAAGTCGTTATATTTGTTTGTTTTTGCGCACAAAAAGTATTCTCGTCGCTTGATAAACTTAAGATTGAGCCACTGTAGTCACTTGGACTATTTTAACGATGTGTTTAATAACTTTTCGGGGAACAAGTTTCAATCCCTTAGAAGCCTATGGAGGAGTGATCCAGCTCTCAGATTTAATCAAAAATATCTTAATTTGTGTCTGAAGATGAACGAAGTCCTTCTGGGTCAGTTTGTTCAGTGGGAACAGGGTTTGTGCATGTGTGTACTTCAACCTTGTTGGTCAGGCATTTGTTCAGTATGGCGGTATGGAAACTCAAGCGTTGAGTTACCTCAAAAGGGAACATCTCATATGTAACCCTGTTCCCTGAGAAGGCTTCTTCAGACAATTAGAACTTAGTGATTCTGTGACTTACAGTCAAACCAAAAATTATTCAGACACCAGATATCATTTTTGATATTTTTTATTTGTGGGTGCAGCACATTATACTGTAGCTCATTTATGTAAGTGAGGAGAGGCAAAATAAAGTAAACTGTGACATATTATACCCAATAATTCTTCATACAGTGACTACTAGTAAAAATTTGGAACCAAAAATTATCCAGACACTTTGACCAGATCATGTTTTGCTGAAGTGTTTTTTCTTTAATAACTAATGCACCTTTTTACACCACAGACTGAACAACATGAAGCATTGCTTGGTGATTGGTTGAGCTAAACTGGTATTATCTAATTGTGTAGTTAAATTTAACAGCTGACAGATATTTAACATAACTCATGTGTGAGACAGTCTAACAGAAGGACGGACAAAACCAGTGAAATATCAACTGATTTGATAACTCTGAGTTCTTGTCATGTGTTTCTAAACTATAGCGAATAAACTGTGATAATGTGAGAAATGTTGGTGTCTGAATACATTTTGGTTTGACTGATGCCCTTTGTCTTTTTGAAACGCTACTCTTCGATACTTTCGTCACGTCTCCATCGGCCAAAAGGTTTGGTGTGATTTCACATGTGCTTCAGACACCGGTGCGGCATTAGATACAAATGTTTTTGTATCTGAATTATTATTTTATTGTATTTCAGCTTTGTGTTTGTGTTTCAGGGACTGTTTCAGACTGTGTCTCCTCAACAGTGCCACCAGTTTCGTTGCAGGATTCGCCATTTTCTCTGTGCTCGGTTTCATGGCGCAGGAGCAGGGAGTGGATATCGCAGACGTGGCGCAGTCAGGTCAGAAACGATGCATGACACATGAATATTCACTCTGAGAGCAAATACAGTTGTAATCAAAATTATTCAACCCCCCATTGCAAATCAGGTTTATTGGCAAAATTTAAAGACTTTCAGCTGTTTTCAATGAACAAATCAAACCAAAGTAATTGAAATGGCTCAACACAACAAATGTTTCAAGTGGTTTCCCCAAATTCAGTTGAAAATACCAACTTTTCATGACTTCTGTCACCTCAAAATTAATCAACCCCTTCATGTCAACAGTCTTTTGCTGTTCAGACCTGCTGCAAGCGAGATTATGGGAACGTTTCAGAACATTCAGAGAACATTCAAAAGTAACAAATCGTAACATTTAATAAAAACGTTAAATGAACATCTAACTAGAAGAGTTCTGAAAATCGTTCCATGAATGTTGTACAAATAATGTTTTTGTACAAACGTTTTGACAACATTATTAAAGACCAGATAACGTTGAACAAACGTTCTATTAACGTTACAGGAAGAATGTTTTTACTAACATTAGCTGAAGTTCTGAGAATGTTTTCTGCATATACCATTTTCTTTGGTTGTTATTTGTCGCTGCGCCTTGTTTACAAAATATGCTATTGTTGATCTCTTGCACTTCATGAAATTGCACTGTCAATTGATGTAATCTCATTGTATCACTGCAATGTTATTATATGTTCTCTTTCAGGTCCTGGTCTAGCGTTTATAGCGTATCCGCGGGCCGTTTCCTTGATGCCTCTGCCTCAGCTTTGGGCCGTGTGTTTCTTCCTCATGATCATCATGTTGGGTCTGGACACTCAGGTGTGACGTCTCTCTCAGGTGTGTGTGTGTGCTGGTGTGGCGGTGCTGCTGATCGCTGTATGTGTGTGTTCAGTTCGTCAGTCTCGAGGCGCTGATGATGTCGGTGTCGGATCTGTATCCCGAGGTGTTTCGCAGAGGTCGTCGACTGGAGATTCTGCTCCTGCTCGTGTGTTTTGTCTGTTTTCTGCTCGGGCTTCTGATGGTGACGCCGGTGAGACATCTCAACTCTCTCTGTCCTTTCTTCTTCTGTCCAAGATTAAAGGGATAGTTCACCCAGAAATGAAAATTAGTTAATCATTTACTCTCCCTTAAGTCATCCTAGGTGTATATGACTTTCTTCATTCAGACGAATACAATCAGAGTTATTTAAAAAAATGTCGTGGCTCTTCCAAGCTTTATAATGGCAGTGAATGGCCGTTTCTGTTTTGAATTCCATAAAAGTGCATCTATCCATCATAAAAGTGCATCTATCCATCATAAAAGCGCATCTACCCATCATAAAAGCGCATCTATCCATCATAAAAGTGCATCTATCCACCATAGAAGTGCATCTATCCATCATAAAAGTGCATCTATCCATCATAAAAGTGCATCTATCCATCATAAAAGCGCATCTATCCATCATAAAAGCGCATCTATCCATCATAAAAGTGCATCTATCCACCATAGAAGTGCATCTATCCATCATAAAAGTGCATCTATCCATCATAAAAGTGCATCTATCCATCATAAAAGTGCATCTATCCATCATAAAATGCATCTATCCATCATAAAAGCGCATCTATCCATCATAAAAGTGCATCTATCCATCATAAAAGCGCATCTATCCATCATAAAAATGCATCGATCCATCATTAAAGTGCATCAATCACTTCTATTATCAGAGCAGTGTATCACCTGAATCACGTGTCGCTGTTCCTCTCTGTGTCTGATGATCAGGGAGGCCTGTATGTGTTTCAGATCTACGATCATTTCTCCTGCAGTGGAGCCAGTCTGATACTGCTGTCCGTCTGTCAGTCTGTGGCCATCGGATGGATCTATGGTACGCACGCACGCACGCTCGCTCGCTCGCTCGCTCGCTCGCTCGCTCGCTCGCTCACTCACTCACTCACTCACTCACTCACTCACTCACTCACTCACTCACTCTCTCTCTCTCTCTCTCTCTCTCTCTCTCCCTCTCACACACACACACACACACTCTCTCTCTCTCTCTCACACACTCACACACACACACACACACACACACACTGATGTTGTTGTGTTGTCCTCAGGTGCGGATCGCTTCAGTCGTGACATCGAGGCCATGATCGGTTACGAGCCGCTCTGCAGCTTCAGCCTGTGCTGGCGTTTCCTGACGCCCGGCGTGTGTATCGTGTGTATCATGTGTTCCTCGTGTATCACTGACATCAGCTGCTGACGGATCCGCGGCCTC
This sequence comes from Gila orcuttii, assembly GCA_026230005.1. Lineage (NCBI taxonomy): Eukaryota > Metazoa > Chordata > Actinopteri > Cypriniformes > Leuciscidae > Gila > Gila orcuttii. The sequence continues at coordinate 68,313,927 of JAPDVR010000002.1, read as the reverse complement.
CTCTGATAAACTCTGTGTGTGTGTGTGTTCAGGGCACGCTGTTGTTCTCGCTGATGTTCTGGTCTCCGCTGACCCTGGCTAACGGTGTGACGGCTCCTAGATGGGCCTCGATGATGGGCTGGACGCTCACACTGTCTTCGGTGTGTGTTCTGCCCGTCTGCACGCTCTACACACTCATACACACACCGGGGAACCTTCAACAGGTGAACACACACACACTCACACACACACACGCTGGACGCTCCCACTGTCCTCTGTGTCTCTCCTTCCTGTCTGCATGCTCTACACTTTCATACACACAGCGGGAAACCTACATCAGGTGAACACACACAAATACACACAAACACATGCTGGATGCTCACAATGTCCTCGGTGTGTGTTCTGCCCGTCTGCGCGCTCTACACACTCATACACACATCGGGAAACCTTCAACAGGTGAAGAACAGCAGCAAATACATTTTTAATGATATAAACCTTTCTCGACAGATGAGCTTTATGGTTGTTCAGTGATGAAGTCATTAGCAATGGTTCCATCCAAAGTTGAGAATTTAACTTGTTTTTCGAGATATGCAAATGTCCTCAAAGGCAGTCTTGGCATCTTGGACAAAGACACCGCATGCCAATTTTCAGGCCAATCAGACTTAGGGTTGCGTAGTTATAGCCATTTTGTCTTTTCCATGTTATAGCGCCACCAAGAGGCCAGTTGAGAATGAGCTCATACATATGTTTGGTGAAAATATCTAATTTTGTTAATGAGTTATAGCCATTGGCCGTGTTATTTGAGGTACATGAATGTCCTCATAGACAATTGCAACATCTTGGACAAAGACACCGCATGCCAGTTTTCAAGTCAATCGGACTGACTGTTGCGTAGCTATTGCCATTTTTGTGTTTGTTTCATTTAAAGCGCCACCAAGTGGCCAGTCGTTGCATGCCTTTCATAGACTAAAAAAATATGTGCGTAGTGTCCGTGCCGTCACCCGTAGTGTTTCTGAAGAGCATTTTTGAAGCCCAAAGTGGGCGGAGCCGGCCGTCGCCATCTTGGAAGCGCGTCACTCCCGGATAAACGAAAACGGGCAGCGAGGCGGATTAGCTGAGGTTACGTGACGCTAACAGACAGCAGACATACGGCTAGTAGTGACATCAGCGGCAATCCACCTGTCACTCAAGTGGCCACGCCCTTAATTATGCATTGTTTTAAGGCTTAATATAATTTAAATGGATGAGTTATAAAAATATTCACCCCCTTCACAGTCGTCATGAAGGGCAAAATTAGCTACATATACCAAAACCACTTTTTGTACCAGGCCGTAAACGTTTTTTTCTGCTGTAAATTTGGGCATTTTAACATGGGCGTCTATGGGATTGATTCTCTTTTGCAACCTGTCTCTAGTGGCCAGTCGATGAACTGCAGTTTAAGTCATTTCCGTGTTAGTTTTTTAAAGAGAGACCTGAAGGTTGCCGCCTGGTCCCTTTATGTCTCATCATTTGCAGTGCTTCATGGGACTGTAGATCATTCCCTCATAAAAGGGTTGATATTTATTCGCGTTTAATCACGAATTCCAGCCGTTTCACCCATCCTGAGTCTCTAGTCCTGTACGCTGAGCTTCACTGTTAAACCGATGACAGTTGTTTGTGTAAGTGGCAAATAAAAGCCCTCACGCAGACAGAGAGTCTCGAGCGTCTAATAACCCTCCTAAAGTCTCTCTGGTGAATAACAGGCCCTTCATGTGTCCCGTGTGCAGCGTCTCCGTCTGCTGTGCCGGACTCAAGCTGACAGACCAGCACCTTCCTCATGACCTCTGACCTCAGCACAAAGAAGCCCACTTAAGGACGTGGTGTGAGTGAGTGAAACTGAGGAGATCTGATGTACAGAAACCAGCGTTTGGTGACTGTAACGTGTCGCGCTGCAGCTGGACGGTAAAAGAAACTCTTTGTCTTAATAACAAGCCGTTTAAAGCTTCTCTTCATGTCTATGTCTAACTATGAGGACGTTCGCTGGATATTTTGACATTTTGGATGACCCATGACGTGTTCGGTTTTAATCTGTGTTCTTGATATGCATATCTTCAAAAAATGCCTGGATAACCAACTTTTGCATCAGTCGAAACCACTCGATCCAGTGCGAATGAATCACATGCAGTTTCAGCGTCTTTTTCTTGACTCTTTATTTAATCGGACTACAAAAAGATTAATAGATGTCATTTTCTGAATTACACATCAAGTGTAATATGCGGTAGCATGTTATTAAAGCTTAAATTTACAATTAAAACTGAAAATATAAAAAATAAAAGCTAATTCATAAAAATCATACTATAATAGTATATAAATAATACTAAAATAACACTGATTCACTCTCAGAGTATTACAGTATATATTTATATATCTGAGTATTTAATTTTATATATATATATATATATATATATATATATATATATATATATATATATATATATATATAAAGAATATTTCCTGGCATGATGAATCTGTTTAGTCATACTATAATAGGATTTTACAAATAATCTGATTGATCTGATCTAATTGATCTCATTTGAATGCCGATAACATTTTCCTCAAAAGTGTTTTTTTTTTTTTTAAGTATGAAATTTTTTTCACCCCTGTTATTTTTGGTTGAAATATGACCCAGGCATGTTCAGGAGACTAAAATTATACATCTCAGCAATTAATAGATCTAATTTATGGTATATGTTGCTCAAATAGGAAGCTACAACATGTTATTGTTTGTTTATCGTTCAGCATTCTTGATGTTTATCTATTTTATGCATATGAAACTATTGAAGTAAATACTCTGTCACAGATACTCTGTCATAATTATGTTTTGTATAATTCTTCGCATAATTACACTTCTTGATTATTGGCATGATTGTTTTTATTGACATTGTCAGTAAACATTTGTTTATTAAAATGGTGTTATTAGGTTATTACTCCATGGAACGCCTCCATTGTAGTCTTGAGTTTCTTCCGGGAACGAACACGTCACAATATTCCTCATTATAATAATTAATACGCAGAATAAAGGGGCGGGGCCTGGTTGAGTTAGTTAGTAGTGTGTTAAACTGGCGGTTATGGTAAGGGGCGGGACATTTCCCAAACACACTTGAAACGCTCGACCAATAACAACACAGTGATCCAGCCGACCAATCAGAGCACAGTGTGCTTTTCAGGAGGAGGGGCTTCATAGAGACAGGAAGTAAACAGAGCGTTACTGACAGACTGGGAAGAGAGGAGCCGCAACAATGGAGAATATGAGGAAAATAATCAACATTCAAGCAGGAAAACCTGTTCTAGTAGAGCCTGAAAACATCAAGACTTTATAAAAGGGTATAATAGGTCCTCTTAGTCGCATTTAGCGGATTAGTGTTTTTAAACCATGAACCTTAAATCTTGTCGGTATTCTATTATGAATGAGGCATGCTGGGACAGAACATAACAGATGGGCCACACAATGATAAGAAGTGCCTTTTAGCACTCGTATTGTGTGTATGGATTAATTTAGTGTTGTCGGCTCTGTGTATGTGTGTGTGTTTGTGTGTACATCAATATGTGCGCCGTCTGCGCACGTGTCCATGTGTCCATATGCACGTTTTGATAGTGTGTGTGCTCTATATTTAGAGTGAGGAAGGCCTGTGTGTGTGTGTGTGTGTGTGTGTGTGTGTGTGTGTGTGTGTGTGTGTGTGTGTGTGTGTGTGTGTGTGTGTGTGTGTGTGTGTGTGTGTGTGTGTGTATGTGCGTGCGTGCGTGCGTGCGTGTGTGTGGTGTTATTGTGTTCAGTGGATTATATCTGTAAAGCGCCCGTGTTAGATACAGCATCTCCTGCACGTTGGGCTGTCGGTGCCAAAGCATGCGCTCGTTTGTTTATCTGTTTGTTCTGGACAGTGAGTTTCCATGTTACTTTAAACTATTAGATCTCAATTATTTTTCTGAAAATCAGATTCTTTCAACCAAAAAAAAAAAAAAGAATAGGAAAACTTACTGATCCCCCAAATTTTGTATTCATCAAGGATGCATTAAAATGATCAAAAGTGACAGTAAAGACATTTATAATGTTATAAAAGATTCTATTTTGAAATAAATGCTGTTCTTTTGAACTTTCTGTTCATCAAAGAATCCTGTAAAATAAAACGTACACTGTCAGCTTGGACAAGTTGAATCTACTTAAAAAATTGGAGCAAACTGGTTGACCTAAAGAAATTAAGTAATGGTAACTTAAAAATTCGAGTTCATTTAACTTAAAATGTTTTGTAATGTCAATTACTATATTATTATTACACATAGTATATTGAAGTTCAATCTACTAAGTAAGTTAAATGTGTGTCAATTGATTTATTTTTAATTCGTTAAACTAGAAAATTAAGAAAAAAAGCAAATAATTGTACATTCATAAAATTTTTTGTTTTATTTCAATTCAATTCCAAATTTTCATTTGAAATACAACAAAACATGAATTTTTCATGCCCTAAAAACACTTTCCTCATAAAACATGAAATGAAAAACTAGTTTGTTTTTAACAAATTAGCGTATTGTTAAGCATATGATTAGTCTATCTCAGAATCACAACAAATTGCACCAAAACTATATGGTTGGTTTACACTCATGAGTTCACAATATTGTCAGTATTTAATTTTAGGTGCCAGCTCAACTTTTCCCAGGCTGAACATTACCTGATGAATAAAATTTTAATTGTTGTCAAATACTCAAAGCCATATTCTGCATTCACTCCATGTCATATTACTGTAAATCCGAGATGACAAACTGTGACGTTGTACTCAGAGCCATTCATGTTCTTTAACTGGGAATTATGCATTTTAAAGGCAACACTATCCGCAGTTAACAAAAATATGAAACTGTTGTTAACACTGATAATACTCATAAATATTTCTTGAGCATCAAATCATCATATTATAGTGATTTCTGAAGGATCATGTGACACTGAAGACTGGAGTAATGATGCGGAAAATTCAGCTTTGATCACAGGAATAAATTACACTTTACTATATATTCACATAGAAAACAGCTGATTTAAACATTTCACTGTTTTTACTGTATTTTGGTCAAATAAATGTCAAGTGTAAGAGGAACCTATGTATATGCGTGGTTTTTATGAATATATAATTTGTGTATTTATTTTTTAATGAGATAATGCAGATTGTGTGTTCCTATAAAAATCATATTTCATTGTGAAATTAAACTTATTTTTAGTAGTTTGAGGATTTAGTCCATTTTTATTTTACAAATTACAATTGCATCTGGCCTCACTATGACAAAAGCAACTAGTTAAAGTTTCACATTAGATTTTAACCAACAACATAGATAAAAGAGATATAAGTTCAGGTCATTCAATAGCATTACATTCTCAGACAGCAGAAAACTAATTTCTATAGCCTCAATCACTATCTTAAAGATCACTCTAGTCTTTTCCGAGTGGTTTAGTTTTGAGGACACAATGTTTCCCTCCACCTGTTTTTGAGTCGTCCTCCTCGTGTCTCAATCTTTGCTCATTTTAATCTCTGTTAGGTCAAGGCCTGAGCCGAAGGTGAGCTGTGGGTTACAGCAATTCCTCTAAAGATCCCAACGCATTCATCACCCAAAACACACACACACACACACACACCCCTCACACGTCGGCTGTGGTTTCTCACATCGCTGTAACCTGAGCAAACATCCTCCGCCGACCCCCAAGAGACTCAGAAATCACAATCCGCTGGCAGAAAGGTGAGACATGAGAGCTTCTTCACGGACGGCTCTGAATAAACATGTTTTGACCAGAGGAAAAACAACAGGGCTGATATCTGACGTTTAAAATCATCTGACATTAAAAGTGTTAAAAGTCACAGGAAATCAAAACTGACTCTTTATATAAAGCATGTCCGACATTATCTGTATCATAGGACGATATACTGTACTATTTGTTTGCGTTTGGCATTAAAGTCTCCCTGTGGTGAAAATCCAACTTTTAATGTTGTTTATATGTCTATGTGGTGTTTTTAATCTGCTTTAAGACAAACCATGTGTAAATTCATAAGTCGACAGCATTGCTGAGTATTTTCTCCTTAAAACTGCAGTGAACCAAAGACAGTCTCAAAAACACGCTTTGAAATCGCTGGTGTTTCTGACGTCACAAACTACCTTGTAACCAATCAGATCAACGTGTGATCATCAACGAGTGGATCTCTGAGTGAGTGAGTGAGTGGAGGCGGGGCTCATTTGCATATTCATAGAGCCGTGAATACTAAATTAGGCAAGGGTGTCGAGTTACATTCAAGATATTTTGAGGCATGAAGAACTTTTTTCAAGGAAAAAACATTTAAATATGTAATTTTGGAGATCAAAGATGATATAATTCTTGACTACAGGGGGACAATGCCACATAACCATAAAACATAACATTTACTTATCTAATTGCATATGAACGACTATGGCTTAAAGTCCCTAGTGTTCGAGACACTACTGTAAGTTGCTGTGTGAACGGGACATTTCCAGACGTAAGTTAACGCAGTTGTCAGTGTGAACGTAGCCTTAATGTTAACTATATCAATTGAGTATGAAACAGACAAACTTAAGGATAAAATCACTTATTTCTCATGAATATCCTGTTTAACTGTGAAATGCATCACAGTATGCAGTAAAATGGGTTTCGAAGTTGTTTTAGAGCTGAAGTATGTTATTACATTCTCATGAAAGAGTCTTTAGTTATAATTACGTCACTGATGAATCATCCACAATAAGAGAAGGAACATGAATTAAGAGAGTAAATAGAGTGAATTATAACAGCGCATTAATCTATTATGTTTATATCATAACACTGAATTTATTACGAGAAGTCTGGATGATTTTTTTAAAATCTATAATATCCATCCATTTTAATAAAACCATTAAACTTGTTATTTTTCTTAATTTGATCAATTTAATCATTTAAATGTAAATAATTTTTACTGCACAGGGTTCTGGTCTGTTGATTGTGTGTGTGGTTTTGATTGGTTTAATAAGAGCTGATTGTGAGGTGGACGACACCGTCACTGTGAAACATACGTGATAGTACACAGTGTTCTCCTGTGAACTCCCACACACTCCTGTAGAACAGCAGCGGTACGGTGTGTGTGTGTGTGTGTGTGGCGTCACACACTCTGCACTGCCCTCAGTGGAAATGGAATAGTTAAAAGAATGAGGTTACCCCCAAAAAATGATACTTACATTGTTAAAATCCACATAAAAACACCACTTCAACAAATCCATTTAGTGTGCATTTAAATATCATTTGTCAAGGTGCGCTGTGCATAACCTTTTCTTAAGCATCAAATCTTCATATTATACTGATTTCTGAAGGATCATGTGACACTGAAGACTGGAGTAATGATGCTAAAAATTCAACTTTGATCACAGGAATAAATTACACTTCACTATATATTCACATAGAAAACAGCTGTTTTAAATTATAATAATATTTAAAAATTTTGACTGTATTTTGGATCAAAATGCAGCCTTGGTAACATTAGAAAATTGTAATTGCTCCAAACTTTTGACCAATAAATACATTTTACATTAGCGGATGCTTTTGTCCTAAGGTACTTACATTGCATTAATGCATTCAAGGTACACTATAGTTTTAAATCCATTCATGCAAAATCATTTGAGGAATGCTAAAAATAAATAAATAGCTTGAACATTCTTCTTTTGTGTTCTACAGATAAAGAAAGACGGACCCACTTTATATTAAGTGGCTTAAAGTACTATGTATTTACCTTGAAACTAATAATTTGATACAATGGACTTATAGTGTACATACATGTTTTTACATTGTACTTATATTTTGAAAATACCTGCATGTAATTACACTGTTGACCCGTCCCTTACACCTTAAACTGACCCATACCACACACACCTGTCCCTAACCTTACCCCTATCACACCTCAATAGCAGCACAAGTGTTTTACAATACAACATCAACACAATAAGTACATTGTATTTTTCAATGTATGTACATAATACTTAAAGCCACTTATAAAGTGCGGCCAGAAAGACATACGAGCTTGGAGTGTGAGAACTGTATATTTCCAGTAGATATTGCAGTTGCATTTACAGTAAGACTGTAAATATCCCTGTGGTCTGTGTGCGTGGTGTTTGTGACAGCTCCTCTGGGAAACACTATGAAGTGACTCAGCTTCAGTAAACAGGAGAACCGTGAAGTGTCATGCAATTCAAATCGCAATTTGGCTCCATTTCGAATAGCGACTCGTATTACACAACAGATCCAGCGCTGGCACAACACCACCAGCTCGCCTGAAGACGTAATAAATATTTTCTTAATGCCACATAATTCAGATTGCGCGAGCGTGACTGTACATGCCGGTGCTTTTGTCCCAGTCTCTTCTATTCTGGATGTGCCATAAATTATCCATCACCTCAAAGCTCAGGTCATCAGTGTGAAGAAAGTGCTGTATTCAATTATTAAAGTAATGCTACTCAACTACAGGAAGCTCAAGCTTTCAACGCTCCAACATACAAACCTGTGCAAGAATGAAAATGCTTTAAATTTGTTGTATGCAAAAATGTATTTGCTGCAATGTAAGATTTTTTTTTTAACCCTTTGTAAGTCACTTTGGAGAAAGGCGTCTGCTAAATGACTAAATTTAAATGTAATTTCCATAGTTTACTCAACTATGATAAGAAACCTGGAAATGTAAAATATGTCCATGGTTCTTGGACTTCAAGTCTAGCGCAATGTACAATAGTTAGATTTTATGACACTTCATTTTTCACATTCATTTTCATTAAGATAAAAAGATAAAAAACTAGGGATGCACGATATATCGGCCAGAATATCGGTATCGGCTGATATACACTCTAAAAAATGCTGGGTTGTTTCAACCCAAATTTGGGTCAAATATGGACAAAACCAACCATTGTGTTAAAAATGTAATCTAAAAACCTAACCCAACAGTTGGGTTTGTCCATTTTTTACCCAAATTTGGGTTAAACAACCCAGCATTTTTTAGAGTGTATGATCTTTTTGAATGTTATCGTTATCGCCTCGATAAGAACACTTATCCGATATATTAAAGTCGATAAATAATGATTATTTCCTTCAGCTGAGACGCTTCAGATCCGCACTGTTCAACATGAGGGTTTCAAACTACTTAAAATATGATTGAAATCACTACAAAAAATGGAAAATACAGAAAGTGCTGCGCAAGTCTGTGTCACGGTTGAGGAATTCATTGACGCTCCCTTGCGCTGTGTGTGTGTGTATTTGTGAATGAATGTATGTGTGTGTGGGCGTGGTCGCTGATTATCCTCCGGGGTTATCAGTGACAGGTGTTGTGCATTACCACTGCCTATTTATACTCATCTCATACGTCTTGTGTTTGTCAGATCGTTGTTTTGTGGATGTTGCCTGTTGTGTTCCTGTCTCTTCGGCTCCCTGTGTTTCCTGCCCTGTCTTCGTCTGGAGGTTCGCCGTTGCAGTCTTTGTCTTCACTCTTCACCGACACTGGGTTCGTCACTTCACGTCTGACCATCGGATCGAGTTGACCACGCAAGCCTGCGCTGCCTTGCTATCACCACCACTATCGGAGATTAGCACCGCATTGAGAAGGTTCTTGTGAACTGCTGCTGCGATTCTCCTATACCTCTGAGAACTTGTCTGCTTCTCTATTTTCTGAGACTTGTGACATTGACTCAAATAAAAGATCTGTTTTACTTGCTATTGTCCCCTCTATCCATTCGTTACAGTCTGTCATATCGACTTCATAAAGTTCATGATCACATTATAATCGTGTGCTCGGGACATGGATTTAATGGTGAGACTTTTGTTTTTGTAATCAGGGTCTCAAAATTATATGAAAATTTGGTTTTAGATTAATCAGCCAATATATTGGTTATCGGCTTTCAAATATCGGTATCGGCCAAAAATTTCATATCAGTGCATCCCAATAAAAAATAATACAAATGAAGGGATTTTATGCTTAAAACAAGAACAAATATTTGTTCAAATAAACCATTCAAAGGGAAAACGTGATTATTTTTCTGACCCTACTGGCAGATATTTGTTGTATTCACTTGCATAGGAAGAACATCATTTTTTGCAGTGTGTCTCTTTAAGCTTCGTTGAGATGTGTTGTTGTTGTGATGATGTCATAATACAGTGCACACTGAAGCCCTCACTAGTGCACAATACCCCGTGTGTCATTGCCTGTGGGGGTTGAAGCACTATTGAACAGGGTTTCCCAGTATAGAGGATTCCCTCCATCATGTCATGTTTCTCTCTCAGATTCGTGTTGACGATGCTGAATGTGCTGATTATAAGTAATCGAAAATGATCCCTTCAGAAACACATTAGTCAGATATTATTGGAGATGTAACCAGTCTGAATCAACACAAAAGCAGCATCAGAAATGTGTTATGCAAGATAGGATTCTGTTTGAGATCAATTTGAGTCCTGAAAATGTTTTCATGGAGGAGAGTTTAAACATCACCAAGTTTGTTAATTATCATCTCTTGTAAGAATAAAGTCACCATGAAATCAAAATTTAAAATTTTGTATTTTGTCATGGAATATTGCAGCGTTTGTCATAAATGATAATTTTTGTGTAAAATTAATAATTTTGAATGAGAATAAGTTCCTCTTGCAGCATCTCTTCTCTTCTCTGATTATGTGGGCGGGGCTATAACCTGTCACTCAAATGAGATCAGCCAATAGCAAACCACAACCATCCAATCAATTCCCCACAGACACAATCAAGCCCCGCCCACATTTGTTCTTGTTCCAGAAGCGTTTCACTCCATATACGACACAATAGAGGAGAAAAGACCAGCGCAACTTCACTTTCATGACACTTTAAGAAAATATGCTGTTTTTGAGTCTTTAATTTGATTTCATTTTATGGCACTGACATCAAATGCCATTTTCAGATTTTCAGTAAATAATGACTTAAATCTGGGTCTATTCTCACACAAAACTCTCATATGACTTCAAAAGTACTGAAATATAATGTATGAGTCATATGCACTAGTGCTTTTATGTTGGTTTTTTCATTTTCTCTATAAGGTAATGTCAAGCGTGTACTTCCACATTTTTCACATTACCAGTTTTTTTATTATTGGCTCCAGTAAGATAAAGAGAAATCATCAATATAATGTTTTTATTCATTAAAGCAGTTAAACCAAACATTCTTTACTGACTTTGCATTGGTTCCAGCACAGAAATACACACACACACACACACACACACACACACACACACACACACACACACACTTGTATCCTGTCCTGATTTATGAGCACTTTTTACAATAAGGTCTGATTTGTTGACATTTATGCATTAGTTATGAACTAACAATGAGCAATATATTTTACAGCATTTATTGTTGTATTATTATGTATTAGTAGTAAATCTTGAGATTAACATTAATGAATGCTTTAGAAGTATTTTTCATTGTTTGTTCATGTTAACTATTGTAAAGTGTTAAAGTAAACCAGCATTTTCATTCACAAGTCACATTTGAACATGTTTCACTGTTTGTGAGGACATTTTCAAACATTTGGCCTCTAACAAGTAGAGATGAACCTGTAAACTGAACACAAACACACACACACACACACAGAGAGAGAGAGAGAGAGAGAGAGAGAGAGAGAGAGAGAGAGAGTGAGTTGGTAAAGAATGAGAGGAGGAGGGAGAGCGCAAAGGGGCAGGACTCTCTCTCTTTCTCTCTCTCTTTATCTCCCTCTCTCTCTTTCTGTCTCTGGTGCTTTTAAGAGGAAACTTTGTGTTTTGTTCTTCAAGTTCACTTCTCGCAGCACTCACACTCGCGCTGTTTTCTTTGCCTTCATGTATTTCCTCCAGTGACTCGTGAGATGCGCGCCGGCACTAATGGACCAGTGCGCCTCAGTTTGCAGGAATTCCTCATCTTAAAGCTGCACTTCGGATTGTAATGTTTCCAAAAGTTTTCAGACTGAACTACATGGAATAATGTGGCGGGTTGTTTTGTTGTGTTGCGCTCTGCACGGCTCGTTTGCGTTCCGCGCGTTCCGTCCACCTGCGAACGCGTCTCTCCGCGCACCTGCCGGCGTCGTGCGCGCTGTGGATCGGATTTATTACGCGGGAGGAAAAGCCGGGTATCTTCTGTACATGGACGAGCAACGCTTTCAGCTGGATATGGAGCGGGACGCGTCGGTTCAGTCTCATCAGGTTGATTCGAACGCGAACGCGCCGGAATGCGTTTACCGCGGCACCGTCAACTCAAACGCGGAGTCTCTTGCGGTGTTCAATCTGTGCGGTGTTGGACTTGATGGGTTTTTCGCGGTTGATCATTCCCGGTACACAATCACACCGCGTATCCGCGCGAAGGGCCACGAGAATGACGTGCGCATCGACACAACGCGCGCTCTCCACTATTTTACCCGAGAACGCTTCAGTTTTGAAGCGATGCCCGCGCGGCACAGCTGCGGCACGCGTGATCGGAATAAAAAGCGCGGAGCTCGAGGGAGACCCGATGAGGACGCGCGCGGACGCAGATGGTGGACAAAGTTTGCGAAGCCCGACGCGTCGCTAACACGACGCAGGAGGTCCGTGTCTCGCGCGCGGCACGTGGAGCTGCTGCTGGTCGCGGACGCGTCCATGATGAAGAAGTACGGGAAGGACCTGCATCATTACCTGTTGACGCTCGCGTCCATCGCGTCCAAACTCTACGGGCACGCTAGCATCGAGAACCCCATCCGCCTGTCGGTGGTTAAAGTCGCGGTTCTGTCCGAGAACGAGAAGGGGATCGATGTGTCCAAAAACGCGGCCGCGACGCTCAAGAGCTTCTGTAAGTGGCAGAATCAGCAGAACCCGCTGGATGACGATCATCAGCATCATCATGACGCGGCGATCCTCTTCACCAGGCAGGTAAAAACTCAAACATTCGCGTCGCGCCGCTCACCCGCGCGCGCTTGACTGACGCGCAACGAACTTTAGGAACTAGGATTGTGTCTCCTGTGAGTGAGTGAGTGAGTGAGTATGGAAGCTGCCACATAAGAATAAGTATTATGCATTGGTAAATCATAATTATGACATACAAAGTCAAAATTAGGACGTATTGTATATTGAAAGACTGTTACATAATTATGGCACTGTCATATTTGACATAAAACAAAATTATGAGATAAAAGTCAAAATCACTGTTATAATTTTGACACAAAGTCGAAATTGTGAGATGAAGATGAAATTATGACATACTAAGACATACTTAAGACATATTACATCATAATTGACATACTAAGTCTTAATTATGGCATAAAAAGTCAAAATTATGATTTATAGTCATAGTTATGACACTATGCCATATGACATAAAAAGTAAAAATTATGACATAAGTCATAATTATGTCACTATATCATATTTTACATAAATCAAAAATTATGAGATAAAAGTCAAAATTACTGTCATAATTTTGACTTTTTATGTCATAACTATATGACAAAAAGTCAAAATTATGAGATAAAGATGAAATTATGATATACACAAAGTCATAATTAAGAGATTAAAAAGTCAAAATTACGACAAAAATTAAACTTAAGACACAACTAAGACATATATTACGTCATATTAGACATACTAAGTCTTAACTATGACATAAAAGGTCAAAATTATGATGGATAAAGTCATAATTGTGGCACTGCCATATTTGACATAAATCAAAATTATTTGATAAAAGTCGAAATGAATAAGTCATAATTTTGACTTTTACGTCATAACTATGACAAAAAGTCAAAAGTATGACATAAAATAGAACTTATGACATATTAAGATATAAAAAAGACTTATTACATCATAATAGACATACTGAGTCTTGACAAAGTAGGGGAAAACCATGATGATGTTACACATACAAACAAGCACCATAGTGCTACCTTGCAGTTCCATGTTAATGTGTGTGTGTGTGTGTGTGTGTGTGTGTGTGTGTGTGTGTGTGTGTGTGTGTGTGTGTGTGACCAGGTCAGCTGGATCCGATCATGTGGGAACGCCAGTCTCTCTCCCTGTAAAATGATTTCCTCTGTTGCTGTTTTTCTAGGCAAGCGTTCTCGGCGTCCCCTGACTAGTGTGTGTCGTTATGCAGTGTGCTCATTCCTTACGCGGGATGTTGCTGCAGATTTGAGTGCCATGAACCACAGCAGAGACTGTGAGGAAAATGCACACATCTGAAAGCCTTCCCAGGCTGAAGGAGACCACACTGGTTTCGATCCCACAGTAAAGCGCTGGTCTCCAGCAGCTCGCTTGTGGTTTGGAGCTCGTCATGTTTCCAGACGAGGCTTGTGGT